>JBAMAX010004408.1:0-435231 GCA_037043745.1 Chymomyza amoena | reverse complement strand
CCATTTTTATCAATGATTTGGGCATGAGACGGGTCGCCGCGAAATTCGTATCAAAATTGCTCAATTTCTACCAAAAACACCATCGCATGAACATTGCTAATGAGATGTTGGACTCTGTCCGCGACGACCCAAATTTGCCCCAGAGGGTCATAACTAGTGACGAGTCGTGGTTTTATAGTTATGACGTGGAAACCAAAGCTCAATCATCTCAATGGAAGCTGCCGCACGAACCAAGACCGAAAAAAGCGCGACAAGTTCGGTAGAATATGAAAATTTGGCTTACTGCTTTCTTCGATTGCAGGGGCGTGGTGCATCATGAGTTCTTGCCACAGGGTAGAACGGTCAATAAGGAATATTACCTGCAAGTTGTCCGCCAGAAACACCCGGGTTTGTCGAAGAACAAAAATTGGCTTTTGCACCACGATAACGCTCCTGCTCACACAACGTTGCCTGTGCGCAACTTTTTGGCCAAAAACAACACACTAATGATGCCACAGTCACCGTATTCCCCAGATCTGGCCCCCTGTGACTTTGTTTCTTGTTCCCTAAACTGAAAAGGCCCATGAAAGGACTACGCCACGCTACGATTGACAAGATAAATACGGCATCGAAGGAGGAGCTGAACAAGATAAAAAAAATGATTTTTTGAAGTGCTTCGAAGATTGGAAAAACCGTTGGCACAAGTGTATAATATCTCATGGGGATTACTTTGAAGGGGACAAAATAGAGATTCATGAATAAATAAATAATTTTTGAGAAAACAAAATTCGCGATATTTTTTTAACACACCCCGTATGCTTAATTTTAACTCTGCTTGCAAATAAATTCTTTAAACTTTTCAAGTTTTGTCTGCCTAAATAATCGGAATTATGCAAAAACTATTTACGAAATTATTACACTAGATTCATCAAAGTAAAATTCTGGATGTTAAAAATTTTAATATTTATTTTATATAAAGTTTCGTTTTATTTCAGTTTGTAATAATAAGTTGCTTTAAGAAAAATGGAATTTAAAAGCATCAGAGACTAATTTTAGACATTTATCTGTAAGATATAATTTTGCTACCCACTTACAATCTACATTTATTTTATTTAAAACTGGCTATACAAACTGTTAGAAATTGTTGCTATTTAACGCAATTTGGAGAGCAGATTTACCATTTACCAAAAGTAAATTTTTAGTAAGCAGAAAATAAAAACTGTTTTTAATAAGAATAAATAATATATAGCTCTAAAAAAGTTCGATTACTATGAAATAATAAAATCTTTTCAACACGAAAAATGACTTACATCAATGCTGCAACCTAAGGCTGTTTTTGTTTAAGCCGGTTATGAATTATAAACATTGAAAATGTAAATTCATATATTCATATATCGAAAAAAAGAAGTGTGCATAGCCGCATTCTGAATCAAAGGCAGTTCGTGGTGTAACAAAAGTAATGAAAGGACGACAAGATAAACAAAAATTAATTTTTGAAGTGCTTCGAAGATTGGAAAAACCGTTGGCACAAGTGTATAATATCTCATGGGGATTACTTTGAAGGGGACAAAATAGACAGATATTCATGAATAAATAAATAATTTTTGAAAAAACACAAAATTCGCGATACTTTTTGAATACACCACGTATAAATTTATTGTAACATTTTTACCGGATAGAGCTGAGCTATTTGATTGTTACAGTGTATTCCACCGTCGAGCCGCTCCACGACCATATCACATTTTTTTATTATGCGATAATTTGACGCAACATTGGCTTCAGGTTTCACTTTTTTAAGTCCACCTATATTGTGTATTTTCATTTATTCAACGCCATCTTTAGGTATCTGAACGAGAATCGTGTGCAACTGCTGCAACCGGGCATGTTTCCACCCACTTTGAGGCACCTGCACACCTTGTCACTGGCGCACAACCAAATAACAGAGATTGCCAGCAACACATTCCCATTTACGAGGCTGCGACATTTGTGAGTAGAAGTTGAAGTATATCTGTTCGCTGTAAGGACCAGCATAAAACTTTACGTATTTCTTACACCGAACTTTGTATCTCTTTTACTTTACAGATTTCTTGCCGGCAATCAGTTGTCCCACATTCGCGACAACACATTCTGCAATCTGAGCCATCTGCAGGGACTGTAAGTAGAACTGCTTGCCAAAAAAAAAAAACGACAAAAATGTTCGGGCCGAGTGTGGGGGGTTTTAGCTGATAAAAATCTAATGACAAGCGCTTTAGGGTTGCCACAAATCGCGGCTTATGTGGCTGCTGACTTTTTCAATTTGGTTGGGCTTAACTTGACATGGAGCACATACATGACCGTCAACATTTTTATGTGTGTTTGTGCGCCATATATTTGCGGTTAAATTTCCATTTCTGACAAGGATTGTAATGCATTAATAATTGGAATGCCTGCCATGTGTATAAGCTAAACGTTGCCAGGGCAATAAAAGAAGAATCGCATATAGCCCAACTATTAGCAACATGCCGCAGCTAAAATCTGCGGACTTAAGTGTTAAGCCCAACAATTGGCAACAGTTTTTGCCTAAAGGCATATTAAACAGTTAAAAGCTAAATTCCAGCAACGTTAGTGGCCAGGGCTGTCCAGTTTGGTCAATCAAAAGATTGAGCACATGAGTTAGTTTTGTTCTACACCATGAAATGAATAAACTTTAATAGGCCAAATTTTTATACACTATGCAAATGGTCAAGTATATGTCTTTTTTAAAGTGGTTTGTAACTCGAGATGTGGAGTACTTTAAGCTCGGTGACTAAATTGACATATTTATGGCATAATGTCGGGTTTGGCTTGTACAAAGCGGTAACTAGGCGGTTTTCGTTATAGGGTATACGTAATTATATTTAATAAAAATCCCATCGTTTGCACTATGGGGCATTCCATCTCCGTCTCGGCAGTTTGATGCTCCAGGCTTGAAACCTTGCGTCAGACGGTTGACTTGTTGGTAGAATTTTCGAGCGTCATTTCTGCACAGTAACATCTCGAGATCCTCAGGATCGCGCTTTTCCTGCTGCCGAAAAGACGTCTCTCTTCCTTCCTCTTTTGCCTGTAATTTTCCAGACTGCAGCTTTTTTTATGGGCGGTGCTTTTTGCGACAGTTGCCTCACGACACTCCTCGTCATACCATTGGTTCCGTTGAACGTTTGAAGCCAATGGTGTCTTCAGCGGCAGAACGCAAGGAGTGGGATATGTGCGCTTAATTCCCGCCAACATAATCAGGGAAGGAGTTGGGTTGGTGGAACAATTCCGAGAGGTTCGTTGTGATTGCAGCTTAGCGACATCCAGTGCGTATCTTGGCTGCAAGAAGATAATGGTCAGAGTCCGCGGAACGTACGCACGTCTGTCGATCACAACGTGATCAATTTGGTTTCGGGTTTTTTGATCAGGCGACAGCCAGGTGGCCTTGTCGATGTCGAGATGCTTAAATCTGGTGCTACTCACTACCATGTTTCGCGCCGCGGCGAAATCGATCAGCCTGAAATCGTTGTTCGAGGTGGTCTCGTAGAGGCAGAACTGACCGACTGTGGGGTTAAAGATGCGTTCACGTCCAACCTTTGCGTTGAAGTCCCCGAGTATGATCTTGACGTTGTGGGTTGGGCAGCGGTCCTATACATCCTCGAGTCTCGTGAAGAATGCTTGCTTAACAGCGTCGTCCTTTTCTTTCGTCGTAGCGTGCGCACAAATTAGATCGAGATTGAAAAATCTAGCTTTGACACGGATTGTAGCCAGCCGTTTACATACAGGAGTGAATCTGGAGACGTGGTGACGAAGTCTCCGGCTGATTACGAATCCGCATCGCAGTTTGTTTGCTTCGAGCAACCTTGTCCTATCCATCTTATTTCCTGGATGGCGGTTATATCAGCCTTAATTATTTCGAGGTCATCCGCTAGCTGAATAGAGGCACCTTCCCTATTGAGGGACCGTATTTCGGATTTCGGGGATTCCGTTTAAAAACATGTGCTTTTGTTTATTAACAGCAGTGTTTAACAGCTGATAACTTAACAGTGGCACGTTCTGTTAAAATTACATAACATTACAGATTCATGTTTGTAAAGGGTTTTTCAATAAGAGCGCTACAAAAGTTTTTTTAAATAAAACAAAAACAGTTTTGAATATCAATGAAATTCTTTATTCCTGTGAAAGAACATTCGATGCCATTATTTATGGAACTCGATTTCTTATGCATGGCACGGGCACGCTTGCCGAAGTCCAGGCGCTGAACCCAATTTTCGACGGCTTTCAAGCATAAATCGGTCGATACTGCTGCAATTTCACGTTCGATGTTCGTACGAAGTTCATCAATCGTCGCTGGCTTGTTGGCATAGACCATAGACTTGACTTAGCCCACAGGAAATAGGTGGCCAATTGACTGGGCCATTACGTGAGATAACACGTTCACCAAACTTGATTTTCAATAAATCGATTGTGGCATTCGCTGTGTGACTTGTGGCACCGTCCTGTTGAAACCACATATTGTCCAAGTCCATATCATCCGATTCGGGCCAAAAATATTCGGTTATTATTGAGCGATAGCGATTCCCATTCACAGTAACGTGCCGGTCTTGATCATTACGGAAGAAGTACGGCCCAATGACGCCGCCGGCCCATAAACCGCACCAAACCGTAATTTTTTGGGGATGCAATGTTGATTCATCGAGTACGTGTGGATTGCTGCCTGACTAATAACGATTATTTTGCTTTTTGACGAAGCCATTCAGCCAGAAATGAGCCTCATCGCTGAAGATGATTTTTCGATGAAAATCCGGATAATTTTCAAGTTGTTGCTCAGCCCAATCACGACCATACGACGCTTCTGATGGTCGAGCGGCTTCAGTTCTTGCGTCAATTTGATCTTGTAAGGATGTAGGCCAAGATCTTTTCGCAAAATTCGCCACAATGACGTCACAGAGATGCCCAACGCTTGAGAACGACGTGTGAGAGACTGATTTGGGTCTTCCTCAATTGATTCGCTAGCGGCAGCAATATTCTCGAGACTACGGGCACTTTTTGTCTCACTGGCACGGGAACATTTTGTACTGTGCCTGTGGATTCTAATTTTTCCACTAGACGCTCAAATGTTGATCTGGCAGGACGGAATTATGACGACCATAAATTGGATGTAGCGCTCTTAAAGTTGAGGCCACTGACTTCGAATTTCGGTGGTAAATTTTAATAATTTCGTCGCGTTGTTGGATCTTATATCTTTTCATGATACAATGGCAAACCTTACTGAAGAGAAATGTCAAGAGAGCGGGAAAAAACATGGCGTCGTTTGCTGTCCCTATCAGTCTACTTTTGTAGTGTCCCTATTGAAAAACCCGATATAATGCATGGCAATCAAAAAACAAAAAAGTATTTTAACGACTTTTAAAATATATTTTATATAAAAATCTTATGACTTTAGTGCATACTTAAAGTTTTAAAACGAAATGTGTTTTTGCATTCAAACCAAACTGACTTGACCATGTATATATATGCAATATTTCATCATCTTCTCTGAGAGCATTCTTAAAAGTCTACTTCATTGTATCTTTTTCATTGCATCTTATTCTTCATTGGCAGATCTAAATACCATTTATCCAGATAGTCGCTGTAGTCTGCATTTACATAAATGGTTGTACGTTTAGTAGAGTACACAAGTTTCGATGCTTGGAATTTATTTTTGCTTTTTAATAAAAGCATTGCATACTTAGCAGCGCCAGGAGCCTGACTTTTATGCTCACCTATAAAACTAAGCAGTCAGCAGCACAGACATAACCATTTTCATTTTCTCATCTCTATTACAGACATTTAAACGAGAATAAAATCGTGAAATTCGATTTGCATGCTTTCGATTGTTTGGAGAATCTGAGCTCTTTGCTGCTAACTGGAAATCTCTTCATGACCCTCAATCCTCATGTGCTGCAAAACTTGAGCAGCCTGAATTATATGTGAGTATCCGCTTAAGACCCAACCCAAAAAATCCTTGCAATTGATTGTGTACGTTGTTTTTCGTTTGGTTTCCGTTTCGATTGTTTTTCACAGATATTTTTCCTGGTTTCATCTATGTCGCGCCGCCATGCATGTGAGAGTGTGTGAGCCCCACGGAGATGGCATCAGCAGCACATTTCATCTGTTGGATAACCAGATACTACGCGGCAGGTAAGCTTTGTATTTGTTTATATTAAAGCTCATCCAAAAACTTTGCCAACTACTTAAATTAATCAAAGATAATTTCGAAGAATTTTGTGGTATTTGCAAGTTGTGGTTTATCTCAAGTTAAAGCAAAACAATTTCCAGCTACATGCAACAAACAAAAACTAATTGAGTAGTTGTTGAGTCCTTACCGGAGTTTGGATTTGTTTACGTGGTAACGAAAATTTGATGAAACAAAATATACCTGTACACATATAATACGAGAGCTGGCTGACAAGTAATCGAGGTGTAATTTTATTTAAAATCAATTTTAAATAAAAAAAACAGCTCCAAATCAGGAATAGATTGTGCAGGGGCACAGTGGGCCAAAATCTATTTACCGTCCATATAAGGCTACATTGCGTATACGCAATTTAATGTAAAAGTCACTTCATTTTTAAATAGCCTACTTGAATTAAAATATTTACACAAAATCTTGTATCGCGCCGACCACGCCTTATATATAATCTATATGAGGCTACATCGACTTCAAGAAGGCCTTCGATTCAGTAGACAGAGCAGCGATATGGCGGGCATTAGCAAGGAAAGGAGTGCCAGTCAACAACGTATCGATAGTAAAAGCGATGTGCGATGATGCGGACTTGGCAGTACTACACAACGGGAAAATCAGAGCACCTTTCCAAACAAACACCGGAGTCAGGCAAGGATGCTCCCTATCACCACTACTATTCAATATAGTAGTGGACGAGGTTATGACAGATGTATGCAGGTCTAGGCGTGGGATTACGTGGAGTCTCATCCGTCATTTGGAAGACCTAGATTACGCGGACGACATTTGTCTCATCTCTCATAAACTAAGCGATATCCAAGCCAAAGTGAGTGATCCCGAGATCCTGGCCAGCAAAGTTGGATTCTCGATAAACGCATCCAAGACCAAAGCAATGCGCCTCAACCACACCAACCAAGGCAGCATAACCATCTGCGGGAACACTATCGACTTTGTCAATAGTTTCTCTTACCTTGGCACCACAATTTCCACCAGTGGTGGGGTGGATGAGGATATAGAGAATCGTCTAAGCAAAGCGCGATAAGCAGAAGAACAAAGCTGAGGATTTTCAATGCGAGCATCAAATCCATCTTGTTGTACGGCAGCAAGACGTTGCTGACCCCTCAGAGAATGATGTCGAAACTGCAGTCATTCGTCAACAAGTGCCTAAGGATTATATGCGGGATATTCTGGCCCAACAGAATATCAAACGTGGAACTATGACACTACACTAGTGAAGTTCCTATCTGTAAACAGATAAGAACACGCAAGTGGCGTTGGATTGGCATGCACTGAGAAAGAAATGAAGCAGCATCGTCAGGATGGCCTTAGAATGGAACCCCCAAGGAAGCAGTCAAGTGGCAAGGCCAAAGGCAACCTGGCGTCGTACAACACTCTTCGAATTGTCCCATCGCAACATCAGCTGGGACACAGCAAAGCAAACTGCGTCCTAAGCTCCCTAGGCGGAGGTGGTTCTATTGTATCCCCTTAATGGCTCAGAGCTCTACCAAAAGTCCTACGGCCTGCATGTAGTCCAGTATTTTATTTGAACTTATGGTAACAACGATTTCCGGTGGGAGAACGTACATGCCCAGGAGCTTGTTTCTTTTACCGGCGAGTGCCATACATTAACATAATACATGCGAAGGAATTTCTTCCTCCATGCTACAGAAGCGACATAGACTATCCGCTATGGCAATTTTGCTTAAGTAGCTGCGAAGCCAACAGTGGTCCGTCAGGACTCTCACGGTGTTCTTCTCGTTAGTTATCATGCCTTTGAACCTCTTACGATTGTAGTTGGAGTGGAGGGTTTTGACTGTTTAAGCTCTGGTATCTTTGCCCAGTGAAGCAGTCGTTTGTTATTCTCCTCTATTCTCAGTAGGACCCACAGCGTGGTTCAGTTCCGATTAGCGGTCCTGCTGCACTGGTCCTTACTAGCTTATTTCCAGGAATATTGTTATGTCCTGGAATCCATCTAATCGTGAGTTTACTCCTGAATCCTAATTTTTCCAGTGACGTTCTCACTTCTTTGACCAGCCTTTATGTGATCTTGGCTTTTGTTTAATACCTTTATAGCCGCTTGACTGTCAGACAGGATGAAAATATTCTTGTCATACTGGTGGCTTCTCTGGAGGGTCTAACTTATGTGTATGAATATCCATTTTAAGTTAGCTTTCCATGCTTTAAATCAAATTTTTCATTCTTTTCGTTTTTAATAAAAGCAGAGGGAGAGAACATTCGAAAGTTAAATCTGTCTTTAGCCAAGATCTAATCAATCAGCTGATAAAAAATTTTGACTAACATGCTTGTCTTGGCTGACTTGATAACTTTTCTGGCTGCCCTCGTGAATTCAATTTTCAACGCAAATTTGCTCAGCAACCAACTTGCAACTGCCAAGGCGGAACTCTTGTTTGGACTGAATATATGTACATATCAGTTGAAAGTGCAGCATGTTGCATTTAGAGAGGAGGGTACCAGGCTGGTCTGAAGAAAGAATGCGTTGCCTAGAGTTGTTGAAAAAAAATCGTAGTTGTGTTTTTGAACCACGCTGAAATAGCTCTGAGCGAGCTTGATAGTCTAGCTCTTGTGACGTAGACTATCATCCCAGAGATTGTGGGTTCGAGTTGAGCCTAAGGCATGATCCTGCCCTTTCCACTTTTTCCTATTATCTATCATATACTCCCACTATGGGGAAAGACTGCTTGCCTACACAGCATCCATCGTCAGTAAGGAACAGCGGCCAAAAGGCGAAAAATTGGAACAACATAAGCAAGAACAACCATCTGTATTCACTTTTCATAATCAACAGATGGCGCTAGGCTGCGTATAAAAAACAAAACAAGGCTGCGATCCTGGACGATATTGCCTAGCAGCCCTATCTAGTTGCAGAGTTTACCTCACAGATTGTAAAAGACTTTCGATCCAGCGGAGAAAACTCCCCTAAAGCTCCTAGCTAACCAAATCAAGGTAAACACGTCGCCCCATACATACATCGGACTAGAATTCCGCCAACTATACAGAACCGGGTTTAATGGAAAAATCTAGTTCAGACCCTATGCTCCCTGTAGGAGTGAACAAGGAAAAAAGAAAATACCTAGCCAACATCACACCGTCGCTTCCTGTCGCACCACAAGTCCTCCAGCTAAACTGGGATTGTCTTTTCCATCACGATACCCCCGATTGATTCGATAGAACCAATATAAACACAATTCTGTTTTGGTTTGGCTTACTGCTTACTTATATTAATTTTGTTATTGTACACATTGGCCCATATTGTAAGCCCAATTTTATGGGCACCAAGTTCATGTTGCCTGGATTATGCTAATTTCTCGTTTGGCGATTTAATTGTATATGACACGACGCAAACGATCCTTCAGGGCCATTAGACGCAAATGCGATTGATAGTCCTGAGTGTTCTGTGGGTGTGGCATTGTGTCCATCGACGCATGTCGTCTTCGTTGTCCACCCGCAAATCTGGCTGGTGAGGTAGCTCGTTGTGCGCGAAGTTCACCCATAGAATGCACCAAACTCTTCACTATTGGATCGTAATGATTGTCATTATCCAAGATACTGGGAAATAGCATTTTCGCTTAAATTAGAATAATTACAAACAATTTGGAATTTGGTCTATTGCTTGTAGTGCTCTCGTTAAAAATTTCTTTTAGAAGTGAATTTATGTGAAAAACGAAAAAAATTATTATGAAACTTATTACAAACAAAGAGCACAAGGACTACTGCAATTGAAAATCGAAATAGAAGTAAGTGTGAAAGTGACTTTAGTCTCAAGGCCAACTAAGATACTTTTTAATCTTTTAAAACGTGTTACTACCAAAGCCCTTTAGCAACCTCTAAAGCGGGTTTGTTTCACAATTTCTCTTATCTCATAGCAGATAAATTGGCACATCGAGCAGCTGCTACACAGAGCAGCTTGTCCGTAGATTTTTTGAGCATTTCAAGGAACTATGTTTCATAATACCATACTGGGCTGCTTAAAACCAGCTTAAAACTTCGTCCGAGACCTTGTTCCAATTCGTCCAATTAAGGTGAAAATAAAATGGCTCAACACAAGTGCCATAAGAATCAATGACGCCTTCAATTGGCACATAGCCTATATTAAGCGCCCCACGTTGGGCGCCAAAGATGCGACGCTCATGTTGCTGCACTTGCAGTAAACACACTTAATCCCATATTTCTTGATTCCGTGAAATTTCAGGAATTTCTAAGTGGGTACAAGATACACTTAGTTTTCCGAACAAAGTTAAATAAACCAAGAAAGAACCGACAAAAGGCAGCAACTTGTCATCATCTTGGGGCATTGAAAAGTCTGTTGAGTGATTATCTGGCTGTCTGCCACTCGTTTGTGCCACACGGTTGAATGTGCCACACTTTTGGTTGGTTACTATGCATGCCAAGTTTTACTGCTGTTGCTTCCGTCCTAGCAACTCTTGCAGCTCTTGTCATGAAAATGAAAATTACGTTTTTCCACATCGCCATTTTGTTTGTTTGTTTATGCACGCTTTTCCTAGCTCAGTCTATGTCATGGTCGTAGTCAACTAGTGCACATAAGGGGCTTGAGCCGAATTAAAGTAAGGAGTCTTGATTCTGGACAAACTCCATCTCTTCCAATTCAATCTCACCTGATGACCAGCAGCTTCTCTTTTTGTTCGAATCTCTGTTGCACTGCTAGACTTGTCTTCCTGCCCAGGGATTCTGACAGTCGTTTTTTATGTATGCCCTATCCCACAGCACCCAGAGTTACATCTTTCTCTAGCTCTTTATAAAACGTCTTAGGTTCACCCCACTGTCTACACCCTTTCTCACTGTGGGTTTGTCTTTCTTAGCAGGCGAATCCGTTGGGCTCTCTGTCTGCAAGTTTTTCCAATGCCAGAGGCGCACATAAACTTGCCACACACACTAACACTAACACATGGCTTTGCCACATTATTTCATTATTTTAAGTTGACGTTTTCATAAAAATTAAATGCTTTACTGTGCTCTCCCAGCTTTAAGTTGTGGCCAAGTTGTTAAAACTGGCGCCCGATATTGCTTCTACTTAGTGTGTGTGTTTGGCCAGCTTATTGGACTACAGTAGATACTCATTAACAACTTTTTTTTATACCCTGCACTTTGGGCACAGTGTTTAAGATTCCAAGTGAGCAGTACGACAAATTAAAGCGATATGGTCATGTCCGTCTAAGTGTCTGTCCAGTCGATTTACCTGTTGCTTGAGTACCTTGACGATCGATCTATACTGATGGTTCGTAGATGAATGAGGGCACAGGAGCAGGCATCTTCTCTAAAGAGCTTTCGACGAATGTTTCATTCCGCCTTCCCGATTGGTGTAGCGTTTTTCAAGCAGAGATATACGCAGTCCGGCAAGCGGCTAGACTTATTGGCACAGGAACATTGTAATCATTGTCGATAGTCAGGTTGCAATTAAAGCTCTATCGTCAAACACCATAAAGAGTAAACTGATCCGTATCACCACTCAATAACACTCTGCTGGGTTCCGGGTCACTGAGGTGTCCCTGGTAACGAGGCGGCGGAAGAATGCTCCAGGAACGGCTCAGCGCTGGCCGCTAATCTTCTGGTTAATGACATAGAAAGACCAGTACAGAACGTCGTATCGCAAATCATGGAGACGAGTAGAGCTCTGACGTATAGAATGGGATATGGTGTCCGGTTGTTGCATCTTCCGAGCACTCTGGCTGAGATATGCTCCAAAGCGAACATCTGAACTCCTGCGCTTTCATAAAAGAAGGACAAGGATGGTGGTAGGCATTGTAACGGGGCACTGCCTGAGAGGTTGCACGTTCCCCATCACGATGCCTGCTGCAGCTGCAGAGATGGGGTAGAGACAGGAACCATCCAATACCTGCTATGCGACTGCCCGGCGCTTTTTAGAACACGAACCCAGTTTCTGGGTAAACCATTTTTTTAAAAATCTGGGTAGTCTGCCCATAGCGGATCCGACTTGCCTTCATCGTATACTCAAATGGTTCTGAAACATGAGAGACTTAGGTAATTAGGGATATACAGTTTTTGATCCTACCTCACAATCCCTCCCATTCATAAATTCCTTTCCTACCCTTCTTTTAATTAGGCAACAAATGGACCTTATGGTCTCTGGGGGATCTCAGTCACTATCTGAGCTGCATATACATCCATCACGTATTTCCAGCAGACGCATTTGTTGAGCCTTTGTTTACTATACTATCTCTCTATAAAAAAATATCCTTTGTACCATAGGTACAGGATAAAACAAGTTCATTGTTGCCAGTTTCTACTGTAGCCAAAAGCATTGCCTACGTTTAAGAGCGCACTCCCTTTGGTGTCTATGTAATTGGCATTAAAATTGAAACGAAAATGAAGCACAGCATCCAACGCTTAACTGAATGCTCTTTGCTGTGCTTGTACCTTGGTAACAATGGAGCAATAACAACAACAGTAACAGACAGCGTCCATAATAAGCAGCTAGGTGACGTAAACGAGAGATGACAATTGCTCGAAGTGGAGCACCAGCATCAGCAGCAGCAGCATCAGCATAAGGGTTAAAGGGACAAAGGAACAAAGGAATACACAGCCGCAGCTATTGTTTGCACTTAATTGGCCAACAGTTGCAGGCTTAGCAACTGAATTGACCATGGCCAAGAGCTACAGCAACAGGGCTTATATTTGCTTTAATTGCCTAAATTTATGACAATTGATATTCCATGTACATAAGCAATTACCCAAGTTCAGGCACATACACATGTAGCTAATGCATATATGTATAAAGTATAGTATATAAGTTTATACATGTGTAGACCTCGTAGAACCAATAGACGATGTACTTCGTCATAATTTTAGACTTTCGCGAATGAAAATCCTACTCCCGTGTTTTTATGCAACTTTGTTATATCTATAAGATTAACTTAAACTTTTGACAGCGTTTGGGTCATGGCCTCCATTGCCGTGGTTGGCAATCTTTTGGTTCTGCTGGGACGTTACTTCTACAAATCTCGCAGCAATGTGGAACACTCGCTCTATCTACGTCATTTGGCTGCCAGTGACTTTTTGATGGGCATCTATTTGACACTTATAGCCTGTGCGGACATAAGTTTCCGTGGCAAGTATATTATACACGACGAGGCTTGGCGTCACAGCGGTCTCTGCGCCTTTGCTGGTGAGACATCTCTGGCTATATACTGGATTCCTTTTGAATAATCATACTGTCTGTCCTTAGGTTTTTTAAGCACTTTCAGCTGTCAGTCGTCTACATTGTTGCTTACCCTGGTTACCTGGGATCGTCTCATGTCGGTGACAAGACCGCTAAAACCACGCGACTCGGAGACGTTACGGTGAGTGCAATAATATAAACATAAGGAAACGCTTTCAAATATTTGTCGAGATCATTCTTGTGTTCTACAAAAAAAAAAGATCGTTTATTGACAAGAACTAGCAAAAGTAATAAAAGGAAAAATATTCTACAAATATTTGGAAAAATAAGCGCACCACAATACGATATATTAATGGTTTCAAGAAATTACGATTTGTTCTTAAAATCAGCATTAGCTTCACAGATGACTGTACCATTTACTGCATTACTAAAATTAAAAACTTTTCCTGGCTTTCCTCGGTGGAGCCTATTCATGACTTAAGTCTTATTCATGGTTGGATTTTTGCACTGTTCTATTTTTGGACTGGCGACTTATTCTGACCCGGCCTTGGCTTTACTCATCCAAAATGTTTGTTCTCTTGCGCTTAAAAGTGACTCTTCAACATTCAATAGACGATAAACATCTATCACACCCGTATTGATCTTATTTGGATTTAGCTTTTGTACTTACAGAGTTAAATATTTATTATATTGAATACTCACCAGCGTCTTGGGTGTCGAAACATTTACAAATATTGAATTTTGCAAAGCCGTCAAAAAAGAATCTCTCCTTACTGCTCTGATGTCATCAAAAACTTGACATTTCCATAGCTATCTAGCTGACTACTAGGCTGCTCATATCCGTATAGAAAGCATTGACCAACAAGGAGTGCATTTTTTTCCAGTTAAAGTGGTATAAATCACTCTTCGGCAAATCGGTGACAAAAAGAGCTTATGTTGTAAAATTTTGTCTAGACAAGCAAAAAAAAAATAACGTCACAGGGAATTGCAGCAGTATGATGACCTAAACAATTAAACAGAATTAGGATTAAATTATGACAAGAGTTAGAATCTCATAAAATACCTGCATTTAAATTGTAGATAGTGATAGGCCAGTAACTCGCCCATGGGCGCTATGATCTGAGTGTTAATCGTATATCCACTGCAAGGTCTTCTTGGTCAAATGACTTAACTCTAAGCACACGTAACGTCCGCCACGCTGCAATGAGTCTAGCTGACGAGTCATAAGCATAAGTAAGCTTTAACTAGAGCCGCGATCTTTCATTTAGGCATATGGCTGCAAAAATACCACGACTTTTGCGTTACATGGGATTGGATTGATTGGCCAGTTATTTAATAAAGCGACTAGTAGAAATCAGCTATGCACAACTACGATGTATGCCCATGCACAACGCATCATAGTATATAACATGGTTTGACTGCGCCACTTGCTCTAAGTCCTAGTGTTGGATGTCAAGGTTAATGGTTTAATTCTATTGCTGAATGTGCGTTTAATCGTGAGCCTACCCAGCAGGAAGGGCCTTAAGCTGCACGTTCTTCGCTATGTGGCTTAGTTCAAATGTAGTCAGTAGGAATTTAGCTCATTATAAACTTAAATCTGGCGGCGTCCTAGCTTTGCCAATCAGCTGCAAATTAGCTGCCAGATAGTTGCACTGCTCACATGCATGAGTTACAGGCCGTCAAGAATTCAGTAATGAAGTCGTGCATCGATTAGCCCGCAATCGATAACGTGCCAAAAGAAATTACATTTTATCGATTTTAAAGTGTATGTAACATCGCCTCTTTTTAAATGTATACTTGTTTTCATTATTTTTTCATTATCTGATGGCGTCGGTATACGCATGGGCAGCATAAAAAACTATGTCATTACCATTCCATTTAACTTCATGCCTGCAACTCCACTATTGGCTGTTCCTGCTATTGCTGTTGCGTACTGCAGATGAAAGTGTTTAAGCCACATCGGATGTGAGTGTCGATTGGATTTCTGCCGCCGTAGCTAACTGATTTATTGATCCTTTTTTAAAATTGAAGAGCCAAAAAAAAATCTGCATAACAAAAATAAAAAAGGGTGCCTTTAAATCAAAGCCACAAAACAGAACAATGTCAATCTCCGTAAAAAAGCTCGTCGCAGCTGCATCTATAAGGCCCATCATGACATTGACCTTTTTAAAGAACTACATGCGAGTACTTATTGGCTCGTACAAGATCTTGGATAAGCGCAAATTACATGATTAATTATTATTGTCTTCGTAGTCTTTATTGTTCACTGTGCTGCTCCACCGTTTGTTTGGCAATAGAGCGCAGACTTTCCAAATTATTTTGCCTACACGGCGCTTTTATTTTAATGACAACAGGAGACTTATTTTTAACAACATTAATCAGCTCACGCATAAGTTCTTCGTGACGTTCTTTTGCTTCTTCTCTAGACTTGTTTTTGCTTGGCAACACATCCATCCTCAAAGATCAGATTCCATATGTTTGCCACTTGATAAAACTCCGTCTTTGCCGTTAACCATACCTTGCGCTGCTGCTTTCCAATCATTATTTGGCTTAAAGTATTCTTGACTTTTATAACCAGCTGGCTGCTGGCCAATTGGCATTTCGGTCGTTGTATTGCTATCTGCAGTTTTGTGTGAGATATTACTAAAGGATTTTGCAAATTTTGTATTACCAAAAAAATAAAATAATTCCTTAAAAAAGGCCGTCAAAATTTCCTCTTAGCCCGAGCAGCATTGAAAGCTACCTTAACCCACTTCCTCTTGTGCTTAATATTCTTGGAAAAAGTTTTTTTAACAATGAGGTTGCTTCATTTACAGAATTGTTCTACGTCTTTTATTGCTTTGGGGCATAAGCTTTATTCTAGCTGCGGCCCCGTTGCTGCCAAACGCTTACTTTGGAACACATTTCTATGGCAATAATGGCGTTTGTCTATCCCTGCACATACACGATCCCTATGCAAAGGTAATTAGTATAAGCCATCTCGAATCGAATAAAATATGACATTTTTAAAGAAAATATTTGCATTTAACAGGGCTGGGAATATTCCGCATTGCTGTTCATATGCATAAATACCTTTTCGCTGATCTTTATACTTTATTCGTATGTACGGATGCTCCAAGCCATACGAGACTCCGGAGGCGGCATGCGAAGCACGCATAGTGGAAGGGAGAGTGTGGTGGCAACGCGGTAAGTCCATGTTGGATGTCTATTTTATAGTGGCTGTTTGGACGTTCGTTCGTTCAATTATATACGTATAATCCAACTTATATGCTCTCCACAGTTTTGCAATAATAGTAACGACGGATTGCGCCTGCTGGCTGCCCATTATTATTGTCAAATTGGCCGCTTTATCAGGTGCGTCCTAAATACTACTTCCTTCAATGTTAATTCTGTAAATCGCATTCCTTGTGTTTAGGTTGCGTGATATCGCCTGATTTATATGCCTGGCTGGCCGTACTGGTATTGCCTGTAAATTCGGCACTAAATCCGGTGCTCTATACACTAACCACGGCTGCATTTAAGCAGCAGCTGCGTCGCTACTGCCACACCCTGCCCACTTGTTCGCTGGTCAACAACGAAACACGCTCACAAACGCAAACCGCTTATGAGTCGGGCCTGAGCGTTAGTCTGGGCCATTTTGGAGGCGGCGGTTCAGGACGCAAACGCATGTCACACAGACACATGAGCTATCTGTAAGCAATGAGACTGACTGGTGAAAGGATGCTGGGCGTTATGCATAAAACATTTGTGAAAATTCGGTGAAAATTGAAAACCTAAATATTAAAATGTGATTTCAAATGTAGTTAAATTCCTTCAATTGTATTAAAATAAAAATACTCTTTCTTATATAAACAAAAAAAAAGTTCAGTTGGTCAATTTGTTAGTTTCAATTTTTTATATTATAATTATTTTGGAATAAGTTATTTAAATGCAATCTCGTTCTATGTTATGTACTGGGTCTTATTTTTTTTGATAGGGTTCGACACCTAACACGTTCTTTAATTTAGTTTTTTGCATATCTAAAAAAACAAAAAAATATACATCTTATAAATTAAGCTTATGGGTTGATATGTTATGCCCTTTTTTGTGTTCGCTGAATTATGGATTACCTTGCTCCTCGGTAGCAACATGCATACTTTTTTGATTATAGAACGGACCTTCATTGACATAGGCCGTAAAACGCACTATCTCCGAAGCGGAAAATTCATCCTTCGTCGACAAAAGCTCCATAAGCTCCCACTTGAGGAAATTAACTGCAGGTAGTAGACCCGTCTGGCGTGCTAACAGAAACTCTATGGCACCGGCAGTGCTTTGCAGCGCCGCAACGCCCCAGTCATAGCTGCATAGAACCATGAGCAAACTAAACGCGGCTCCTTGCAAGTCATCAAAGGGCATATTCAAAATCTCCAAGATGGTATTGATCTGTTTGCCGCCAGCAAAAAATTCATACCAAGACAGCAACAATAAGCTTTAGGAAAGAAAGGAATAATTACTCTTGGTTACACGTATGCTATGTTGTCGACTACCCACTTAATCTCAACGTTACGTTGCTTCTCCAAAGTAAAAATGACCTCCAGGCTGTTTAGCAGCCGCACCTTCAAGAAACCAGGCAAAGATTTTATATACTGAGCATACTTTTGCAATGTTTGCTTCATACGGCTGCCAAAGTTAGCTTGTAGCAGTAATATGCCCTGCGTGGTGCTGGCCAGATTTGTAAGCGTATCAATAGCAGTAGGTAACAGAGTTATATCGCCGGACTCGATTACTTCGAATAATGAGACAACCAGTTCGGAATAATCGCAGATGATGCGCTGCGGCTGAACGACTGCAATTTTGCCATAGAACTTCATAATGGCGGGCACAAGCAGCATATCCAAACCATCCTCAGCCAGACTTTTTACGCGATTCATGATAACGTCAAAGACGCGACGTTGATATATAAAAGTAACACCATGATTTTGTTCAGCGAGTGGTGTTAGTACTTCCAATATGGTAGACTGAAATAAGACATCATCATTGTCCAGCTCGCTTATAGCAGCATCCAATATAAAATCTATTGATTTGAGCGCGCTGGCGCTGCGTTTGGCAACGGAAACGCCTAGCTCGTAAGCCAGGCAGCGTATGCTGCAGTCCTTATGTTTAAGTAACATTAATAACTTATTTTGCACTTCCGCATCGTCAAGCTGCTGCTCCAGCAGCATGGTCAGTATAGCAATGGCAGAAATACCATTACGTTTGTCTGGTTGCATGAGCTCGCTCAGCACGTAGCAAACTAAATGATTGTTTGGTAAAGTGACAGCGCTTCTGCCCTCCGACTTCAGCTCAGTCTTTATTTTGTTGAGCATAATTGAGCGCACGTCATAGTTGTTGCTGGTTAGAATATTCTTCCAGTTTGCAGACCAATGCGGGTCGCTTATGTTCAAGGGTATTTTTTGCAACGAGTCTTTAATGAGATCCAAAGCTAGGCTAACTATGGGCTGCTCGTCCTCCTGCTCCGACTCAGCGCATTCAAGAAGAGCCTTAGAATTTAGTAGCATTTCTATGATAGGACGCGGTATGTCGCCATTAAAATTAGTAACCATTGCCGTGAGCACTTCCAAGCGTTGCGGTTTGTTGTCTTGCAGCGCCTGCAATTTTATTTGCCACCATTGTTCATCCATTGTTTGTCGAGAATTAAAGCAAAATTCCACAGCTGCCAAACAAAATGAGTTTACAAAATTTGTTTGTAGAAATAAGTGTTGTACAGCGTTGTAGCAACATCGACAGTGACATTTAAATATATCGATGTCAACGATTTGGTGATAACAGTGCTCTAGCTTCAGTATCGATATTTTTTCAGCACTACATAGACGCCATTTTAGACGAATATTTTTTTTGTGACGCAGCGTTGTTTGCAATTTTCTCTTGATTTCACAAAGAAATATTATTTATTTATTGGTAAAAACAAAAAGTGCAAATGGCTCAACGTTTTGCGCCTGGTCAAGTGCCAGTGCAGTCGCGCTACCAGCCGCCGCCGCAGGCTCCCGGCATGCGACCCTATGCAGCAGGCGCAAGTTTTCCAGTAAGTGTGCAGAATTGATAAATAGGTTAAGTAAGCCCTAATAAATATTTTTTCTTATTATAATTAAAGCAGCGCGGTTTTCCTTTACATCCCAACACAACGCAACCTGTGCCCGGTAGCGCCGCTGCTCCCGGCGTGCCCTCTTTACTGCAGCGCGCCTCACAGCCCAGTTTTCCGACCGGCTTGCGCGGCAGCGGCTCTGGTGGCGGCAGTAAACGCTCTGCAGAATCACGCAATCTGAATAGTGCCCAAAATAAGGGTGAATTTGTTGCAACCAAGAAAAAGAAAAAGCTTGCTGATAAAATATTGCCACAAAAGGTGCGTGATTTGGTGCCAGAATCACAGGCTTATATGGACTTGCTTACCTTTGAGCGCAAGCTGGATGCTACAATTATGCGTAAAAGATTAGATATACAGGAGGCGCTTAAGCGCCCGATGAAGCAAAAACGCAAGCTACGCATATTTATTTCAAATACATTCTATCCGTGCAAGGAACCCAGTAACGATGGTGATGAAGGCGCCGTGGCCTCCTGGGAGCTGCGCGTAGAGGGACGTTTACTGGAAGACGGCAAGGGTGATCCGAACACAAAGATTAAGCGCAAATTCTCTTCGTTTTTCAAGTCGCTTGTTATTGAGCTGGATAAGGAGTTGTATGGTCCCGACAATCATCTGGTTGAATGGCATCGTACACACACTACACAAGAAACAGATGGTTTTCAAGTGAAGCGTCCCGGTGATCGCAATGTGCGCTGCACCATTTTATTGCTGCTGGACTACCAGCCGCTGCAATTTAAACTTGATCCACGGCTGGCGCGCTTGCTAGGCGTGCATACACAGACACGACCGGTTATTATATCGGCATTATGGCAGTATATCAAGACGCACAAGCTGCAGGATGCTCATGAGCGTGAGTACATAAATTGCGACAAGTACTTGGAGCAGATCTTTACATGCCAGCGCATGAAGTTTGCGGAGATACCGCAGCGTTTGAATCCATTGCTGCATCCACCAGATCCAATCGTCATCAATCATTTTATTGAAAGCGGCGCGGAAAACAAGCAGACAGCCTGCTACGATATTGACGTCGAGGTGGACGATACGCTCAAAAATCAGATGAATAATTTCCTAATGAGCACTGCTAGCCAACAGGAGATACAGGGCCTAGACACCAAGATACACGAAACTGTTGATACCATCAATCAAATGAAAACTAACCGAGAGTTCTTTTTGAGTTTTGCAAAGGATCCACAAATGTTCATACACCGTTGGATCAACAGTCAGACACGTGATTTGAAGGTAAGATGAAACGCTACTCGAAATGCCATAATTGCCTAATTAAAAGATTTGACGTATTCATTTGAAGCTGGTTTTAATATGGACATTTTTTTTTACAGCTCATGACCGATGTTGTAGGCAATCCGGAGGAGGAACGTCGTGCCGAGTTCTATTACCAACCTTGGACTCACGAGGCCGTTTCGCGCTATTTCTTCACCAAAGTCAACCAAAAGCGCGCAGAGCTGGAGCAGGCTCTTGGCATACGTAATGGTTAAAATATTGTACTTGTCGAATGGGAGACACGGCGAATTTTTTTCCTTTACCATTTAAGTTTAAGCTAATGGAACACTATGTTCTTTATTTAGAACTATCTCACAAAATGAATGCAATATTTTGCTTTTGAATTCTCTACAAAGTCCTAACGACACTAATTAACTGTCATTGACTACAGCAAAAGGAATATGTTTCCATGCTAAGTTCTCGCTTTCACTTTGTGAAATGAACTGCATGATGCAAAGGCAATGATTTCTATTTAAAACAATACCTAAAATATCTTCAAATCTCTTCTTCATAAACTTTACTTCGAGTTTGGAGGGAGAGATTACAAAATTAACTCATTTAAATTAAGGATGTTTGCGCCGAGGACAGCTTTGTGTACTGCATTAAGCTGAGGAATATATGCTCTATGTAAAAGGTTCTCTCAATCTTTTTTGATAAAGTGAGAATTGTCATCAACTTAGTATAGACAGCGAAAAATGTAATTAATATAAAAGAATAAGTTCTCTATAAAAAGTATTACTACAATTTTTTGTTATTGAAATATGTCTATTTCTTAAATACTTTTGCTCTAAGTAAGGACAAAGGAGTACACAAAATATATCGATGTATTAACCAAAACAGATGGTAATTTTTTACTTTTAAATCTTTATGCTTTTGTCATCCAGTCTAGATTTCTGCTGCCGTCAGTCCAAGCCAATAAAACATATTTTTAAACAAATTTCTAAATTCTGTACTTTTTCTAGTAAATTTATGCTT
The DNA here is from genome assembly GCA_037043745.1 of Chymomyza amoena. Classification (NCBI taxonomy): domain Eukaryota; kingdom Metazoa; phylum Arthropoda; class Insecta; order Diptera; family Drosophilidae; genus Chymomyza; species Chymomyza amoena. The sequence continues at coordinate 413,508 of JBAMAX010004408.1, read as the reverse complement.
CTGTTATTAATCCCACTTTCCAATTGAGTGCTGCGGAATGATGGACAATAATGCTCAGGAAGCTTACTTATTGGATAATATACTCTTAATGAAACTTATAGTCTTCCAGGCTAGTCAGCGAGGAAGAATATTTTGTTTATCAAAAATCCTTGTCTGCCTGAAATGTTTAAACTTAGCTTCTGTGCACAAGACGACAGTGGATTAAATAACTTCGTCCTGTTCTATTTCCGATTCATGTTCATCTTCGTACATGCTTCAAAAAGGGAAGGCTGCTCTCAGATGAGAGAGCGACAAAAATAGCTGCTACTTTTTAAACAATGGAAAAAAGTCTATCAAATCGTTGTCTTAAGCAAGATGATGTCTATGTTGCCAGAATCGATGGTTAACCCATGGAAACCCATCGTTAAGTTACAACGGATAAGTTGCAGCCGATTGCAGGAAATGATGAAGTTACGTCGGAATTGGAACCAATATGTTTAAACTGTTCTGGATAACTTGTAGGTTAGCACTTGAATGCTTGGGAGGCTCTTATAATCGATCGGCTTATCGTCTGGATCCATGACACTCTTTTAGCGCAGCTTTAATATAAACCTTTGCCCTCACGCACATGCAACATTTCAGATTGGGTTCCACTCTGTCTGCCTAAGCAGAAAAGTTTGGGTTTGGACCGCTGACTATAAAAGCAAATTGGAGTTGATTTTGGGAAAACGTATTTCGGTAATTTGCTTCAGGAAGTTGGAAGCCTTAATAAGCTACGCATGTCGGCAGGATTGCATCACTGCAAAAATAATTATTTTGAAAGCGTTCATTGAAGCTAATTGCGGTGTGCATTGTTTTCCATTTTTTATACTTAACCGCATTAATTTGGAGCATCCAAGTTTACGGCACCTTTAAACGACCTTGAGAAGATTGCCGAACTGACACGCAAAAAGACGTTTTCCATTTTAATAAGTTTTGATTGCTACAACAAAAGTTTTACTACAAATTTGACAAAGATTTTTTGATAATATACATATATAGAATATAAAAATTGTATTTTGCTACGCACTATGAGCTACGGCTAAAAATATCGACGGAATTTCCAGTGCCATCATCATCATTAGCGTTATAATAATTGAACTAATTGCGCTTTTTGCGACTTGCAGTTGCCGTCTGCTCTGCAGGTGTTTCGGCTATTGCTACGCCCGTGTCGATGCGGCTTTGGTCCACTGGATACAACCAGCGCTGATACAAGTAGATAAGGAACACAATATCGTCGCGCAGACAGGCCACGCGATGTGCCGTGGGCATGGTAATGATAAAGGCGAAAAAGTCATCAATAAATGTATTGAAGGCCTTGTACATGAAGGCGCGCCAAGGTAATGCGGCCACGGACTTGAGCTTATAGTTGACAAACAGCTGGGGCAGCATGAACAGGAAGCCAAAAGCGTAGACGCCATTGACTAACGAGTTGAGTGTCCAGGAGTACCAGGAGCGATGCGGTTGATAGAGCAGTGAATAGACGGCGCCGCCCAGACACAGCGGATACAGCAAATAGCTGAGATACAGCATGCCCTGTCGATCGAATTGCTCCGTTTGGCGCTCGGCTAGATGTGCAGGCTCGGCCGCTTTGCCATTGCCTTCGGTTTGCTCCAATTTGCGACGCACAAAGCTGCTGAAGCTAAATTCTAAACGCAATATTTTCTTGCACTTCCACAACTCTATGAGCGTGCCGAGGCCAACAGGTACAATGACCAAATAGGAGGTGTCCTCGTCCAGCAGGTACAAAAAGATAATGAATTGTGAGAAGGCGCGCCAGAGCGTGGTGCGTGTGGACAAACCCTCATACGATTGCTTTTTGCGCCAAAAAGCAACATCGTTCTTGAAGGACAGAAAATCAAACAGCATCTGTGGAGAAGTAATGTGTTATGAAAGAGAGCGTGATATAAACGGCTGGGGACTACAACTTACGTGTATGCTGGAAATGAAGATGGTGCCGCACAGCAAATACACATTAGTATCCGAAAAGATGCCCTTGACCTCATCTATGTCCTTAAGCGCAAAGCCAATGCTTAGCATGGCTTGTGTGGCATGCTCCATGAGCAGCATAAGACGCAGCTTGCCTACACCCACGGGCTTGTAGTGAAAACTAAAGCTAAACTCGGTGGTATTGCGTGTGACGGGCACCAGATCCTTGAGGCGTGTATTAAACGTGTCTGTCTTAAGTATGGGCAGTATCTGTTGCAGGCGATTGACATGTATATGCTCGGCCAGCTCAGGTGGCACATCGGCATGCGAGAGCGAAAAGAGATCGGTTAGCAGTGTAACAAATACCTTGGAGCGCATGTGCGTGCTGGCACGACCCAGTTTACTTGGCTTGGCGCCCTTAGCGTCTGCGCTAGCAATTTTGGTTTTTTGCTGCGTCTGCTCAACATCGCCCAGCAGATTAAAGGCCTCGGCGCGTGGCACCATGTACTCGGTAAGGCTGACGGTATGCAGCACGGTGGGTCCATCACGGCGTAGCGTGCGCCAATCTAGCGGCTCACCCTGCAGCGCCAGCACAACATGCAGAAACATGGTGCCATTGCGCCGCGTCTTAAGCGGCACATTTACTTCAAAGTCATGCTCAAAGCTTTTGGTATAGTCAAAAGACTTGGCCTTATAAACATCCTGCACCTCGGCAGCAATGGGATTGGGCGTTAGCGAGCTAAACAAGGCCAGTTGCATACGTGGACGTTCGGCTAGGAATGATGTGTAGCAGGGCGTACCGCTGCACTGCAGCGTGGTAAAAAGTTGCGACGTTTGATAGATGGAATGCAAAATGTAGGCGAGAAACGCCACGCCCAGCAGCGTTGAGATCGACGGCATCGGCATCCTCTGCTTGTTGTTGTTGCTACTGCTGCTGCAATCTTTGTTGAATGCTTGTAATGAAAATGATGACGATGCGGTGGCGTTGATGTCAACTTCGTTGACAGCAACATACAAAACAATTTAAATGTTTAATTATTCAAAACTAGTTAATTATGGTACACATCGCGTAAATGCCGGTGATTGCTGCTGGCGTTGACAATTAGAGTGACCAGATTTTGATTGTTATACTTATCGATAAGTTAATGCAAACATCGATAAGTAGAACTAATATGCAACAAATTGAAAAGTTTTTATTTGGTAGCAGTTTTATTTAAACGTTTTTATATATATATAACAATATATAGCATATGTAAAATTAAGTACTACATTTTCATATAATTATTACTACTTTTCGTCACATACGAAATTTCCAAACCTTTGGAATAAATTAAACGACTAAAATGTACACATTACGAAATAAAAAAAAAGTTTGCAAATAACGTCGTTGATGATGAAACTATGTACATACTCGCACATATGTACATAAGTACATATATATGTATACATATATGTATAGTAGCTGTTATACAAAATAGTTAATATGCTATTCAATGAAATAGAAGTTTTTTTTTTTTTAAAGGATTACAGAGAGAAAGAGGGCGAAAAATGTAGAAACAGTGCGCATTGGAGCAATGAATGATGCTATAAATATTTTGGGATTTAATTTTTTGACAGTTTCAATGAATAGAGTAGCATGAACATGAACATTTTTATGGGTATAGTTTATAGTTAGTAATGCATAAATATACATGGGAGTTTAGCTCAGGCGAGACGTTTTTTTCGACTAGGTGACAAGATTTTCAGCATTGTGACTACGGGCGCCTCAAACGACATGGACACCACAAATGACAGGAAATAGGAGGCGACCGTCAGACCAAAGAACAGTACAACCTGCAAAAACAAGGCCACATGTTTAAAAACCAAATATTTACATATAAAGCATAAGTCTCTAAGACTTACCATCAAATCACCGCCAAGATGCAGTGGCGCATCAGAGTTGAGCGCCATGGAACGTATGACAATCGGATGCACTAGATACGCACAGTAGGTCACACGTGAAAAGGGATAGAGGCAGGGCGCTGATAGCAACGAATTGATGTAGCCACCGTAGCCCGTCGAGCAGGCAATCGTTATCCAGGCCAGCGATAGCGCCCAGGCCGAGTGACTCAGTGAGCTATATGCAGCTGCTGTAAACTGCGATAAATCCGCCCGATACAATCCGAATACCAGCACAAATAGATTCAGCATAGCCAGCGTCCAGGCCATGAACACTGTCAGCCTTGGCAAACGTATCTTGCAGTTAGTGCGAAAGAGTATCCAGCCCACAGCCATGCCAATTAAATAGGGACCCAATCTGGTCCAGGGTTTGTCGTAGATCTTGTCGAATAGTGCCAAAGGATCATCCGTATTGGGTCGATGATTGTTCGTAAATGCGATCACTGCTGTGGTGATCCATGAGAGCACAAGGAATACCAGTGTCGTAATGGCGGACAGTTTAAAGTGTCGCACACCCACAATCAATATGATGGCACCGATCATATAGAATTGTGTGTCATTGGCCAAGTACCAGCTCCAAAGCATACACTGCAAAAAAAAAAAAACGTTGAGTATTAAAAAAGAAAGATTTACAGCAAACTAAACTTACCATCTCATCCACAGGAAAGAGCGTGTTTATATAAAGTATATTACGCCACCAATAATCCGGACAGGTAATGTGATCCATGGTGGGCGGATCAAATATGGAATAGGCAGCCAGATACTTCATGGTAACCTGCACCACGCCCAGCACAAACAAATAGGGCGCTGTCAGACGCATAAACCGATACGCTACCAAGCCAAAAAAGTGCGCTGTTCCGGCCGTAAACTCATTGGCTCCTTTGCTCAGCTTGTTTAGTTTACCCTTGGCATTGGTGCGGAAGTACAGATAGGAAATGAGAAAGCCGCTGATAAAGAAGAACGTGTCCACGCTAAATGGTCCATTCGTAATGGCCTGGAAGAAGAAGTTCTGCTCGACATCTTTGCGCATTTCCATATTATCCGAATACTTGAACACCACAATGCAGGTGTGCCCCAAGATGACCCAGGCCATGCTAAAGGCGCGTAGTCCATGTATGCAGGGTATGGTATCGGCGCCCACATTACGATCACAGATGGCATTAAAGTTGGTTATGGCCGAGAAGGAGAGCAGCAGCTCGGAGTAAATTGATAGCTTTTCCGGCTCATGCAAATGACCCTCCAAATGCTCATCCGAATTATTGTTATTACTGTGATGATGATGATGGTGATGATGGTGATGTTCCACACTGCTCACAGTATCTAAGGCTGGCGGCAGATCGAGCACCAGCTCATCAAGCTGCTTCAAAGATGACGTTTGCGATTCCTTAGAGTCCTCATGCGCTGTCATTGTATCGCTATAGTCCGAGGAGGCACAACCTATGCCCGAACTGGTCTCACTATTGTTCATCATTTCCTTGTCCTGCTGCCGCAATGCCTCCTGCAGGCGACGCGTCAAATAAATCTCGTAGAGCGTGCCGCAGCATATCAGCAACAAAACAATGGATGATACGATGCTGTAGTTTGGACACAAAAAAATCACATGTTAATTAGTTGCCTAAATAAAGGTGGGCGTGGCAGCCAGTTGCGAGCCATGAAATGCACAAGAAATTTCACACGATTTTCAGCTCCAAAGCTGTGCGCTAATGTCTAAAGCCAACTATCAGAGTCGTAGCCACATGTCTCGGCCGCGCTATTTGCTCCATCCATTAGCAATAGTTTTTGAAAGTGAATTTCAAATTGTTACCCATTCCCCATTCCCCAAAAACGTTTATTTAAGCCAGCCCAACAGCCCAACTAACCACCTTGGCTTTCCCAAAAAAAACCCGACCCCCTTCAGCCACTTTACTTACATCAGCAGCCACAAGGTCTTGTCCGCCCAAATATTAAACTCCGTATCCGTCGGCACACGTATGTCCAGAACTTTCAGCTCCCGCGTGGACAGCTCCAGATGCGCATGATCGCTGAGTGTGCGCACGTCCCGTATGCTACAGCTGGAGGGCAGACACATGCCCATAGATCGTGCGAAGCTGTGACGATATTGGAAAGATCAATTAGTAAAAGATATTTCAATTTCGATGGAAATTTTATCGTGAAAATTAAATTAGCGTAAGCTGCGGTGCTACCTTCAGATTAGATTTTAACTAATTTAAAAGATCTGCGGATCTAAAATTTGGTCTTAGTGAGGGTTCTTCATCTCGAAGTATATACATTTAATATATCGTATTTCAATTCATTTTGCCAACTTTGGGGGGGTGGATCCCTTCACTGTTTTTAATCTATATCCAATCATAGTTAAAAAAAGTTTTCCCGCAAATTTCGGTATCTAAACTTATAGCTTAACTAGTGGGCTCGGCAGACGTTGTCCTGCTCAAACTTTTTAAATAATCTTAAAGTGTATAAATATCGTAAGATTCTCTAGTTAGCTTATCTAGATAATCATTAGATTTTTGGATTAGTTGACTTTCATTACTCTCTAAAAAGCCGTATGGACGAACTTAAGTATTCTTAAGAAAGCTCGCATTTCAAAAAAAATTAATGGAAATTCATGCGAATCGGTTTCGGAGGAGTATGGGCACTAACATTGTGACACGGGAATTTTATATGTAAGATTAAAAAAATTATTTTCCCCCTTTTTTTAATTATAATTGAGCTATTAAATATTTTGGCGAGTTTAAAAATGTTTCCCTTTACCATCTCTCTATTCTGTACTATCTATTGTGGTCCGATAGTTCCAAGCAGTGGCGGATCCACGTGATGTTTTCAGCTCCAGACCTCTCCCTTCTCCCGTAAAGTTGAAAATATAATTTGAAAGTCTTTTGAAAACCCCCCTCGAAGGCAAAACCAGAGCTCGTAAAAAACTGTCAACCAATTTTTACTGTGAGGTTAGGTCAAGACCAAAACCGAGCAAATAATACACAAAGTGTTGCTCACTGAGCCGAACACTTTTTTCGATTCGCTTTTCGGTTCTGGTCTGTGTTTTCGGCTGAGCAAAGCAAACGTGTCTCTCTTTCAAAAACACTTATGTTGAGACACTTTGAGCGAGCGCTCACTGAGAAACTCTCAGCAAAAGACCGCGTTGCAAAAAATGTCGTACAAAAGTGTTGGTCTGCAGCTGCTACACTATCAGAACAACAAGAATCGAACCAATTACCATCAACTTTGTGTTTGTTGCTTAGCAACGTCAACCAAAGTCAGCGTCGCGCAGGTGTCCCGCACAAGCACACATGCATACGCACAAGACACTTATTCTGAAAGTCTCGCGAAAAAGTGTCATAGAAAAACCAAACCAAAGAGGAACAGAAAAAAAGTGTTTTGTTCTGAGCGCAACACTTTTGAGCAAAAATACAATTCAAAGTGTTATGTCAATTGCTTTTCACAAAGTGTTCTTAAGAGAGTGATTTTTTTCGGACACTCTGAAAGTGTTGACAGTTTTTTAAGAGCTCTGGGCAAAACCCTCGATCAGCAGCTAGTTATAGGCAGGTATATGACAAAGAGGTTCGAACTGGTTAGCACGACGAATTACATTGTCTCGAGATCACGATACATTTTTATTGGGTTCCGCGTAATTTTTGATACAGCGATCAAAGAAAATGATTAGATTTAGTTTCATTTTTTTGAAGATCTTAATAATAAGACTCAAGATATTTGTCTCACTTTGAATATGCTGTACTTCTATTTTAGAAGTATTTTAATCTTCAGCTACAAAGATAAGAAAACTTTGGAAGCTGCTCAAACCTACACTAAAGAATGATCAAGATGAGTAGAAAAGTTGTTATATAGATTTCCGTCTGTCCCTTTGAGGAACGCCTAAATCTCATAAACCAATTTTGTGATTTAAATAGATCCCATATTATTTCAGAGTAAATAGGTTTGTTTTATTATTCGTCTTTAAGCAAATGCCTAGGACCTTTGGGATGACCTCTACCTTTAACAAGTTGAAAACAGCTTCTTTATTGTTCAAGTTTTTATAAGGCACTCAAGCACAAGTCCATAACTTACGATCTACATCGAATTCTCTTTTTATGCCTTAACTCAGATCAGTGGCGGATTCACGAGGGTTTTTTGGTACCGAACCCCCTTCGAGTTGAAGGAACCCCCCCCAAGATCACCCCACTCAGACTTACCACACTGGTTGGATGCGTCTCGTTCAGTTGCAGCTTGATGACGTAAAAACCGGGCATAAATGGAGGCTTTCCATTGTAGACACTGCTATAGGTTTGGGTATGGGCAGCGGCAAAGGGTAGTCCAGTATTCTTATTGATGCTGCTCGAGGCATTGTTGTCCTTGCTGGTATTGTTGTTGTTGCTGTCAGCTAGGTATATAGCTTCACAAAGAGCCAATGAACCCATCCAGTAGTTGTTGCCGTAGAAGAAACCGGATGTATAGTGACCGGAAGCATCATCCACTGCAAAAAAAAAAGCCAAAAAAAACCAGAGATCATGAGAAGGGCATTTAAGATGTGTTTGCTTGGTGAATGGCATTACATAAGCTAAGAGCGCACAAGTACATACTACATATATGTATGCATATATATATGTATATAGGTGCATAAAAACAGCTAAAACGTGCTTATTACATAACAAAAACCCCAAAATGCATCGTCAGCATTTAGTTTATTGTGTCTGCAACAGACTCGGTTCAACTTGCAGTCATCGTGTGACGTCAGCTGAGAGTCATTGGAAATCCGACTTGGGTAACTTTCGTATGCACTGCATGCAACCAAGGTGTTGCACACAGCCAGCTTGGTAAACGCTTCTGAAGTCTGTCCAACTGCAAGTGTAGCTACCCAGGTTCTCAGTAGGTTAAACAAAAATGGGTTGTTTTTATTTTCGTGTTCTTAACTGGTTGTAAGAGCCTCTAATCGGATAACAGCCTGACGTAAAATATCACTACAGGCGTCTCTGCCTTGTACACCGACTACCTGATCTCATAAGGAAATTCAGGGCTTCTCTTTGACGTGAACATCTTACTCGCTGGCGCTTCTTCATTCATACGCACAAAATGACAGTGCCAGCCAGCCTTCCAATGTCGCCATAGATCTCCATTACCCACCCGAAGATCATTCGCAGCACTCGTACAAAATGACCATACCAGCCAGCCAGCCTTCCAATGACGTCATAGATCTCCAACGATCATACGCAGCGCTCCCAAAGATTGGGCTATATAGTCATATAAAAGCTTTTCAATATTCTTTCAAAAAGAAAGAATTGTGTATAGAAGTTCTTTGAAAAAATTTGAAAAATTCTCTATCTTGATCTCTTCTCTATGAGAGAAGGAGACGAAGTAAATGTTTATCATAACTTTAGTCTAGTGCTTAAGCTATGAAACCCTAGATTTCTAAGACGATAAGAGCTACTCAAAATCCATCAACAGATCGGGATCATTGAGTTATAAAGTGGTGGTAAATATTGTTATAAAAATAAAGCTAAAGTCTCAAGCGAACTAGTGGCGCAAACATATGCATTTCTTCAGAGAGCCAACCTGCTATTAGGGCTTTGTCATCCTGGAGCATCTCCTACAGGATGCTTAAAAAATGCCATAACTACCTCCAAACCCTGTCTGCCCGGAAGAAAGTCGTGCTATGTTGGGTGCCTGGACACTCGGGAGTGGATGGTAACACGATCGCTGACGATCTAGCACGACAGAGTGGCTCCACCCTGACTACGTCTCCTGCAGGAGAACATAGGAGATACTGGTTCTCCTTACCGGGACTACGTCAAGCAAAAGTGCTTGTCAAACCTCTGGATGCGATCAAGACAAAAGGTCTTGGCAGAGCGGACCTTAAACTCCTGGTAGCTTACCTATCTGGCCACCACACTGTTAGAGATCATCTACAGAAAATTGGCCTATCGGACTCTTCAGAGTGCAGGCTCTGTCTAGAAGAAGAAGAAACCACCAGACATATTCTCTGTGAGCGCTGGCATGGGACAGAGCCTGTCACATGGGAAGGGAACGAATTAGTCCCTTCCATCTCAGGTCAATACCATAAAACACCTACTGCTATTCATGAGGAAATCGGAAAGACTTTAGTTTTAATCTTAGGGTATGGTACAAAAGACCTTTTTGATCGCAGTGCTCCACCTCCCTGTGAGGTACCCTTTTAGGAAAACAAAAAAGCTAAAATCAGTCAGTTTATAGGGATTGTTAATTTAATACGAAACAAAAATATATTCCGAACTAGCTAACGTTGGACAAGAATATATTAGGATTTCCTACGAAGACAAAGATATCTTGGTAGCGAACCTTAGAAAGGAGATTTTTATGATCATAAGGTACGGCTGCTAAGGTAAACAAAGCAGTCACATTCTTCATTTTAGAAAATCGAAAGATATGAGCACTACACTCTTTGTTTACACAGCTGATCATTGCTTACGCTCTCAATTGCATTGTGCTCTTTCGTTTTGGTAAATGCTGGTCACACTAATTCGCACAAAATAAAAAATCATTTTTTATTTGTTTAAAGATTACAGATTACAGCACAGATAAATGTATTCTTTAGCAAATATTATTGGATTACTATCACGCGCAGTTTGATCATTGTTTGCTCTTTAATTTGCATTGCGCTGTTCACACTAATAATGCGGCCTGCTCTCTTTTGCTTTACAAGTGCATATAGATCACATGATCCAGAGAATTTTTTAAGATGACGCAAAGTAGTGCAGAAAATTTGCTGCGCAGAAAACTGTTGAAAGTTTTTATATGACAACTATATGAAATAGTGCAACAATTTTGATCAAACTTCACACAAATGCGTAGAGAACTTGTTAAAACTGATAAGCTGGAAAATTGAAAATTAGTTTTTATACCCTGTACCGTATGGTACAAAGGGTATATTAAGTTTGTGCAAGCCGAAAATGTATGTAACATATAGAAGGAGACGTCGGAGACACCCCAAAGTTATATAGAATATGATCAGGGTGAATAGAGAAGTTGATATACCCACGTCCGTCTATCCGTTTGAACGCCTAAATCTCAGAGATGGTACGAACGAGAGTAACAAAACTTTCACTTTACATCCCATATTATTCCATAGAAGACAAGTTTAGTTAATTTTTTTGATATCGGGTATAAATTATATAGCTCCCATTTGGTGTTTGAGACAACCTCGACAAAAAAAAAGTCGTAGATGAAGATATGAAGATATCGTAACCAAATTTAGCTTTAGTTCCCAAACACTGTACCAAATTTGATCAAAATTGGTTGACTATATCATATAGCTCCCATAGGACCGATCGGCCAAACTAGCTTTTTTAAAGCAAAATTGGCTATATTTTGTTTTTTAATAAAGATATCGTAACCAGATTTGGAGTTTGGAAATTTTTTAGAGCACTTTAGCAATGTGCCAAATTTGAACAAAATCGCTTGACTATATCATATAGCTCCCACAGGGCCGATCATCCAAAAAATCGATTTTTGAACATAATTTGTTGTGTTTCGTTTGTTTGTGAAGATATTAAAATCAAAAATGGTATTCGTAAGTTCTTTATAGTTCCTAAGCACTGTACTAAATTTGATTAAAATCGGTTGACTATATCATATAGCACCCATAGGACCAATCGGTCCAAAAAAATTTTTTGTATGCAAAATTCGTTGTGTTTCGTCTGTTTGAAAAGATATTTGAACTTAATTCGGCATTCAGATCTTTTTTAAGGCGTTAAAGCACTGTGTTAAATTTGATCAAAATCGGTTGACTATATCATATAGCTCCCAAAGGAACGATCGGACAAAAAAAATAGTTTGCTTAAAAATTCTTGTTTTTGGTTTTTTGTAAAGGAACCGGATTTTATTGCAAGCTAGTGGTACAGGGTGTCCAAAAGTCTTGGTGTAGAGGCATTCGAAATCGAAAGTGGGATGCATTCGAAATTGAAATGAATTCGAAAGTGAAATGAATTCGAAAGTAAGGTGATTGCGGAAACGCCTATGATGCCCATTTTCAAATATACGGAATGACCTAGTTGTTGAAAATATTCCGACTCGAGTACAATTATTTTATTAATTTTCTTTTTTTAATTTTTGTGTCTTTAAAAATTTTTCGAGCGAAATCATATATTATATACTTATGCTTATCGTACTGATTTCTTCTAAATAGCATATTTTTAAAATAATAATCGATAGCAAAATCACGCCATATGCAGCTAGTAAATAGCTGTTAGTCTGGCACTTCTGCATTTCTGCATTGCTATAGGGGTTTGCACTCTTTTGCATTTTTGCTTGACCAAGTAAACACTGTTTAGTCCAAATTTTGAGTGTCTCAGCGCCGCTTTGGCAATATAAATCAATTTGGTAGTGATATTTTTAAGACCAATTTTATTTATTGGCCTTTATGATAGCCATAAAAAGCGTAAGCCTCGCCTCGCCCTCGGTCCAATTGTTGCATTCAATTTTGATTAACAGAGCTCTCCAATGTAATCTCCTTTTGCTCTGTTGATTTATTTGTAGTTTGGAGCAGTTTTTTTTTTTGGTAACTTGCAACCAGTTGGTGTTGGTTTTTGTTGTATCTGTAACTGGCCTCAAACCAGTTTGCACTTTTTTAAGCCAGTTGCAGTTGAACGCAACAGCTTCAAGTTGCTGTTTGGTGACAAGTTTTTTTCCATGGCAATTGCCAAAACTCTTACATGACTTTGTATTTCATTTGCCACTTCCTCTCTGGCGGAATCGTCTTAAGTTATCGCCAAGACGACTTGGCCAAGACCAAGGAAAAATCATTTTTAACATTGGCCAACATAACTTGATAGATGCAGCGCTTCTTAGACTGACTGACTGACTGACTGACCCTGACCATGATGCAATTGTCTGAAGGACTTGACAGTCTGTCAGACATTTAGCATAGCGTCAATTGATGGCACACAGTGTTGTAAAACGTTAGAGTATTAACAACGCCAAAAAAAAATATAAAAGTTTACAAAAATATTGTGCAAAAAGTCATAAAAAAATATTTAGTATATAAAGCACTAAAAAATGATTGAGAAAAAAAGTGTTAATCAAAAATACGCCAAAATGTTGACCCATTTTTATATTATGATTTTTCTCTTTCTTAACTGGGCCAGTAAAAATATGAAATAGTATTCGTAGTAAAACAATTACCCCCCAGCTTTGCCTTTAGCTTTTTTTCTCGCCTCTCCTCGGCACTCCCCTCGCCGCCCCTCGTCCCATTGTACTATGTGTGGTTTCAATCAAAAGTAATTTGCGATTGAGGTCATTTGATTTGGATTTTGGTTTTGATTTTAGTTTGATGTGTTTGTAATTGTTAGGCCAAGTTTTTTTGCAGCTTGTTTACAGTAGCTGGCCAGCTATTTCATGGCTAGCCAAGGGGGGGTTGAGTGGCCTCAGCGGGGGCTGGAGTTGGTAGCAGACAGAGCACAGTTGACTGCAACAGTTGATCGTGTAAGCGCATTTGTTGAGGCCATGTTTTTAGTGTTAACCAATACTGGTATTTTCTGGGCTGCAATTAAAGCCTTAAGTGTTGCGGGGACAACAGTGCGTATTAGAAATATCTAAGGCGGGAAGAAGCGCTACGTAAAGTCGGGCGCAGACGACTTTGGGATACCCTGCACTACTAGCTTGCAATAAAGTTCGGTTTCTTCATAAAAAACCAAAAACAGAAGAATTTTAAAGAAACATTTTTTTTTTGACCGATCGTTCCTATGGGAGCTATATGAAATAGTCAACCGATTTTGATCAAATTTGATACAGTGCTTACAAACAAACGAAACACAACGAATTTTGCATAAAAAACGTTTTTTTGGACAATTTCATCCTATGGGAGCTATATAGTCTACCGATTTTGATAAAATTTGGCACAATGCTTAAGACCTATAAAAAACTTACAAATGCCATATTTGATTCCAATATCTTAACAAACAAAGGAAACACAACAAATTTAGTTCAAAAATCGATTTTTTGGAAGATCGGCTCTATGGGAGCTATATGATATAGTCAACCGATTTTGATCAAATTTGGTACAGTGCTTAGGAAATATAAAAACTTTCGAATGCCATATTTGGTTACGATATATTTAAAAACAAACGAATTATTCATCTAAAACTTTTTTTTTTGTCGATGGAAATTTCATTTTCTTGTTTACAATAAGCGTCGTAACTTAAAAGTTTATCGACCGATTTTGATAAACCATGACTTTTCTTACTCGGAGTTAATATTTCTTTAAGATTAAATGTAAAAAAGTAAAGGTGTTTTAACAAAATGTTATATAAAAATGACTTCAAAGTGTGAAAAACGAAAAAAAAGTGTAAATCTTGGATAACTTTTAAAAAATCTCGTAGTTGCTTTGTATGAAGTATAAACAAATGTATATCATCTTAAAGCTTGAATCTTTTTCTTTCCAAAACCGTAAAGCAATTGAAAATCGGTTGAAAAATGGCGACGTTGTGATTGTGGGAGTGATCGCAGTACCCGAAAAACGGTTTTTAAGCAATAACTTGCGATTTTGGGGGTGTTAGACAATTTTGAAGCACACTATCGTGATCTACTCGTCAAGACCTACAACGTACACTAGGTCACTTGAAAAGTTCTTTTATTTTTTTTTTATTTTGTTGAACAGTGTTATTCATCTAAAACTTTTATTTTTTTTCGAGGTCGCCTGAAACACTCCTATAGGAGCTATATTGTTTAACCCCTATATCAAAAAAATAAAATAAACTTGTCTCCTATGGAATAATATGGGATCTAATGTGAAAGTTTGGTAACTCTAGCTTTTAACATCTCTAAGATCTATGGCGTCAAAATGGACGGACATGGGTGTATCGACTTCTCTAGTCACCCTGATCATATGATTGATTGAAATCGGTTGATTATATCATAGAGCTCCCATAGGAACGATCGGTCAAAAAAAAGTTTTTACTTAAAAATTCTTCTGCTTTTGGTTTTTTATGAAAGAACCAGATTTTATTGCAAGCTAGTGGTACAGGGTATCCCAAAGTCGGCAGCGCCCGACTTTACGCACGCCATTTTTAAAGACATTTTCTTTGAAATTGTAAAATGTTCTTACTTTTTTTTTTTTAAATATGATATTATTCTTTTTTTTTTGAAGTATAATATTTTCTTATTTTGCTTTAAATGTTATTTTTTTTTTAAAGTATGTTCCTTAAATATGAGATAAATTTTTTTTTAAAGAACGTGATTTTATACGCTAAATTTAAAAAAAAAAAAATTCTTATTGTTTTTAAGTATGATAAGATATATCTTTTTACTTTGGAATTGTCATATTGTCTTCCTTTTTTTTTAAATATGATATTTTCTTTTTTTGTAGTATATCATATTATTATTTTTCTTTAAGTATGTTATTTTTTTATTTTATTTTTCAATTATGTTCCTTAAATATGACAGTCAAATTTTTTTTTTAAAAATGTGACAGACGCTAAATTAAAAAATTAATCTCTCAAATTTTTTTGTAAGTATGAAATTTTTTAATTTTTTTTTAGTAATTGCCTTAAATATAAAGTCAATTTAAAAAAAAGTTTTTTAATTAAATTTTCTTATTTTTTTTTAAATATAATTTTTTTTTATCGTTAAATTTTTTTTTTACTATGCATCGAACTGCCTTGGGAGCAGTTTCTACAGGGTCAGGCACTCGAAGTGTAACCAATTAAAAAGACCATAAATTCATTTTGGAAAATTACCTTTACTCAATTCAAGGTACAAAATGAGTAAAAATAATACGAAATTTAGAAACAGTTTACTTTCGCTCAATATGGCCACCTTTTGCCTACGCTATGGCCTTGAGACGGTCCAAAAATGAATCGCAAGCTGCCCGAATGTGACTTGCAGGTATTTTGGCCCACTCGTGGACAATGGCTTTTTTCAGCGCCTCGAGACTATTGTATCTTTTAGTTCGGACCTTGCTCTCAAAAATGGCCCAAAGAGAATAATCCATCGGATTCGCGTCTGGTGAATTCGAGAACCATTGTGTGAACGTTATGAAGTTCGGAACGTTGTTTTTCAGCCATTCTTGGTTCACTCGAGCTTTGTGAGACGGTGCCGAGTCCTGTTGAAACGTCCATGGTCTGCCACCGAAATGTTTGTCTGCCCACGGCTTCAAAGCAACCTCCAGAATACTTTCCCGATAATATTGCGCATTAACCTTGACGCCAGGCTCGATGAAAACGATTGGAGAGCGCCCATCTGCGGTTACAGCGGCCAAAACCATTATCTGTGGCGGGTGCTGCCTCCTGGTGGCCAATCGATGACTCAAATTCTCGTATGAACGGTCCCTCAAGTAAACCCTATCGTTTTGAGAGTTTACGAATTGCTCAATTGTAAAAATTTTCTCGTCAGAAAACACAATGTTCGGCGATTGACCGCTTTCGGCCAAGCGAAGCAACTCCTTCGCTCTCTCAAGTCTGACTTGTTGCTGCTTCGGTGTGAGATCATGTGCCTTTTGGATCTTGTAAGGCTTGACCTCGAGATCATTTTTCAGTATGGGACGGATGCTACGGTCAGATATTTTCAGTTCTTTCGCCATTTGATTGGCACTTCGTCGGGGATTTCGCTCAAGTCGCTTCTTCACTTTTTGAACCATCTCACGTGACGTTGCAGTCTTTTGATGACCACCTCCATGATGTTTTGCGATGCTACCAGTATCATTGTAACGAGTTATAATGCGATAAACGAAAACTTTATTTACTTTAAGGTGTTCGAGCTCACGAACAATCGCTGGTTGTGATTTTCCAGACACTTCTAGTGCCGGACCCTGTAGCAACCTATGCAGCTAGATCCTTTTAAAAAAAAAATGAATGCGATAATATGGTTGGACTGGAAACAAATTGCAAATGGATCTCAGGAACTTGGCTCAGAGATCTTGAGGCGAGTCGGAGTCGCAGTTGAAATCCAATATCCAAAATCCAATTTTTTTATATCAAGATTTAGAAATCCTAAAAAATAACTATACAAAAAAAATTTGGATTCCATGGCAACGCCTAAGTCAGTTTCTAGGAATTAGGTGTAAACAAAAAGTTAACTATACGTTTCCGCATATCCCGAAAGAACTCAAGCGTTCTTTACAGAAGATTTGAATATTGTCATAGATCTATGTAATTTGATGGTTTAGTTAATCAATATTTACGTATTGTTTTTATTTTGAGACTCCGTAAACGTTACCTTGCTTTTATTTGTAAGTCGCTTTATGTACCATTATTATTATTATTATTTTGATAATAAATTTTTTTTTATTTTTTTTGTACTTCGTATTTGTCTCTTGTGTTTTTTTAGATTTTTGTGACTTAAGTCTCATGTTCAATTGAACGTGTCATTCAAGCAGTTAACAAGCGTCTTAAGCATAAAAAAAAATATATGAGACATCAAGCGATGAAATTATTTGGTAAATGGAAGCTCGAAAGATAAACAAACGCACGAATGGATGGCCAAAACTATCAAGGTGAAACCCCCCAAAAAAAAAACAGAAACAACAATATCGAGATAACAAGACAAATATAACATGACAAAGCGCAATAGAGATTGTCAGTGGGAGCGACAACCCTGGCAGCTCAACAGCTGAACAGCTGATTAGCAGCTGACAAATGAACTTGGAACTAAAGATCCTATGTACCAAGTTTTTTTTTTTATATAGGTTATCAGCTTGTTAGTTTGTCAACGCACAAGGTCGTTACTACAATTTTAGTGTTAATTGTGATTGACAGCCAAAAAAATCAATCAATCAATCTAACGTTTATTATAGCTAAAGATAAAGCCTGAGACCCTGTTGACAAACAAATCC
This sequence comes from Chymomyza amoena, assembly GCA_037043745.1. Classification (NCBI taxonomy): domain Eukaryota; kingdom Metazoa; phylum Arthropoda; class Insecta; order Diptera; family Drosophilidae; genus Chymomyza; species Chymomyza amoena. Next base: position 395,834 of record JBAMAX010004408.1, on the reverse strand, counting down.
GATTACAGCATTTCTTGGCGAATGTCTGTTGAAATTTATTTGATTAATGAAATGTTACACAAAAATATAATAGTCAAAAATAAAAAAAAAAATACAATAATTATCTTTTATATTTTGCTGGCTATTTTTGGAGCTGTATATTGCAAAAAATAAATGTTCGTAAAAACAAATAAATAGCTTCACAATTTGTACGCGTCCCAAATGTAAAGAGTTCAATTAAAGTGCACACAACAACAACAACATCTACAATGGATCTCAAAACCGACGTCAGAACACAAAGACGTTTATTAAATACTGTCATCATCATCATCATCATAATCTTTATAATCATTATTTCGTCGCTTTGTCGCGTTTCGAAATAATTAACAATTATAATTAATACTTATCATGGCTTGTGGCTTTTGTTTGCTTACCTAAACTTTTAGATAATCGCACTCATGGCAGGTTTACATTGCTACATCGCCATATTTATTTTATTAATATAAAATTGTTTTTTCTTACTCTCTATAACCTATAACCTGCGCACAATCAAGACGTTTCCAACAATACCTTATTTAGTAATATATAACAAACGACTTGGCAGTTATGAGCGCACAGATGTACAAACAGTTCAAAATAACAATCCTTCTATATTAAAACTCAAACTGTTTTGCGGCATAACTCGTAAACGTTGCATCTGATTTGCTTGTTGTTTTTTTTGTTGAACTTAAATTTCTTAAACGTTAAGAAATTTCATATTTTCAGCATCTTATGTTAATGATTTCTAGCTTTGCTAAGCTTAGGGCAAATGAGTGTATACAAAAGTTAGTGCTGCCCCACAACCATTATGCTCATAAAAACTTGCAGTTAAAAGTTACTACCTTTATCTATTGAAATCGATAAAAATTTGCGTTTCGATTTCCTGCTCAAAAGTGTACAAAAAAAAATACAATTGTTCATTAGTATGCAGCACTGCAATTGGCAATGTAAACACTTTTTTGCTTGCAACCGATAAATGCAATGTAAACATGCTATAACTTCTGGTTGTCGTCGCTATTTTTTTGTTTTATTTCATTATATAAGCAATCCTAACAACTTCGTATTATTATTATTATATTTTTTTATATGCTTATGTTTACTTTTCATGGGTTTTTAGTCTTGGCATTATGTATTGTTAATAATTGAAAAAATCAACAAATGATCTATGCCAAAAATAATTTAACGATCAATGGGTTAACATTTATCTGTGTTTACGTTTTCTTCGTATTCATATTCTTCCAGTCAACCAACTTGGCTCTTAAGTACCCAAATGTTTTTTTGTGTTTGTTTAAATCTACTAGTTTAATTTAAGAAATTGTTGGCTCGGACTTGGCACTTTGCACATAATATATGTTTGCTTATAGCCAAAAGTATGTAGCATGTGCGAGGTCAGTTAATACAGTTTATGCCAATTTAGCAGCAGCAATGATGCATTGCAGCTTTGATATATAAGCGGCAACAAAGTCAAAGCTGAATTTGAAAGAATTTGGATGTCTTTCTTGCTACTATATAAAGAAGCTTTTTTTTTTCACATACAACTATTCTGCTCCTGCGCCATCTGGCGGAAAATTTTGGAACTTAAAGAAATGCTTTTCTTGCTCTCGGCCGCCTGCTTTTGTAGGAATCTGTAGTAATTTATTTTTGTTCTAGTTCGCTCGAAATTTCGGAATTGTACTGGTTTCCGCTCTTTTATGGCTCCCTTTAGCGAAAAATTTCTGGAATTTAAATTTTCTTGATACTATATAAAGAGGTTTTTTTTATACAACTATTGCGCCCTCTAGCGGAAAATGTTGGATCTTGGAATACTGTTTTTCTTGCTCTCTGCTACTTTTGTATGAATCTGTAGTGATTTCTATTTGTTCCGGTTCACGCGAAATTTCGGAATTGGACTGGTTTCCATTTTTTTCTTCTTATGTGGCCATACCAACCCGATTACCGGGTTACGGCCTGCCTTAAAACGTCTCTCCAGGCGCCTCTGCATTGCGCGCGCCTTCTCCAGTTGGTTACACCGAGCGAAGACAGGGCCCCTTCCACTTGGTCTTTCCAACGCAGACATGGTCGTCCTCTCCGCCGACGGCCGCTGACTACCGCATCGAACACACGTTTAACTGGAGCATCCTCGTCCATCCTAACGACATGTTCGAGCCAGCGAAGTCGCTGGATGTTGATACGCTGAGCAACGTCCATGTCGTTGAAGAGCTCATAAAGCTCCTGGTTGGTGCGGATGCGGTAGTCATCGCCAACTCGAATAGGACCAAAGATTTTGCGCAGTACTTTCCTCTCGAAAACTCCCAAGGCAGCTGCATCAGTTAGCGACACGGTCCAGGCTTCCGCGCCGTAAAGAAGCACTGGAAGGATGAGTGCCTTGTAGAGTGATAGTTTTGTCGCGCGAGAGAGGTCTCTACTACTCAATTGCCTATTGAGACCGAAATAGCACCTGTTGGCAAGAGTTACTCTGCGCTTGATCTCCAGGCTGACATCGTTGTCGGTGGTAACGGCGGTGCCAAGGTAGATAAATTCTTTGACAACATCGAAAGTATAGCTGTCGGCCGTAATCTGGGACCCAAGCCGCCGCACGCCCCTACTTGACGACAGCATATACTTCGTTCTGCCCTCATTTACCGCCAGACCCATTGTCTGAAACCTCGCAAGGTATCAAAAGGCTCGGAGAGGTCCCTTCCTACCTTGACGGAGCTGCAGGAATTACTCAACGTCATTCTGCAAAGCCTTATCAGCTTCGCAGGGATACCGAGCTCAGATATTGCGGCATATACGCGATCCCTTATTGGGCTATCGAAAGCTGCTTTGTAGTCGACGAACAGGTGGTGAGTGTCGACTTGATGGACTTGCCAGGTCTAAAGCCGCACTGATAAGGTCCAATCAGTGCCTTTGCGAGTGGCTTCAGTCTTTCACACAGTACGCTCGTAAGGACCTTATATGCAATAGGGAGAAGGCATATACCCCTGTAGTTTGCCATACATAAATAATATATAATATATAAATAATTTTTTGTTATACAACTATTCTGCTCTTGCGCCCTCTAGCGAAACATTTTGGAACTTTGATTAATGTTTTTCTTGCTTTGTCCGGTCTAGTCCGTCTCGCGCGAAATTTCGGAATTGACCTGGTTCCCGCTTTTTTTTTCAACCAAAAATTTGAAACTGCAGGCAAGTTTTTCTAGCTTTCTTACTTTTACTTTTTTAGGAATCTGAAGAGATTTCTATTTGTGTCTTCTCGATCGAAATTTCGGCATCGGACTGGCTCCATTTTTTTTTGCTCCATTTAGAGGAACTTGAAGTAATTTTTTTCTTGCTCCCTCATGCTCACCTTTGTAGAACCTAAAGTGATTCCTATTTTTTTCGACTCGCGCCTTTTCCCTGAATTGGCCTGGTTTCCGCTTTCTTTTTTGTTGCCTTTAGCGGAAAATTGGAATTTTCTTACCACAATAAAATTAGGTTTCTTTTCATACAATTATTCTACTTTTGTAGGCACCTGAATTGATTTATATTTGTGGTCTCACGCGAAATTTCGAAATTGGTCTGGTTCAAATTTTGTTGTTGTCCCTCTAGCGGGAAAATTTTGAAACTTTAAAAGAGTTTTGGCTTTGAATTTGCTCTTGTTTATGCTCATGTTAAAAATTAACTCTTAAAGGTGTAGTAGATTAGGGCGTGGTTTCTACCTTTTTTTAAACAGTTTTCTCAAGCGGCTAAAGCCTATACAAATTTAGTTTCAAGTCTTTGACTCATTCGCTGCGGATATTTATGTATTTATACATTTTATATTATGGAATAGCTCTTTTTGAAATATTTCCAAGATTTTATAAACCATAAATCTCTTTATTATTAGTATCCAAAAGTATCTGCTATAAAATCTAGCGTCAGTTGCTTTAATTTTTACTTCTAGAGTTAGTTCTAGTTCCTTAAGTGTTCAAACTTACTTCGCAAAATTGGATATAATTTTTTGTTTTTTTTTTCATCTTATAAATGTATATTTTAAGTACATAATGCTAGGCTCATCATTAGAACCCAAACGGTCTAATGGCATCTCATCAAACACATGTGTTGCTCATTTAGCTTAGGCAATTGCTTTTTTTCATCTTATATAATACCATTTCCAGGCAATATTTACTCAGATTTTTATTATAAAAATATTTATTGTCGCTATCTTTGTTGCTTAATTTTTTCAAATTAATTTTATTTACACAAATATATAAACATTTTTTTTTTATGTTTTAATTGAGTCACATAAACATTAAGCAATTTTATGCTTAGAGGAACGCAAAAAAATTTCGAATAAAGATCGTCACGGCGCGATAAGAGTGTTGAATGTTGGGTGCACGTTCCAAGACCAAAAGACCCAAAAAGACTTCCTGGAAAGTCGCAGCTCCATAACTTAACTGAAACGCAATAATAACAACAAAACTGACGTAATTGTTATTCCAGCTGCGCATAGAAAGAGAGCTGGAGATCTTTGGAGATGTGCTAAAAATCTCTGACAAATAATTTTCATTGACGTCTTAGATCTATTGAGTCATGTCTAAAATTTTTGCAAAATAAAAATGTAATTAATAGATTGAAAATATCAAAGAGCGATATTGTTAAGACGATTTTATTTGAGTTTTTCGGCACATCCCCAATGTGAGTTAGGAACGTCTAGAGACGTCTTTAGACATATTCTTGATAAATCGAATCCAAATTCCAACTGCAATATTGAGTCTAAACTTTATGCAAGTGCTAAAAAATCAACGTTGTTTTCGTTGCTGGTAACTGAAAAGCATCGATATATCGATATATCGAAGCATATAAGTCATGGCATTTTTGTCTCACAATTTGAAATGTCGAATTGTTAGAATTGTATCGAATTATCATTCTTCCTTACTAGGAACAAAATTAAATCCGCTTTCGGCTTCTTCATCCGCCATTTTTTATTTAGTCGGCTTATAAATAAATTACAAAAAAAAGACATTTTTAAATACAGGGTGCGCCATTTGAATGTGGTCGATGGAAATATTGAATAACTTTGACAGATTTCAACCGATTGACGTCGTCGAACACATTTTGGAAAGGTTATTGCATTACAATTTTAACCATGAATCGATTCACGCCCAAAGAACGCGCGGAAATAGTGACAATGTTCATTAAATGTAATCGTTCAGTTGTTGCAACACAGCGTGCGTATCGTCAAAAGTATCGCGGTCGTTCTGCGCCTAAAAGTGACACTATTCGTCGCTTAGCTTCAAATTTCGAGAATCACGGGTCTGTAGCGGACCGTCCACATTCAAATCAACCACGTCCTCGACGATCAAATGAAAATATTGAAGCTGTTCAACGGAGTTTTGCAGAGAATCCTTCTGTCTCGTACCGCCGCCGGTCTCAGCAACTAAACATCAGTAGAACTACTTTGAGGAGGATTCTGAAAGATGATCTGGATATGTTTCCATATAAAGTGCAGTTAACCCAAAGATTATTGGAAACAGACAATCCGCGATGTGTGGCTTACGCCAATAACGTTATTCGAGTGAGTGAATCGGAGCCCGATTTTTGAGAGCGAATTTTAATGACTGATGAGGCCCATTTCACGCTATCTGGCACTGTAAATAAACAAAACTGTCGCATTTGGGGGAAGGAAAATCCTCATACTATCCATCAAACTCCACTGCATGATCAGAAAGTGACTGTTTGGGCCGGTGTCTGCTCAAAAACCATCATCGGTCCATTCTTCTTCAGAGTTGGGGAAACTTTCAATGGGGATCGGTATCGATGGATGTTGGCACACTCTGTTTTACCAGAAATGCGTGAAAAAGGTCTTAAAGGCTTTTGGTTTCAACAAGACGGCGCGACATGTCACACCGCGAAATCAACGATGAACTTCTTGCGTCAAAAGTTCCCAGGACGTGTGTTCCCGAGATCGCCCGATTTAACGGCACCGGACTTTTTTTTGTGGGGATTTTTAAAAAGCAAAGTGTATGCGAACAAACCGAAGACTTTAGACGAGCTTAAGGACAATATTCGAGCCGAAATCACTGCGATATCACCCGAGATGCTGGCAAATGTCATGGAAAATGCCAGAAAAAGAGCTGAATTTTGTATCCGCAATAAAGGAGGTCATTTGATTGACGTTGTTTTTGGCAACTGAATAGAAAAAATGCACTATCAAGCCGAATTCTGTAGATTAAAATATTCAGCTAAATTCAGCGAAATTTGGAATCAACAAATTTCAAAAAAATATTAAATAAATCCAATTCTATCGTATCTCAGCATATCTTAAAAACCTGTGGATAGTATAGAAGCTCAAGCGTTAGTCTACCAAGGTGTTAAGAAACGAAAACCATCTAAACATCTCTACAGAACAACAAAAATGTACAGATAATAATACTAACAACATGTGTAAGGTAGCAAATATTCAAGGTTGCCTTGAAAATCAATCTTTTAAAATTCTTAGCAATTTTTTAAAAGTTTTGCAAATATTTTATAAAAATTGAGACAAATTGAAATCCATAAAGTTATCTTTGCAAGTAAATTTTCGTGATTTTGTTAGAAATCATTTTCAACCGAATTATAGTCCTACATAAATCAACAGATATCTTCTTTATTTGCTCTAAAATTTCAAATAAATATTTTTATTAAAACTTTAAATAGTTTTATAAAAGCTGGACCGTAATTGGTATGAAATTTCTTATAAGAGTAATCCCTAAAAAGCTTTATTCCAACCAATTACACCCTGCAAATCTTCTCTCTTTCCTTTTCTATAAACACACTTGGCATTTAAATGTACCAAAAGCTCTCTGGGTGCGAATTATTCAAGCTAACCTAATCTAATGCTGTCTAGTTGTCTTCTACAATTTCTTCGTATTTTTGCGTTCATAAGTATCTTTAAGTTCTACGTAATATTTTAAAATTTTAGTCAAAACCGTCTAGAAATTTCCTGGTATGTGGGATGTATACTGTCGATCTTTTCTGTAAATATTTTTAAAAGCTTTGAAAATATTTCATAAAAATTTGCATATATCGAATTAATTAGTAATAAATATCACATCACATTTAATCAGGTTTCTCTAAATGCTTGGAAAATCTCGCAATATATCTTTTTAGAGATTGGAGCATCAACTTAATATTTAAATCTCTTAGTAATAATTAAGATATCTCTTTCAAGTCTCTCTAATTGCTACAGTGCTGCTTCTTAAGAATAATAATTTGCAAAATATCGCAATATATCTTTTCGAAGATTTCTAAATTTCTGATTCTCTGCTTGGAGAATCCACTTAAAATGTAAATCTCTTTTAATCAGATTCCAACATAACGCCTATAAATCTCATTAATTTCTTCAAATAATTATTTGGGAAATCTTGCACAATATATTTTTTTAGAGATTTCTGATTTCCAATTAGAGGTTTTCTTTTAAATAAATCACTTTCAGTCAAGTTTCTCTTAATATTTGGGAAATCTTCCAAAATATCTTTTCAGAGCTTTATGCATTTCTGATTCTCCGGTTGGTTCTGCATAGTATAAACAACTTAATATTTAAATCTTTTCGGATCCCAATCTAACGCCTGTAAATCTTATTAATTTGAGTCAAAATCGTCTTTAGATTCTCCGGCTATGCATACAATACTAGTGATCTCTATAATAATAAATATTTGGACTCTTTTGCTGGAAATCTTATTCATTTCTCAAAAATCAAGTTTCTATCCCTAATATAGTTGCCTTCAAGAGCTTGGAAAATCTTACAACATATTTTTTTTTTTTTTTGCAGTTCCAGTCCAAATCGTCTAGCGAACTTTGGCACACGCCCATTTAATATATGTGGCTTAGATTTACAGTGTGACCGCACTTTCAATGTCAATGTTGGCTGGAGTTCAAGTGCGCTTGGCTGGCGTCTGGCCTGGGTTGGTTTTCAGCCGGAGCACCCACAGTGTCCAGTGCACATTGAGCAAGTGCCTCCGGCGACATTGAATTGTGCTGCCAAAACAATGTAAGTATTGTACAATAAGCCGGCGTCTACGTCTTCATCGTCTTTAGCGTCGTCTTTGCGCTTTCGTTTTGGCCAAAAAAAAAAAAAAGAAAAAAAAAGCCATGCCAGAGCGATCGTTGACTGTTTGCTCCACTTGGCATGGTCAACGGCAACGCCAACGTCGAGTAAGAGTTTCGGGTTTTTGTTACCATTTTGTTGTTGTTGTTGTTGTGAGTGGCTGTTTTTGTCTTTTACAGATTCAGCACAAGGTCGGCTGCATCTTCAGCTGCGACGACCCGTTTCGACTGACCATCTGACCATCGGACCATCGGACCATTGGACCATCTGACCATATTGCAGAGCCAGAGCCGGCCAGTTGTGACTAACTGGTATTTCTAAAATACACTACCAATCCAATCCATTGGCCCCAAAAAACAAATCGTTTGTTGGCGTGTGACGCGTGGCCTGGCCTGGCTTGGCTTGGCTTGGCTTGACTTGGCCTATTCGGACTTGATCTCTGACAGTTTTACGTAATGTGCGTGTCCAATACATATGTACTGACTGACTGACTGAGTGACCAGCAACCATTTACCTAGTATTTTGTATACCTGTAACATATTTGTCTCTGAATTTGCGCATTTCTTTGTTTAACGACTTTTGGTCACGGCCTCGGAATTGCATTTGCATGGGCGTGAGTCACAAGTCACGAAATAAAACACGCAACTTGTCACGGGAGCTTTAAATGTCTTAAGTATTACCTCGTCATAGATAAGCTATGTACTTATAATATTGCAATATTAATGCAGCACCAATAGTTGATTTATTGCAGCGGCTTTGGTGTCAAAAGCTTAATTGGTTTGGCTGCAATTCAAGTTAAACCAGGCGGCGGGCTAACATATCGAATTAACAATGGAACTCGGCCATTAATTGTGCGATTTGGCTAAAAATTGCAGCATTTCTGAAACATGCGATAAGCATATTGCATACGCAGTGGAAACCTATTAACATAGATACTTTTTGGAAAAACTTGAAAAAATTATGTAACGAAAAAAAAAAATTAAAAACCCATTAGAGGTTGGTTTAATTTGGTGCATTGATATTAGAAAAATGGATAGCACGCACACACTTCTTTCAAAAACAATGTAAAATTTAATTATAATTACAAGTGGTTAACCATCAAACCAACAGATGCCCCACCCCATATGATCTAGAGTCTCTTTTGACTTAATATAGCATAAGATTTTACTTAGAATTCCTCACGTCTTTCCAACATCATCAGAACTAATTTAATCCAAATGTTGTTAGTTGGCTCCTGCTGCGCATGCACGGGGGAAATCGGTTTGGACTAAAAGGGTTAATAATTTTTGCTCGTTTAGATATTCGAGACGATATCCACATTCAGAAATGAAACGACAAGTTTGTCGCAATCTTTCCGGAGAGCAAGGATTGGATGCAAAAAATTGCCTTTAAAAAGGGAACGAGCTGCCGATCTATGCTGAGGGTTTGAAGTTGGATGAGGGCACAGGAGCAGCCATCTTTGCTAAAGAGCATTCGACGAAGCTTTCATTCCGCTCTCCGACTGATGTAGCATTTTTCAAGCAGAGATATACGCAGTCTGTCAAGCGGGTAGACTTATTGGCTTGTTGGACGGAAGTTCTAGGAACATTGTAATTATTGTCGATAGTCAGGCTGTAATTAAAGCTCTGTCATGGAACACCATATTGACTAAACTAATCCGTAACACAACGCAACCACACTGCTGGGTTTCGGGTCACTGAGGTGCCCCTGGTAACGAAGCGGTGGATGAGTGTGCCAGGAACGGCTCAGCGCTGGCAGCTAGCTCCGTAACCGACATAAAAAGATCATTACAAGACTTCGTATCGCAAATCAATGAGAGGGCTAGAGCTCTGCCAGAAAGAGAATGGGTCATGGTGTCTGGTTATTGCATCTTCCGAGCACAGTGGCCGAGATATGAGCTCCTACGCTTCCAAAAAAAAAAAAAGCCTAGGATGGTAGGCGAGCCACTGCACCATAGGCAAGATGGCTGAGATGTTGCACGCTCCCCTTCACAATTTCTGCCGCAGATGCGGAGACAAGAAAGAGACACAAATCATCCAAAATCTGCTATGCGACCGCCCGGCGCTTCTTAAAAGATGAACCCAGTTCTGGGCAAACCATTCTTTGAGAATTTGGGTAGTCTAGCCTATGTGCTCATGGCGGATCTGGCTGCTTTCGTCGAATCCTCAAAATGGTTCTGCAACATGAGAGACTTACCCGATTAGGGATGCAAATTTTTTGATGTTCCTCCACTATTCCTCCCTTTCTACAATTCCTTTCCAGCACAATGGCTGATCTCAGGCACTATCTGAGCTGCCTATACCCCAAAACCCAACCTAACCTAGATATTCGAGAGGTTCACTGGCATTTTGATCAAAGCGCTTGCCTAAGGTGTGAACTTGGCTAAAATGGGTACCAAAGTTTGATCCGGTCGCGTCTCTAAGAAAGCTTCTGCATTCCGGAAACAAGTCTTAAAAATTCGTTTTTTTTTGCAGTCCCTTTAGAGCTCTGCCTTTGACAAAGCCGCAATGGTTGCATAAGCAATTCAGCTCCCCCCTGCTGCTGAGGTAACCGAATCACCTGTCGTCTGTAAAATGCGTTGAATATAATTAATAATTAGGCGCATTAGGCGTTAACTAACGTCCAAATGCAATTATGGTCAATAACCCCAAATTAAGCTTTGGGGCATGGGCATGCAAATTAGTATTGTGGCTTTGAACAATAAACAAAACAGTTTCATAACCGATAAACGTACAAGACGGTTTGGTTCGGTTCGGATCGACTAGTCGATTGGCATAAAAAATGCGCCTCACGTCTGCATAGTGAGCGTCAGCGAGTTGCTATATACATAAGTTTGTATATATGTACATATACCTATATATACATATATATCTACTTTTACCTAACGGAAGTGTTTTTATTTATTTCTTTTTTTTTCACTTTTACCCAAGCGACAGCGTAACGTAACTTATGTAGCTCAGTGTCAAATGCAAATGGGTTTAGGTTAGCCCCGAAAAGAGAGCGTCTCTGTTATGGGGGTAACCGGCATCCCGAAATTTATGTCACAAAGACAATTTACAGCTTGGGCCATAAAACCACAAACCGTTGCAAGACATTGAAAATGATGGCACTCCAACTTTGGGCTGGGCCAGCTTGCCTTCAAAATGCATTTTGAGGGACATGCCTAATAGACATAGTCTAGGCTAGCCATAGAAATCGTTTGATTAAGCCAAGCCAAGACCAAGTCGCGCATTAAACTTGAAACATGCTGGCAATGCAGCGAGTCCGTCTCCGGGTTTGTAGCTATTTGGGTTGACACTGTCAGGCCGCTGCCCCCGAAATTCCAACGTCCCGCCGCATTACGTGAGCATGGCCAATTAGCGCCATCTCATCATGATGATGTGGATGTTGATCAACGATCAACGAGCGACGAGCATAACGTTTCATTTAAAATAATTGCCATATTGACAATTATCAACAATAATTCAACTATTTTGTTATTTCGTTAATTTTTTCAAGATTACTCAGCTGAAAAAGTGCAGTAGACTCATTAAGCGGCGGCAACCTCGCAACATGCAGGCAGCTAAGCAAAATTTTGCAACACTGGCACAGCTTAAAAGATCATGGTCAGTGTTGCGTAATGTCACTGCTTGATGCGCACTGCTTGTTTGGCAAAATTCTGGTAGCTTCTTGCCGCCAGCACGCTAAGAGCTCTCAAGCATAAAAAAAATCAGATATTATATAATATGCACACATATACACAACACACACACACACACAGTTAAAGTCGAGTACATTTTCAAGTGCAAAAATTATTATGATCGCCAGATTCAAGACTCCTAATTGCACAAAATAATAAACAAGTTCGTTGCCTAAGTCTTTTGTTTTTCTTCTTTTTTTAAACTGTAATAATCAGAGATAAGTGAGCTATGCGAGGGTTGCCAAATATGTTTATTTGTGTCCCTGGCTGTTATTAAATTTGGTGTGCTAAGAGGCGTTTAAATATATAAAACGTTTATATACGGCCGTGCTCTGGAAAAGTTATCCAAACATTTCCAGGCTTGCCAAAAAAAGCTCTACTAAAAAATGGCGTACGTAAAGTCGTGCGCGGACAACTTTGGAATACCCTGTACCACTAGCTTGCAATAAAATCCGGTTCCTTCATAAAAAACCAAAAACAGAAGAATTTTTAAGCAAACATTTTTTTTTTTACCGATCGTTCCTATGTATATATAGTCTACCGATTTCAATCAAATTTGACGCAGTCCTTTAATACCTTAATAAAGATCTGAATACCGAATTAAGTTCAAATATCTTTACAAGCAAACGAAACACAACGAATTTTGTATAAAAAATGTTTTTTTTGGACCGATTCGTCCTATAGGAGCTATATGGTATAGTTGACCGATTTCGATAAAATTTGGTAGAATGCTTAAAACCTGTAAAAAACTTACAAGTGCAAAAATTAATTTCAATATTTTCACAAACAAACAAAACAACAACTTTGGTTCAAAAATCGATTTTTTGGAAGATCGGCCCTATGGAAGTAATATAGCTTCAACCGATTTTGTTCAAATTTGGTACAATGCTTGGAAACTATAAAAAACTTTCGAATGACAAATTTGATTTCGATATCTTAATAAACAAACGAATTATTCATCCTCAACTTTTTTTATTTTTCGAGGTCGTCTAAAACACCCCCGTGGGAGCTATACCTATATTTTAACTCCGATATCAAAAAAATAAAATAAGCTTGTCTCCTATGGAATAATATGGGATTTAATGTGAAAGTTTTGTTACTCTAGCTCTTACCATCTCTGAGATCTAGGCGTTCAAACGGACGGACGGACGGACGGACAGACGGACATGGGTATATGGACTTCTCTATTCACCCTGATCATATTTTAGGTAGCTTTGGGGTGTCTCCGACGTGTCCTTCTATATGTTACATACATTTTCCGCTTGCACAAACTTAATATACCCTTTGTACCATATACCGATATTTTTTTATTTTATCCGATAATTGATATTTTTATTTTGATTTTCGATTATCGAGAAATGCGAGAAAGTCTAGTTAGCGACAAGCGGAGTGCGCTTAAATCAAAAAAAGTTGACATTATTTTTTTAAATAACCTTAATGAATGGATCTGAAATCAGTTTTAAGATTATGAGATTGCAATTCTGGCTGGAACAGACCATTTTTTGTTAAAACTCACAGGCTCACAAAAAAAGCTTATGTAAGCCTTACATGTGACAGAGGCACCCCTTATGGACTTTGGGCAGCTGAATACGATGTCCAAAAAAACCCAAACCAATGATTCTTAGATAATATCTAAATTATCACGTTTTATGTTGTTATCCAAAACCCTTGCGTGAAGGAGATTTTTGGCTGCCTCTGTCACCTGTTAAGTTTACACCACTTTTTTTTTTTTGTATAACCTTTTGGATTTTTATTTATTATTATCAGAAACATCGATGTTGCATTTAAGCATTTAAAAAATAGCCGATGTATGTTAAAAAAATATCAAATACATCGTTGTGGGCCAACATCGATGTTTCTCCAGCTCTATCGAAGAAATCCACTCAAAAAGTCTCTCACTTCACCTATTTTTGTCGTTTAATATATGTATATGGAAAATCGCAAAAAAAAGTGTTTTTACTTTCGATTAAGCTTAATGATTTATTTATTTTAAAATCATCGTGATTACGAATAAATTTTTTATGAGTTCAGTTGTTTGCAAAATAATGCCTTGATTATATATAATAATCACTTTCGATTCCTCGTAAAAAAAAAACTTGCTGAGTCATATTCAAACTTAGAAACTTCTAGGGTTACTTAAATGAGGAATTAATATTAGCTTCACATTTTTTGGACTAATGCTTGTTTCACACTACTCAAAAGTAGCTTGCTAGAGTTCGATTGGTTTTTTTTGGCGTTACTTTAAGCTTAAATGCGTCATATATAGCCCGAATATATATCAGAAGCACAAAAAATTTAGCAGGGATTGGCCACTATGAGATATTTTTTGGAAACGCCCTGTGCTTTACACAGGACACTGCTTCCCACCTGTTTAGCTTGCGGCGTTTGCACTGCTTGGTGGCGCCAGTGTGAACCTGCTATTGAGTAAGCGTTGCCAAGTCTATTACAAAGCTGACCTACGTTTTGATATTAACTGCGCTTAATGGCCTAAAATCTCGGCCAAATTTTTAAGTATTTACATATGATCGCATTAACTATTTTTATAGAAACAACAACAATGATCAAAACATAAAAAAAAACTGCAAAACATTGCAACAATCAAATTACAGTTACATTACATAAGCCCAGCAAAAGTCGAAGCAAGTTTTTTCGTTTTGGTGAGCAAAAACGATCCAATCCGATCCCAAACCGATTCCGAAACCGTACCAAGTTGACGGAGCAGCAGCTGACTGACTAGCTGACGATTTATTTGTGAGTTTTTTTCTCTTTTCTTTTCTTTTTTCGAATTTTTCGAATACTCTATGCCCAAAGGGTAAAAGGGGTGTATTAGCTTAATGGAGAAACATGTCGCTGGAAGAGAATTAAGTTAGCTGTATAATAGTTATTCCAATCTAAACTAATCATGGAATATATTTTAGAGTAAAGATTTGCGTTGGGTAGTCTATAAAGGTTGTTGCAAAAAATTTCAAAAGGTATGCTCGAAAGTTTTTAATAGAGAAAATTCATAAAGTTTCTGCGAACTGCGTATTCGAACCGGTGGAGTTGACTACATCAAAACTCAAATTTAAGCGTATAGTTTGGATTCAAACCGATCCAAGAGTTAGTTAACTTAGTTTTAATAAAGCTTTTTTATACAAGTTTTTCGGACTTACAATGGTATTTTTTTTTTTAATTTTCCATTCAGTATTCCTAACCTATATTTTTGTATTAATGAATCGGAACATTTTATGCGGTTTCGTTTTGAAACCGAACCGAATTTTTCATATGATTTGAAATCGAATGTTTTGTTGCAAGAGGTATTAAAACGATAATGAATCGGAACATTTTACGCGGTTTCGTTTTGAAACCGAATGTTTGGTGCACTAAATTTCACCAAAACGTCATTTTAATGTGATTTGAAAACAAATATTTTGTTGCAAGAGTTAAAATAGGTTTAAAAAAAGTACGCATTTATAATGTTATTTCAAACGAACTCTGAACTCAAAAAAATTCTATAATAATAATATTGGGTAGGTTAATCAAAAGTTTATCGTATGAAGAGACCATCTAGATCTTTTTATTAGTTCTTATGGTTTCATTTATATATAAGGTTGGGGAAATCTTTTTTATTACTTTCTTTTGGCTTTAAAATGCATATTAGACATCGGCTCAGCTCGTCTGATATGCTTAATTAAAGCTAACGTTTTGTTACAACTTTCTAGAACTACTGAGCATTGTAAATTTGTCAGATATGATAAATTTTTTCATTTTGAAAAATGATGGGGAAAGCCCGACCGCCTTTTTTTTTTGCACAGCTATGGTTTAAAAAAAAATTTGTATGTTATCCAAATCGAAATAAAATTTGATTAAATGTTAATAAAAGATAATTATTTTGACTAGCTAAGTAACTAATTAAAGTTATTTGATGTGCTGAGAGAGGTCGGTTTTGCCCCACTGTGTCATTTTTTATCTTATCCTATCATTTTGTTTATTTTCGGTCGCTTAGTATTGTTATTTTTGAGAAACAGTAGGGGGTCGGGTTTGCCCCACCTTAGCCTAAACATATTTGCGAAGAACACGCAATTTCTGCCCGGGCTGCAAATCAAGTATAGAGTGCTCTTTAGTCACTATGAGCGTTCAACTTGTTGTTGGCTTTTGTTGGGATAGAGCGGTCGGTTTTGCCCTAATGTGTCATAATTTTTATGTCATTCTACCATTTTGGTTATAGTCGGCCGCATACTATTGCCGTTTTTGAGAAACGGTAGGGGGTCGGGCTTGCCCCAACTTAGCCTATAGAGATGTGCGGAACCCACGACATGTCTGCCCGTGTTCCAACTCAAGTATTCTTAAGTCGCTATGTGCCCGAATTATAAGCGGTCAAGTTGTTGTTGTCTTTTGTTTATATCGCGAGGTCGGCTTTGCCCCACTGTGTCAACATTTTTATGTCAATCTACCATTTTGGTTATATTCGGTAACATACTAATGTCGTTTTTGAGAAACAATAGGGGTCGGGTTTGCCCCAACTTGGCTGAAACAGTTTTTCCCGGCTTTCAACTCAAATATAGAGTGTTCTTTTAGTCGCTATGTGATCAAATTATGAGCGGTCAAGTTGTTGTTGTCTTTTGTTTATATCGCGAGGTCGGCTTTGCCCCACTGTGTCATCATTTTTATGTCAATCCACCATTTTGGTTATATTCGGTAACATACTAATGTCGTTTTTGAGAAACAATAGGGGGTCGGGTTTGCCCCAACTTAGCTTAAACATATTTGCCCGGGCTCCAACTCAAGTATAGAGTGTTCTTTTAGTCGTTATGTGCCCAAATTATAAGCGGTCAAGTTGTTGTTGTCTTTTGTTTATATCGCGAGGTCGGCTTTGCCCCACTGTGTCATCATTGTTTATGTCATTCTACCAATTTGGTTATATTCGGCCGCATACTATTACCGTTTTTGAGAAACAATAGGGGTCGGGTTTGCCCCAACTTGGCTTAAACAGATTTGCCCGGCTTTCAACTCAAGTATAGAGTGTTCTTTTAGTCGCTATGTGCCCAAATTATAAGCGGTCAAGTTGTTGTTGTCTTTCGATTTCTTTACATACCATACGCTACAACAACAACAACAACAATCTGACTGACTGACTGACTGACTGAATGAAAGACAGACTGACGTGTTTATTTGTTGTGCAATTTTTGTCTGCTTCTTCATTTTGTTGTTGCTATTTACATTGTGTGCGTATGTATCTGTGTGTTTACAACAACAACAACAACAACAGCAACAACAACGACAATAACAACAAATATGGGAAAGCAGTAGAAATTATGTTGCGTGACGTTTCATTTCGCACAAAGACTGTAATTGGGGCTCATGCAGCTGCAACAGGCAGCAGCAAAAGGCGGCTAAGTATATTGGCCTAAAAAGACTGCGAGAGTGAGAGTGTGTGTGTGTGTGTGTGTGTGTGTGTGTGCATTGTGGCTAATGACCAAACAACAACAACAACAACATCGACAGTCAGTTGGTCAACCATTTGACTTTGTTGTCGTTGCCATTTGCTTGCCCAATTTTTTAATTTTAATTTTTATTTAAAAAAATTTTTTTTATTTTTTCTTTTTGTGTTTTGCAATTTTGGTTTTACTTTTATTTTAGCCCCATTAAGTCATTTAAAGCTTTTATTTATTTATTTCACTTTATTTCATTATTATTATCTTTTAGGCCATTACATATTAACTGCAAGTGAAATGTAATGAGCGCATCTAAGGCACGTTGTCGACTTTGAGGTTAATTGCAAAAGAGAAATAATTTTCAATTTTAATTTTAATTTTTTAATTTAGCCAACGTTTTAAGGTCATTGAGCGTTGTGTTTGTGTGCTTTTTTTTTCCTGGAACCAGCGTGAAAGCGAGTCTGAGCCAAAGTTTGCACAAGAGTTTTAACCCAAACAAAAAAGTCAATAGTGAGAAAAAGAAGAAGAAGCAGCAGCAAAATCTTCAAGTTCAATATTTGCGCTTCCTCTTAAGACGTGTTTATTTGTTGGCAACATGACGAAAGCCTTATATATGGTATATACTTTTTTTTAGTGCAAATTTGGCCAAAACACTTGCAGCCATATTGAATTGGATACATATGTATATTGAAGTTGGTTTTTAGAGGGATTGTTAAAACGAACGTTCTCAAAGCGGTTTAGTCTGTTTGATCTTTTTGAGCAGTTCTGGAAATTATTTCTAAGTTTTTGTTTTTTTTAAGTCAAAGTATTTTATATTATATTATAAATATTAGTCCTTTCTTTTTAGTTAAAAATATTTTATATAAATATTATTAAAAAAAAGCAGATGCTCAGTCATCGATAACTGAATGAGGTCCACTTTACCTCGCTTATGCTCTTCAATATGTTTATACGAGGGTGGATTGATAAGTTTCCGGCCTGACCAAGAAAAACAACGTTTTTAAGAATTTTTTTATTTCTCAACATAATCTCCTCCAAGGCTGATACATTTCTCATAGCGGTGTTCTAGTCTAGTAATGCCATCTCTATAGACTGATTCGTCAAGCTCCTTAAAATACCCATTTACAGCTTCGATTACTTCTTCATTGTCCGCAAATCTCTTACCGCCAAGCCATTTTTGAGGTTAGGAAACAGATAATAGTCGGGGCTAGGTCTATAGAGTAGGGAGGGTGCGGCATCAATTCAAACTTCAGATCGTTAATTTTAGCCATCGCAACGATTGACTTGTGCGCTGGTGCGTTATCGTGATGAAACAAGATTCTTTTCTTGGCCAGATGAGATCGTTTAATTTTCACCTCGTGGCTTAAACGTTGCAATAAGTCTGCGTAGTATTGACCAGTGATAGTTTTACCCTTTTCAAGGTAATCAATGTATATAATACCTCTTGCATCCCAAAGAACAGTAGCCATAACCTTGTTCGCTGAAAAAATAGTTTTTGCCTTCTTTGGAGTTGGTTCCCCTGGTCCAATCCACTGTTTAGACTGTTCTTTGATTTCAGGAGTGTAGTGGTGGACCCAAGTTTCGTCAACGTTTATGAATCGACGCAAAAATTCGCTTGGATTACGCTTATTCAACGTCAAATTGGCGCTAGAAATGTTTTTTCGAAACAATTTTTTTTTCCATTTTCAAGAAAAACACAGAGGCGTCTTGTTCAGTGTGCTCTCTAAATCTAAACTAACATGGCGATCGGGCTGAAACTATAGCTACAAGCTATCTAAGGATGGTACTATAGAACGCCACCTCAAGGTAGGCCTAGTGGCGCCATCTCTTGGTCAGGCCGGAAGCTTATCAATCCACCCTCGTATGTTACCTAATTTAATTTTATAAAACATTAATATAAACTTCTTGATAATATACAAAATTTTATTTATATTCGACAAAATTTTTCTAAAATTTCTGACAATTTAATATAAAAGCGCTAAGTAAAGTTATGAGTAGTATATAGTAAAATTAATATTAACCATACAAAAAAACGACTATTCATAATTACTACCAAACTGAATTATAATTTTTGCGCTCAAAAAATTGTTCCAAAATATTTTTCAGTTCAAGTTTCATCTGTGCTTTAGAAAAAGTTTCGAAAAGAAGCTCCTTAAAATTTGTATGCCTTCAACAGTTTTTAATATTATCTTAAGATCTCATAGCTTCAAGTCGGTTTCTTTTTCTGATTTATTTAAAGTTTTAATTCAGTACATTAATTTAAAGCTATTAATATTACAAAAAATAATCGTTTTTATTCACACAACTTCAACCAATTCTTTTTTTGATCTTCAACATTTTTATTAAAAAAAAGAAGGCCATAAAAATAGAGAAAAACATGGCGCATAACTGGTGGTTCCCTATCAGAACTTTAAGCTTCTGATCTTTACCTTAGAAGCCCAGAAGGATCATGTATGTGTAACGATTCTTTAATTTCTTCCCAAACTCATCGCCACTCGATCGATTACATCTAAACAACAACTTTTAGGCTAATTTTATTCTAAAATCGTTGCCACATCGAGTCTCGTGACAAAATTTTGTTGTCACGGCTTCTGTGGGGCAAGTATTATACAACCTTCAACTTAGCCTATGACAACGTGCAACAACAACAACAACAACAACTATCTAGAGCCTATCGTGCAGCCAATCAGGTAAAGCATCGAAGCGTAGCTGCCACCAAAAACCAAACTAAAAATATACAAAAAAAAAGCAAGTTCGACGCTTACAGTCGACCTATGCCGAATATAATATACACTGCAACTGATGAAACATACAAGCAGACAAGCAGTGCTTAAGCAGTTTGGTATACAAATTCAAAACTAGCTAGATATGAGTAAATAAATGTGTTGTGTTTGTCCTGGGACTTCCAATCCCTTTCAATCTCACAGTCGACCTATGCCGACTATAATATACACTGCAGCTGAAGAAACATACAAGCATTCAAGCAGTTCTTAAGCAGTTTGGTGTGAAAATTCAAAACAAGCTAAGAAATGAGTAAATAAATGTGTTTCAGTGAGCTGTGTTTGTGCTGGGACTTCCAAGCCCTTTCAATCC
This sequence comes from Chymomyza amoena, assembly GCA_037043745.1. Lineage (NCBI taxonomy): Eukaryota > Metazoa > Arthropoda > Insecta > Diptera > Drosophilidae > Chymomyza > Chymomyza amoena. Next base: position 375,602 of record JBAMAX010004408.1, on the reverse strand, counting down.
AACAGTCAACCTATGCCGACTATAATATACACTGCAGCTGATGAAACATACAAGCAGACAAGCAGTGCTTAAGCAGTTTGGTATGAAAATTTAAAACTAGCTAAGAAATGAGTAAATAAATGTGCTTCAACGAGCTGTGTTTGTACTGGGACTTCAAAGCCCTTTCAATCCGACTAAGTATCTGCCAAGCTGAATGTACCCCCTTAGATGATGTTTCAGGGTATTGAAATAAAAAAATTTATGTACATGGATGTGTATGTCTATAAAAAAATACAGCAGCAACTTCCAGTGCATTTATTAGCCATTGATCTTGGCCACGAAGCCTGGCCAGGTCTGGTCTTGTCTGGTCTAACTTGGTCTAGCCTAGCCTGGCCCGGCATGCGCCGGCGTCTAAATTATGTGTGCAACGTTTAAAACTCAATCAAAGCGTGTTAAATAAGCAAAAAAAAAATAGATACATAACACACAGATACAGAGCACACATACATACAGTTGCAGATACAAAGCATGTCCGCAAGTCCGGTTTGCTGGTCAAACAGGAAAAGCTATTGGCCTGGCCGAAGCCGTTGACATACTTTGACAAACGAAAGGAAAATCAAGGTGGTCATTTGGCCAAAAAGCTTGTACGTGCTTATAAGAGAAACTGCAAAAGAGGAAGTAACGTAAAGTAAAAGCAAAAAGCAAAAGCAAAAGTAAAAGAAAAAGCAAATCTGATTACACATTGTCTTATTCTTACACAATATCGTTTGCCAAAACAATAAACAGGCATAATAAATAAAAGAAATACTTTTATAATTTTTGTGTATTTTCTTGGATTCGTCTTTACATCAGCATTTGTGTTAATTGATTACATAACTCCCACACACAGACATACAAACTGACTGTTTTGGCCAGTTGGATAAGTCAGTCAGTCAGCTAGTCAGCTAGTCAGCTTATCTGTTTCTTAGCTACTGAGTTAGGCGGCCAACAACATTAAAACCAAACTAGTTGTACAACATTTATTTATAATTTGCTTGTTGTGCTCATGTTTTTGTTTTTGTGGCAATGTAATGGCTAACAGCAGCTGTTATTACTTTTAATGTTAACTAATTAGGGTTTTTTTTTTTTTTTTGAAAATTGTGCAAAGTGCGCCAATTGATAAATGCCCTGCGGCCAAGCAGTGTGCACAGCGCTTTAGTCTAACAAGCAGTGCAGCCGCAAGGGCTTGCTTGCACTTAACTCAAGCAGTCTTTATTTCAGGCCATGCTTGCTCAATAAACAATTCAATTAATCAATCAAATCAGCCAAAGCAATTTTCATTGGCTTACTGCTGACATAATGGCAACAACAACAACCATAAAATTTGCCAATGCTGACAACGAATAAACACCAAGAACAACAACTCCTCAAATGTAAGCTTCAATTTGAGCCAAATTAAGCCAACTGCTTTATGTACGTGCAGCAGCGCACAGTGTGCAAAAACAATTTGTTCTTGCACAAAATGTTTATACTAAGTTATATTTTATTTTTAAAATTTTTCTTAGTAATTAATTGCCAAAAAGCTTAGATTTAATTAAGCGCCAGTAAGTAATATTTTATTACAGTAGTTAAAATTGTTGTGGAAGCAGCGAAAAAATCAAATATTTTATTATTGCCAGTAAGAAATTTTACTTTGTTTTTTATGAAAGTTTATAAAAGTCAAAAAAGCAATAAAATAGTATTTAATAAAATTTGTAGCGTGCATTTTACGGCTCCAAGTTGGAAAAGGGCGTTGGTGCTGGAGTATACTGCTCCGAGCTTAATGTAAGTCAAAGTTACAGGCTTGCGGACCATTGCAGCATCTTCCAGGCTGAAGTATTCGCCGCAATGAAGGCGGCTGAGCTGGCATGCACCAACACTTCAACTGGAACAAAGATAAACCTCTTTATAGACAGTGAAGCACTGTACATCCTCCTTCCACGTCCTTGAATGCCAGGCAGTCATCCAGAGTTTAGCTGCGGCTCGTAAACTGCATATCTACTGGGTGCCTGGACATAAAGGCATAATGGGGAATGAAATGGTGGATGCAATTGCCAAAAGCGGTGTTGAGCTTCCGAAGGGACAAATACACGACGTACGCCGACCGATCAAACATCTCTACGTTATGCTGGATTGCAACATGAAGCGCAGAGCTGAAGCTAGATGGAAAAATCTAGACAGCTGTCATACAGCGAAAATCATGCTGGCTCATTACGGCAGAAAACAAAGTAACTTTATAATGAAACTCTCACGCACTGAATGCAGGACCATCATGGGTGTGCTAACAGGACACTGCCTCTTAGTGAAGCATGCGCATAGGATGGGACTAACGGCAAGCGAATTATGCAGGATCTGCAGGGATCCGGAAGTCCCTGAGACCCTAGCACATGTACTCTGCAACTGCCCAGCCATCTCTAGACATCGTCTGACCACCCTAGGAGAACCAGCGTTTGTCGGTCTAGAAGAGGTGGCTAGGCTGCAAGTTGGGCGGCTACTTAATTTCGCTAAAAAAGTAAAATTTTTAACCAACCATCACTTTGCGTAATAACCTCAAATCTGGCACAGCTAAGGACCAAAAGGTCTATGCTAGGCTGCACTCTGTTGTGGCCGGCCAGTGTAACCTAACCTAACCTAACCTAGCGTGCATTTAGTTCATATATTTTATATATTATTAACTTTGAATTCTAATTATCATTTTTGTTTTGTTTTGTGGAATCTATTTATATTTATAGCTAATTGCGTCAGCGAAACATTACTTTTAATATTAAAATTTATTGAATTTAAATCGACAGTCTCCATATTGCACTTGTGACGTCACGTGTGCAATAAGATGACACAGCAACATAAAAGTTATCAAAAATTAATTACTATAATAAAAAAAATTACTGAAATTATTTGGAATTTTAGATGCAGACAAGAAAAAAGTCAACTAGCAAAAAGACAGAGTTATTTTGGTACCAAAAGAAAAGACCTTTTATAAAACAATATTTTTACTCTAGCCAAATATGTATTTGCAGCATTTTGGGCTCGAATAATCAGTTTTGCTCATCTAATTTTTTATAAAATTAATAAATAGTGACTTTTTTTAAAATTTTGAAACAAACAATTTATACATTTTTTAATCTCATTTATCAAGTTTGGAATTTTCGTTTGTTTTCGTTGTTTTAAATTATGGAAATAAATTTATGTAAATTTTGTATAAATATTCTTCTATTTATATAGATTTCCATTCCTGTTAGCTTGTTAATTGAATTAATCGATTTTTTGCTGAGCATCAGTTGAAAAGATCGATTCTCGAAACTTAACTTATTTCTGTGTTAGCACTGCTTTGGATTTCATTTTAGTTACTACTGCTTCCGGTACTATCTAAATGCTTAAAGACAAATAAAGCACGTCGTAGCTTATTTGTCACAAGCTTTTCACATCTAGCACATATATATGCAACCACTGTGCAGTGGCAAGCAGTGGCTGCGGCATGCACACATTATAATTACGCTGCAGTTGGTCAGCAGCAAGAACTAAAACGATCAACGACCTTGGTACAGCGCATGCATTTATGTAGATTTTTAGATTCGATTTGAGCCACAATTTGTATGGCTTTAATAGCGCCAGATTTTGTTTTGCAGCAGCGGCATGCTCCAGTAAAAACATCACGTTTAAGAGTTGGCAAAATAACAAGTAGGCCGATAAAAGTCGGGAGAATCCGACTAAAGCATACACTTTAGGCTGCTGAAAATGAATTTGAATTTTAAGCTTGCAAGCAGTGCCACTTCAAAAATGTAAAAGCGTCATTCTAAGCAGTGTCCGAACGAATTGGATAATAGTTTATCTATTATCTATTATATTCAAAGACAATTGAAATAAATATACAGCGGCTGTCAATATTATAAAACCGTTTACATGTGAAAATTACCTAAAATTCAAGCAGTTTTAAGCCGAATTTTAAATAAATTTTGCCGCAGTCGGCTAATTAGAAATATAAGTCTGATTTCAATTTGAATATAAAGGCGTAGGCCGCATGAATTCAGAGCTTTTTAGTCTTAAAGTCTAATATTAAAAATGTGGTACAGTCGAGGCGGTGCCCGACAGTGGAGTACCCTACACTTTTGCTCTCGAAAAAATTTGTTCTATATATTCTTACTCTAAACTTTCCAATTGGAATTTATTTATTTTTTGGTGAAATTCGTTATTTGTTCCTATAAGTTCCGAAAATTTTTAACGATTGTGATGAAACTCGAAAGATACATCAAAGAAGCTATTTTAAGTATATGGGCTGATATGCTGAGGGGTGTGGAAGAAAATACGGTAAATCGATTGCGGGGCGTGGGGGTTCGCATCGATAAAATTTGTATGTGAATTTGTTCAGCTTACCAAAAATTTTGATTGGAGATCACTCGTAACCATAACTAGGTAGGGTCTAAAATTAACGCAGTTTAAAGGCAAGGGTAGGTGAAATTTGTATATTTTTGACTATAACTTTTGTTGTATTTGTGCGATTTGGTTCATTCTGTTAAATTTCAGATGAAAATATTAAATGGTGTGGCCAAAAACCGCGAAAATCTACAGCGGCGGATCGGTGATAGATCTGAACATGATTCAACAAACTTCAATTTCTGCGGAAATATGAGCATCAGGTGTTAAAATTTTGTGTTTCTAGCTCTTCTAGTCTCCGAGATCTAGGACGGACGAACGGACATGGCTCAATCGCTAAACGAGTTTATGATAAGCATTTTGGTCTGTCACGCCTTGCACAAATCTACTATACCCTTTGTACTTTTAAGTACAGGGCATAAAAATATAAAACTTTTCGAACTTACTTTTTATAGCCCACATATTCGCTGCGCTTAGTCCGCGCAAATAGCTGCGCATATCCTGCGTGCAGTTGTGCGTAAGTGCGGCAGTTTGCTCCAAATTTGACCACTGTGCAGCCAGCAGCGTCAGATCAAAGACATTAAGCGCATCGCGCAGTCGCCGCATTTGCGTTAAGTCAAAGGCTGGCGGCGTCGACGGCGATGCTGACGTCGACGTCGTCTCACTGCCCAGGCTAGTATGCAGACTGAGATTAATGACATTGTGCTGCTCTGCCGTAAGATTTTGACGCACGGCTGCAGGCAGCTTGTCGTCCTTGTCTATGGCTGCCTGCGCAGCTTTTGTGGCCAGCAGTAGCAGCAGCAGCAGCGACGTTAGCAGCGGCAGCGGCAGCAGCTCATGACGCTGGATGCGCATGATTTAAAATTCCACAAATTGCCGGGACACGATTGTGCGTGGTTGGTGCGTGTTTGTGCGTTTCTGTGCGACTTACAGCGACTCACAGCAGTTGGCCTGCTTCACTTTCACTCAAAGTCACCAAAAAAAAAATCTTTATATATATAAATATACAAAATTTCCAAAAAAAAAAAAATAATCAAAGTGTGTCGTTTCGATTTGCTTAAAATATTTCGCAGCCGAGTTTATAAAACATTTTCACACACAAGCGTAAAAAAGAAAAAAAAAAGAAAGAAAGAAAGATCACACGTAAAACTTTTTTTTTTTAATATTTTTTTTTTGCGCCAAAGTTGTGTAATAAATGCGCAGCTTTATTAACCGTTAGAATTTTTGTGCTGCTGTTGAGTTTATTTTTTTTTAAATTTTAACTTGGTTTTTTGGCACTTTTACTTTCGTTAAGAGCGCGCGCGCAAATGTCGATCTGGAACTGGGAACTGGCTAAATCAGACTGATCAGCGACGACGGAACAAAAGCAGCAAGCGACAAACGACGACCGCTTGGCATGAACGCACGTCAACGAATTGCGGCTGCGCGTCTTGAGCAGTTGTAAAAATATGCTAAAAATTTCAAAAACGCAGCGCAGCGCAGCCAAAAAAAGACACCAGCTGGCAGCGACGCCAGCTGAGGCGGCAGCAGCAGCAGCAGCATCAAGCTGAAAGCGCAAGTGAGCGCGCAAATAAGCTTAAGCTCGGCTGCTGCAAAATGTACCGTTCGTTGCTGCAAAGCTCAACGAAAGTGCTGCAGAGTGAGCAAGCCGAGCCAAGAGTCAAGTCGTGGGAGCATGCGCAGTTACAAAATCGCAGAGAGAGCGACACACACAGAGAGAGAGAGAGAGAGCGCCGCCGCCGCCGCCAGTTGAACGAAAAAGAAAAAAGCCCTGCGTCATCGCTTATGTTGTAATACAGACAGTCAACATACAAACATTTGTTGTACTTGCTTGTGTGTGTGTGTGTGCGCAATTGTAAGCACGAGGTGCGCTCGACGAGTTGCGGCAATTACACGCCACCGAGTATCCTTGTTCAGTATGAAGAGCGAAAATATGAAAGAATGTTCGACTGCTTGAATATACCTAAATACAACTGCTTGTTAAAATGGCTTCAATTTGTATGATAAATCAACATTGTTGGGTTTACAATTTTCTACCTCTTGTCCACTTTTTAAAGCCCTGAGCTGCAATGGCCGTCAAAGTACAGCAGCTTAATAAATTGATCACTATTTGAAATATTGTTTTTAATTTTGCAACACCTTTTATAAAATATATTATTCATAAGTACCTAATTAATTTTGCCAAATTTCCAAATGGCTGTAACAAGATTTTTGTTTTTATATAATTCAAGTAGGGTGTGCAAATATAGGCTTTCGGGATCGCTCATAACGAATCTGAAGTTAGGTTAGGTTAGGTTAGTTCGGCAGTTGGGACCGACGTCCCAACTTACTTAGGCCAAGGATAGGCCCTTTGTGATACCGCTAGTGAGCCAATTCACCACATTTCCCCACTTGATGGGTCCCCTACGAAAATTGAGGAGGCCATCCGGCTGCCTGAATGAACCTTAAAAGGCATTTTCGACTCTGTTCAGAGAGCTGAGATAGATCATTTAGAAAATGTGACTGTAGGAACCTAAATCTTTTTCTGCCCAGTCCTGGGCAGTGACAGAAAAAGTGTTTCACCGTCTCTAGCTCCTCTTCATCGCCACAGCTTCTACAGAAGTCGTGGTGGGGAGCATTCAAGCGTGATGCGTGGTTTCCTACCAACCAGTGTCCCGTAATGGCACGAATGACAGATGAGCACTGGGCTCTATTCAGACAGCAAAATTTTTTGGTTCTTTTACTGCAGTATGTCGGTTAGATTTGCCGCGAGATTCTACACGTGTTCGATGTCCAATTCCACGTTTTATTTGCACAGAGAGCGAAAAAGTTTCGTATTCTCAGTTTACAGCTGGCCATGGGTATACCCAGGCGCTCCTTATCTTGAAGGAGGATGCTGGTAGTTCTTTTTCTAGCCAGTTCATCCGCAATGCAATTTCCTTCAAAGTCCCTGTGTCCTGGAACCCATATCAGGTGAATTGAAAGCTGCTCAGCCATCTCTCCTAGAGACAAGCGGCAGTCATTCACTGACTTCATACACGAAGTCATCGAGACTAGAGACTTATTCTTATCTTGGACTTGTAGGTTTTTTATTGTTGTTAAAGCCTCCCGGCTGGCTGTGACCTCTGCCTGAAAGACACTGCAGTGGTCCGGGAGCCGAAAAGCAATTCTAATGTCGAAATCCTCGACGAAGACCCCTCCCCCTACACGGTCGTCTAGCTTGGAACCGTCCGTGTATACCTTTATCGAGCCTGCTGGGCGTGGTACCCCAGTATTCCACTCCTCTCTGGTTGGAATGTAGGCTCTGAAGTTGGTTGTGAAATGTTCCTGCAGTATGCAGTAGTCTGTACTTTCGGGGATAAGTGGGTTCCCTTTAAGAATCTTTGCATGACCAAAATCTTGATCATTCCATTTTTTCGCCTCTCTCATGCGTAAAGCTGATAGAATGGCTTGTTGTTTCCCTACCTTGTTCAGTGGTAGGAGGTTTAAACTAGCATCTAAGGCTTCATTTGGTGTAGAGCACCGGCTGTTCGCTAAACCTTACTTAACTTTTTAAGGTTAGTTTCCTTATCTAAAGTAGGCCACCAGATCGAGACTCCATACATGAGTATGGGTCTAACAATGGCAGTGTACAGCCAGTGGACTATGTTTGGGCACATGCCCCATTTAAGTCCAATGGCTTTCTTGCAAGTGTAAAATCTGGAGTTAGTTTTTCAAAATGGCGAACTTAAGATGGCCGCCGAAATGTCACAAAATAATTTATTCTGGTTTTCATATTTCGATTTGGGTATGCAAATATAGGTTTTCGAGGTCGCTAATCACGAATCTGGGACTAGTTTTTCAAAATGGTGAACTTAAGAAGGTCTTTGTTTCCAAAGATACATTGCAGGTAGCTACATTTAAAAATTAGTATATTTCTATTTGATAACCTAACTGCATTTATTAAACATTTACTTCCATCATTTTCATTTCAATTCTTCTCAAAATTAAAATTTTTTTGATTAAGTCCATGATATCTTAAAATTTTGGGTAGAGCGTAGACATCTTCAAAGCTTTCGTTTAGTTTTCTTATCATAGTAAAATTGGATGATTTTTTTGAAATGACTTTTACTCTATTTGAAAAGTGTTTCAGCTGCTCTCTGAAACTTGACGCCAGATTTTATTTTTTTAGCTAGTTATTGAGAGTAAATTGATGTTATAATAAATTTCGGTGGAGTATATTACTGTATTATAAAGTAATGTATATCAGGATGAAATTAGCCAATTCGTAAAGCTGCGATTATTTTAAGTTTTTTTAAATAACTATGTCACTTTAGATAAAGAATTTTACCTGGCGTTGCTTATAATTCACAAACGGCTTAAGCTGTATAAAAATAAAACAGCTTCGCTTAGAAACTGTACTTTATTTTTAGTATGTTTCTTTTTTTTTTTTGTAAACATCGAGAAAATGTACTTCATTTAGCCAAAAAGAGACTTACAAGAAAAGCGCTTAGGGATGCTAAAGATTTTTAATAAGATTTTAAGACATCCCTTGCTCGTTCAGTTTCAACGATATTGGGTGCCATTAGCAAAATCGTTTGCCAATCATTTCGCTTGTGTTTACATAAACAAATACGGATGTCTCTGTCTCTGGAGTTACAACGCAATTAGCATGTTTTCGTTTTTGTTTCTCATTTTAATCTTTCCATTTTGGTAATTATAATAATTTTTGGCTGTAACCAACTTCTGGCTTGTGACGAAAGCAAGCTTCTCTAAGCCGACCAGCATTTTGATTAATAATACAGGTTAGACGTATTTGGCTAAATATAGCTGGAACGAACGTTCAAAATAAATTGTTTTTTAAATGCTTGTTGTAATCTTAACGATTTTCGAGAAAGTTTCTATGTAAATATATAACTAAACTAAAGATTATGCTATATGAAAAATAATTTTATTTAATTAAGGGTAAATTGTGTTTTTTTTTTTAGCCTGGGGTAGGACCAGAGCAAAAATGCAGAAACTGCAAAGAATGGCCTGTCCTACTGCACATTAATAAGAATTGGGAGGTTAGGGGACAACTTTGGTTCCACCAAGAAAGATGCTACAGATCTAGCAAAGAATATGCCTATGCTTCTGCAGCCAAGGGAAGAGATGCTAGCTGAGTACAGATTCAATCAATATTTTTATACCAAACTCAGCACAAAAGAGGCTTGGACCACTCTTACGGCATTTCACCCTATGAAACCACACAGACGGAGCATGCACTGATCAAGGAAGTGGCCTGTGAGTAGTAGCACCCAGGACAAAATACAATACTATGAACCTCTAGGCAGACACAACAGCATTTTTCAAGCTGAAGTCTGTGCTATTGAAAGATGTGCAGAACTCAATCTGCAAAAGAACTACCATGAAAAGGATATTTCAATCCTGTCTGATAGTCAAGCAGCAATAAAGGCATTAGGCAAAGCCAAGCTTAAATCAAGGCTGGTTAAAGGAGTGAGAACTTCTCTTCTTCTTCTTGAATACCCATTTGCTGTTAGGCGTCGGGGTAGCCTCGGGATATCCATCTTCTCCAATTAGGTCGGTTACGGCTCTCTCTTCTCATCTCTGCCAGGGTTCTGCCCCTAATCCTTCCCACATCCTGGATGCGATTTTCCCAAGTTTTTTGGGTTCTTCCTCTCGGTGCATTGCCTTCCGTTCTCATTTCCAGTACCTGTTTGGCTTTTCTTGACTCGTCCATCCGTTGTAGATGTCCGAACCATTTTAGCTGTCTCTTCTCGATTTCTTGTATAATCGACTTCCTCTGCCCTACGTCTGAACGTAGGAGTGAGAACATCACTGTATATTTTAGGATCCAGGAATAAGCTCAGATGGGTTCCAGGACAAAACAATTTGCCTGGAAATAAGCTAGTAGATAAACCTGCAAGAGTCGGTATAGCAACGCCGCTAATCGCTCCTGAACCACACTGTGGGATTGGCAACCACGTGGTACGGCACCTACTGAGAATATAGGAGCATAACAAACGACTGGTTCAGTGGGCATAGACATCAGGTCTTAAACAATCAAAAACCCTCCACGCCAACTACAACCGTAAGAGGTTCAAAGTCATGGTAACTCACGGGAAGAACACCGTGAGAGTCCTGGCGAGCCTTCTGACGGGACATTGCAGGCTCCGCAGCCACTTAAACAAAATTGGTATAGTGGGTAGTGGACTATGTCGCATTTGTAGCATAGACAAAGAAACTTCTTTGCATATATTAAGCCATGAAGGGGGTACAATAGATCCACTTGGGTCGCAGTACACTTATCATCATCATCGTGTGGCCATGACAACCCGCTCTCGGGTTACGGCCGTCCTCAGCAGCTCTCGCCAGGCGCCTCTGATTTGTGCTCGCCTTCTCCAATTCGAAATACCAAGGGAGGATAGGTTCTCCTCCACTTGATCTTTCCTTGGTCGGCTTTCGCTTAGAATACCTTTTTCGCTGGAGCATCATTATCCATACGGTCGACATGCCCGAGCCAGCGCATACGTTGTACTGTAATGCGCTGGACAACATCTATGTCGTCGTAGACCTCGTACAGCTTGCGGATCATCCGTATGCCATAGTCGTCCTCAAAACGAACGGGACCGAAGATTTTACGAAAAATTTTCTTCTCCAACACCCCAAGAGCAGCTGCATCTGTCCCTGACACAACCCATGCTTCTGCGCCGTATAAGAGCACAGGCAAGATGAGCGTCTTGTAGAGTGTTACTTTTGCTGGTCGAGAGAGGTCCATGCTACAAATTTGCTAACTGAGATCATAGTAACACCTATTGGCAAGTGGGATTCTTCGCTTTAACTCCAGCCTGATGATGGTACGTGAATTCCTTGACCACTTCAAAAGTATAGCGGTCCGCTGCAACATGGGAGCCGAGACGCCGTGCGACCCTGTTCGTAGACAGCATATACTTCATCTTGCCCCCTCGCTTACCGCTGGACCCACTTTCGCTGACTTCTTTTCGATTGCGGAAAGTGCAGCAGTAACATCTCGTTTACAACGCCCGATGATATCGATATCATCGGCGTATGCAAGAAGCTGGACACTCTTGTAAAAAATAGTGCCATTGCGATGTACACCGGCCTTGCGCAGTACCCCTTCCATCACGAAATTGAATAGGTCGCATGATAGAGGGTCGCCTTGTCTGAAACCTCGAACAGTATTTAAAGGTTCAGAGAGGTCCGTTCCTACCTTGACAGAGCTGATGGTGCCGCTCAATGTTATTCTGCAAAGACGAATCAGCTGCGCAGGAATACCGAACCCAGACATGGTGGTGTATAGGCGATCCCTCATCGGGCTATCGAATGCAGCTTTGCGATCGATGAAGTGATGATGGGTGTCGATCTGTTTTTCGTGGGTCTTTTCCAGGATTTGGCGTAGAGTGAAGATCTGGTCTGTGGTGGACTTACCAGGTCTGAAGCCGCACTGATAGGGTCCAGGACAGGGATCTTGTATGAGATGGGAATAAAATTCCCCGGTAGTTGGCGCATATCGTCGGGTCACCCTTCGTCAATATAGGACAAAGGACACTGAGCTTCCAATCGTCGGGCATGCTTTCCGCTAGCCACATTTTGCATAGGAGCTGATGCATGCATCCTATCAGCTCGTCGCCACCAGCCTTAAACCACTTGGTAAGCAGTCCATGAGCATCGGCTGCTTGCTATTGCAATTCGGTCTACTTCCTGGTTAATTGGTGGGACACCCACATTGTCGTTAGTCGGTAGTATCGGGTTGTTTTCCCCAATGGCGGCATTTGTAGCGTCGTCGCCTGCAAGCAGCTTGGAGAAATGTTCCCTCCATAACATCAGCGTACACTGCGTATATGTCACCAAATGCCCAGCTGCGTCTCGGCAGTGCGAAGCTCCGCGCTTGAAACCTTGCGTTTTTGGTAGAATTTTCGAGCGTCATTTCTACCAGTAAACACCTCGAGCTCCTCACTAACGCGCTTTTCCTGCTCCTGTTTCTTTCGTCTGAAAAGGCGTCTCTCTTCCTTTCTCTTCTTCCTGTAGTTTTCCTAGCAGTACACTTATGCATCCAATAATAATAATAATAATAATAATAGTCAAGGGGAGGTGAAATTTTTTCATACGGACGGACAAACAGATCGCTATCCGAGGTTATGATAAGCATTTTGGTATAAAGGACTTAGGATCTGCCACGCCTCCTTTTGACAGTTACATACACTGTACAAATCCCTTTATATTTTGAAGTAAAGGGTATAAAAATGAAGCTTCAAATTTAAAAAGTAAATGAGCGCTGAATTCATGACAATTTTTCGATAAAATTCAGCTATGATTCAGGCATGACTTTTCAAAGTAAATCAATGCAGAATTCATAGCTGAACACATGAGTGAGCATACATGCGTGGTAAAGAAAATTGAGTAACTTCCGTAACTTTATGAACACACCTCGTTTGCAATTACATTAATCTGACTTGGGTTCGTTTATAAATGTAGGATTTAAAATTTCAGTTCACCGCCAAATTGAACGATTTATCGAGACATAAGAAAAATAAAATGCACATATACATACTTTATATATAATATAATATATAAGTATATATATTTTTTTTGCAGTAGCTTTTTAAGAATGTACATAGAGTAAGTACATAATTTATTCGTACAGCACTAACTGTCCAACTTTATGTGCTGTAGCTTTGCATTTACATATTTAAGAAGAACACTTTCAGTATATACCTACTTAAAAAATAATAAAAATACTACAAATTTTCAGCTATAAAAATAAAGTTAAAAATATGTTCAACCTTGAACTTTTTACAACACTTTTTTCAGCCAGAATGCCATATTTTTTGTTTAGTCAAGTGCCTGGGTCAGGCGCAAATGCATTTATTGTCAAATACTTTGCCTTTTTACCATTTTGCATTTATGCCCGCTGCAAGCCAAGTTTTGTTTTACTTTAAAAGAATCATTTATCTTGAACTTTAGGCATATCTCCGGGTAGTTTTGTTTACATAATTTTGTAATCTTAAGCAGAAAATTAGGGAATTGCAAGTACAAAGTACCAAATTTTGGAGTTTAAACTTTTTTATGCTCCGGAACTTTCTGAAATTTCAATAAATTTACTTAGTACAGATGGGATACTATCAATGGCAATATCGATAGTAGCGATAGTTTCATTTTACGTATACTAAATCGATGGTTTTGCTCGATATATCGCAATCGTAGAGTTTTAACTTTTTTATGCTGCGGAACTATCTGAAATTTTAATAAATGTACTTAGTAGAGGTGGGATACTATCAATGGTAATATCGATAGTTTCATTTTACGTATACTATATCGATGGTTTTGCTTGATATATCGGAATCGTGAAAATAAGTGTGCTTAGTGGAAGTGGGATACTATCGTGAGTGCCACCACTCGATAATTTGGACTTCGATAGTATCGATGGTAGTATTAAAAATCTTAAAATTTTCTGTTTTTGTTTTTTTACAACACGAATTTAATAAAATTAAAAATTTCGGAACTGCTGGACCGCATCGATTTTTGGTTTTACTGCGCAGAATTTTTACCAAAAATTTACTTAAATAATTTTTTTATGGTCCTCATCGAATTTGGTGTTCAGATGATTAAAAAAGTTTGACAAGTTACTTTGGTTTTGTATTTTTTGTCCGTTGCATTGTTATAAAAGCTTTTTGCATACATATGTATGCTATCGATATATCGGCCAAAATCAACGATAGTATCTATAAAATGAAACTTTCGATACCAACGATAGTTTTAAGTATATGCTATTAAATCTTATAAAAGTTTTTTGAATACAATAGTATGCTGTCGATATATCGGCCAAAGCCATCGATTCTGTCAGTAAAATGAAACTATTGATACAATCGATAATTCTTAGTATAAATTTTTAAATCTTGTAAATGTTTTTTGCATACAAAATTATGCTATTGATATATCGGCCAAAATCAACGATAGTATCGTAACATGAAAATATCGGTACCATTAATAATTCTTAGCATAAATTTTTAAATCCTATAAAAGTTTTTTGCATACATAAGTATACTATCGATATATCGGCCAAAGCCATCGATCGTATCCGTAAAATGAGACTATCGATAAAATCGATAGTTTTTAGTATAAGTTATTAAATCTTATAAAAGTTTTTTGCATACAAAAGTATGCTATCGATATATCGGCCAAAGCCATCGATTCTGTCAGTAAAATGAAACTATTGATACAATCGATAATTCTTAGTATAAATTTTTAAATCTTGTAAATGTTTTTTGCATACAAAATAATGCTATTGATATATCGGCCAAAATCAACGATAGTATCGTAAAATGAAACTATCGATAAAATCGATAGTTTTTAGTATAAGTTTTTAAATCTTATAAAAGTTTTTTGCATACATAAGTATACAATCGATATATCGGCCAAAGCAATCAGTGCTATTCGTAAAATGAAGCTATCGATACAATCGATAGTTTGTGGTATAAGTTATTAAATCTTATAAAAGTTTTTGGCATACTAGTGTATACTATCGATATATCGGAAAAAACCAACGATAGTATCGTAAAATGAAACTATCGGTACCATTGATAATTCTTAGTATAAATTTTTAAATTCTATACAAGTTTTTTGCATACAAAACTATAAAAGTATCCATAATTTTTTAGTAAAAGTTTTTAAATCTTATTAAAGTTGTATACAAAAGTATACTCTCGATATATCGGCCAAATCCATCGATCGTATCCGTAAAATGAAACTGTCGATATAATCTATAGTTTTTATTATAAGTTATTAACTCTTATAAAAGTTTTTTGCATACAAAAGAATGCTATCGATATATCGGCCAAAGCCATTAATGGTATCCGTAAAATGAAACTTTCGATACAAACGATAGTTTTTAGTGTAAGCTTTTAAATCTTATTAAAGTTTTTGCATACAAAAGTATACTATCGATATATCGGCCAAAACCAACGATAGTATCCATAAAATGAAACTATCGATACCATCGATAGTTCTTAGCATATGTTCTTAAAACTTTTAAAAGTTTTTGCATACAAAAGTATACTATCGATATATCGGCCAAAGCCATCGATCGTATCCGTAAAACGAGACTATCGAACAATCGATAGTTTTAAGTATTAGTTATTAAATCTTATACAAGTTTTTTGCATACAAAAGTATCGCAAAAAGCCATCGATCGTATCCCTAAAATGAAACTATCGATATGAAACCAGCTTTAGTTCTTGGTATAAATTTTAAAATCTCCGAATTTATATAGGTCAAGGAAATGCTTCCTCAACAGCAACTCCATATTTTCAAGGTAAAAGCTGACGCGAATTCGCTCTATATTTTTTTTGTTTTTGGAAATATCTCATTTAAAGTTATATCAAAAGTAAATGTATTATTATTATTATTATTATTTCCTTGACAAGAACAATATAACTGTAGTTGTCGCTCTTATACAGAGCATAGGGCGGAATTCTATTTACGAGAATTCCTACGCCGTATCTACGACGCGTCGGATCGCCACTGTACATAAAATAATGCCCTGTTTGGCATGTGAAATCACCTTGTCCCAGCCATCTAGTTTCGGATAAGCCGAGTATGTTGATCCTGTAACGATTCATTTCGCGCCCAACCTGCGCTATACGTGAAGGTTCTGCAAGTGTTCTTATGTTCCATGTTCCAAATCTTGTCCTTTTTCGATAGCTAAAAGTCGTCAACGAGTTATCCTGTCCATTTCCGAGGCTTGTTACCGTTTCTTGGGTAGGGGGGTTTTTATCGGAAAGGTTACCAGCCTTTCGCGAACCACAACGCGTCTGTGGGACGTACTGGGATTTGGCATCCAGTCCTGCCATGTGATTTTTGACAGAGTTTACCTTCTCTGGGCGTGTTTGGTCCGCGGGAGATATTTGATTTCTCTCCTACCACCCATATCTGGGAGGCGTTCGCTATCCGCCACCTGCGACGCGTCCTCTAGGGGTTACAGCCTCCCCCGAGGAAAAAGTAAATGTGCTAAACTTTAATTAATTTTCGATTGCGAAATATGGCTTATGCCATAAAGCTATTTAATCGATAGCAGTTGGGAGCTTAAAGCATGTTGCTAGTATTTTCCATTTCCATTTCTAAAAATGTGTGAATTATTTGCTATGTTGCAATTGAAAAGCAAAACTTGTACCGAGAGATCTTGATGGCAGGAACGAGAAATGTAATCGAAATGTTGCAACAGGCGGCAGTTGTTGCAGATGTCGTTGTCGTTGTTGTTGTTGTTATTGTTATTGTTGGTTTTGTTGGTGACCTGTTTACACACTCACTTACTCTCTCACACACAGAGACTCTCTCTCTCACACACACACACAAAACATACCAAGAGCCACCTGTACGTGACGTTTTTTATCGGACCAGCAGTCATGAAAAAACAAAAATCTTTTATAAAGTCGAGACGTTGAGCGACCATGAGATACTCTATAAACCTGTAATGCAATTTTATAAGAAGAGAAGTTTGCGTGTGACGTCACTGTAACGATTTGTTCTTCTTTTTTCTTCTTAAGAGATAAAATTGTTGTTGACATTGACCAAATTTCTCTAGCTTCAAAATATGGAATTGATTTTGAAAATATTATAATATTTATAAAAAAAAATTTATTTTATTTTAAGAATTTATAAGTTGAAAAAATTCCGAACTTTCAATATAAAGATATTTATTAGTTAATTATACGAAATTAAAAATTTGTTCACGATTTCGTTTGTTTTTAGTCTTAAGCTTGCAGATTACACAGGTCCTCAACCTCAAATGTAGGAAAAAACGCCATTTTTTGGGTACATAACCTCAAATATCTCAAAATCCTGACGTGATGGGCCAGTTCTGACGCCGGATTCCAATTCTACGCACCAATTTACTTCGGAAATGACTCTTAGCTTTCCAACAACTGAACCATGTTGACCTGTGTTATTATAGAAATTTTTTTAAAGCAGTTTTTCCATTCTATAAATTAATTTGTTCTTAAAAAGTAATACAAAAAGCTTATTAAAATAGCTCATTAAAGCTTATTTCCAAATTATACTAAATTAAAAGCTTGCTCACCATTTCGATTATATTTCTATTCTTAACTTGAAAATTATTTTTACGAATTTTTATTTTATTTTTTAAAGCAGTTGTTCTTTATTTTAAAAATTAATTTGTTCTTAAAAAGTATGACAAAAAGTTTATTAAAAATTATATGAAATTAAAAATTTGCTCACGATTTCGATTATATTTCTATTTTAAACTTGAAGATTATTTTACAAATTTTTTTATTTTTAAAAGCAGTTTTTTCATTCTAAAATTTAATTTGTTTCTAAAAAGTAACAAAAAAGTTTATTAAAATAGCTCATAAAATTATACGAAGTTAAAAATTTGCCCACAATTCCGATTTTATTTCTATTTTAAACTTGATTATTTTACAAATTTTATTTTATTTTTTAAAGCAGTGTTTCCATTTTAAAAATTAATTCGTTCCTAAAATATAACACAAAATTTTACTAAAGTAACTTATATATTTTTTGCAATTCTTGTTAAAAATCATGAATGATATTATTTTAAAGATTTATATAAATTTTATACAAATAAAATTATCTTGAAAGAAATAAAATTAAATCACGTTCTTAACTCATAACTAAAAATTTTTATGGACAGTTCTTTAGTAATTGTAAAAATCTTGAAAAGAAATTTCTTTAAAAAACTATATTTTATTTATACTTAAAAGATTTTGATTATCGGACTTCACGATGCTTATAATTAAATGTCTAATAAAATTATTCTGGCGATTTTGTCATTTTTTAATTTTATTTTAAGCTTTAAAAAACATATTTTACATTTTTTTAATTTTTATTAGTAGTTTTTTCTCTCTAAAATTGAACACAATTTGTTCTTAAAAAAAGGCCAAAAAAAACATTAAGTTAAAAAAATAAATTTCTTAAAAAAAAAATATATGGTTTATTTATAAGAATTTATAAACGTGAAAGGTTTTGTATATAGTATTTCCAGATTATAATAATCAAATTCGTAACAAAATTATTCTGACGATTTTCATTTTTTTAATATTATTTAAAGCTTAAAAAAACTTATTTTATTTTTTTAGTAGTTTTTCCTATCTTAAATTGAACACCATTTTTTATTAAAAGACCACAAAAACCTTACTTCAAGATTGAAATCCGAAAAAGGGTTTCGGGTTTTTTATCCGGCTTATTTAAAGTTTTAGATAAATATTTTGGATTTCTCTTAATTAATTTTTAATTTGTAAGTATTTTATTTATTTAAAAAAAATAAAATAACTCATATGAAAACATTTTTAAAATTATAGGTCACATGATAAACGAGGGTGGATTGTAAAGTTGACCAAGAGATGGCGCCACTAGGCCTACCTTGAGGTGGCGTTCTATAGTACCATCCTTAGATAGCTTTTAGCTATAGTTTCAGCCCGATCGCCATGTTAGTTTAGATTTGAGAGCACACTGAACAAGACGCCTCTGTGTTTTTCTTGAAAGTTCGAAATTCGAAAAATCATTTCTACCGCCAATTTGACGTTGTATAAGCGTAATCCAAGCGAATTTTTGCGTCGATTCATAACCGTTGACGAAACTTGGGTCCACCACTACACTCCTGAAACCAAAGAACAGTCTAAACAGTGGATTGGACCAGGGGAACCAACTCCAAAGAAGGTAAAAACAATTTTTTCAGCGAACAAGGTTATGGCTACTGTTTTTTGGGATGCAAGAGGTATTATATACATTGATTACCTTGAAAAGGGTAAAACTATCACTGGTCAATACTACGCAGACTTATTGCAAGGTTGCAGCCATGAGGTGAAAATTAAACGACCTCATCTGGCGAAGAAAAGAATCTTGTTTCATCACGATAACGCACCAGCGTACAAGTCAATCGTTGCGATGGCTAAAATCAACGATCTGAAGTTTGAATTAATGCCGCACCACCCCTACTCTCCAGACCTAGCCCCGAGTGACTATTATCTGTTTCCTAACCTCAAAAAATGGCTTGGCGGTAAGAGATTTGCGGACAATGAGGAAGTAATCGAAGCTGTAAATGGGTTTTTTGAGGAGCTTGACGAATCAGTCTATAGAGATGGCATTACTAGACTAGAACACCGCTATGAGAAATGTATCAGCCTTGGAGGAGATTATGTTGAGAAATAAAAAAAAATTCTTAAAAACGTTGTTTTTCTTGGTCAGGCCGGAAACTTATCAATCCACCCTCGTATTGGCAATGCTACGAGGGCAGTTTGATAAGTTATTAATTTTAAAAGCAAGTTTTTATAAGCTGTACCGATTTGTTAAGTTTATGCAAGCCGAAAATGTATGTAACAAATAGAAGAAGTCGTCAGAGACATCCCAAAGTTACCTAAAATATGATCAGGGTGACAAGAGAAGTCGATATATCCATGTCCGTCCGATCTCAGAGATGGTAAGAGCTAGAGTAACCAAACTTGTTCATTAGATCCCATATTATTCCATAGGAGACAAGTTGATTTTTTTGATATAGGGGTTAAATTATATAGCTACCATAGGGGTGTTTCAGACGACCTCGAAAAAAAAACAAAAGTTTTAGATGAATAATTCGTTTGTTTATAAAGATATCGCAACAAAATTTGGCATTCGAAAGTTTTTTATAGCACTGTACCAAATTTGAACAAAATAGGTGGACTATATCATATATCTTCCATAGGACGAATCGGTCCAAAAAAACGTTTTTTATACAAAATTTGTTGTGTTTCGTTTGTTTGTTAAGATAATCGAACATTCAGATTTTTTTAAGGTATTAAAGCACCGTGTCAAATTTGATCAAAATCGGCTGACTAAATCATATAGCTCCCATAGGAACGAACGGTCAAAAAAAAAGTTTGCTTTAAAACTCTTCTGTTTTTGGTTTTTTATGAAGGAACCGGATTTTATTGCAAGCTAGTGGTACAGGGTGTCCCAAAGTCGTCCGCGCCCGACTTTACGACACCTTAAATACATTAAGTGCAAAATTAGTCGATTTTTTTTATTCTGTAAACTTAGATGGTTTCTCAAGGTCAAATATGCAAATATATGTAGATTAAGAAAAATGAGTCAACGGAGAGCTTACATGAGTTTGGAACTAAATTCGCCATGTTATACTAATTGAAATGTTTATTCCTGATCCCAATTTTGGTATGCCGTTGTTGGCCATTTTAAATGATAAAAAATAGTCAAAATGAATTTAATTTCTTTCAAAGTTTTTGTAATATTTACCCATTTTTCTTAGCCGATCTGATCGAAATAAATTTGCAAAAGCCTGCTGCGGAACTATACGCATTTTTTTTGGTAAAATTTTGTGTCTCTAACTTTTAAGGTCTCTGTAATATAGGTGTTCAGATGTACGGATATGACAGACCAAAGACATTTAGAGTCTGCCAAGCTACCTACAATACCCTAATATACCCTACGAATTTAGGGTATAAAAGAGCGCTACGTATATGTTGTACAGATCATTGTGGACGCGGCTGCTGCGGCTCTCTTGCAACCATTGTGCAATCGTCAAATCTTGTCGTGCAATGCTTTTCAATTTTTCACATAAACAAAATAAAAAGTTGGGAACAGTTGTCGTCGCTGTAGCTGCAGCGGACGCCGCACAGTGGTCACATTTGTATTAGGTTGCGGACAAAAAATCTTAAAGAAATAGACTTGAAAAGACATTTTTACAAAAATATATACGAGTATATACAATAATATTAATTGCATGATGATTTTCTCAAGATTCTCTACTACTTATATTATTGATTTATCCGTAGCATGACGCTAGCGTTCAACCGTATCCATCATTACTCAATAACCATCTGCTGGGTTCCGGTTCTCGCAGGAGTCCCTGGTAACGAGCGGCGGAAGAAAGCGTCAGGTGCGGCTCAGCGCTGCTCGCTACTCTTCCGGTTCCATTACAGAACGTCGTATCGCAAATCAGGCAGACGGCTAAAACTCTGGCGGAAAGAGAATGGGACATGGTGCCTGGTTGTCGCATCTCCCAAGCACTCTGGCCAAGTTATGATCCAAAGCGAACATCTGAGCTTCTGCGATAAAAAGAGGGCTAGGATGGTGGTAGGCGTTGTAACGGGGCACTCACTGCACCATAGGCAATAAGGCTTAGAGGTTGCTCGTTCTGCCACATTTGCAGAGATGAGTAAGAGACAGAAAGCATCCAACCCTTCTTCTTAGAAGACTAGCCCAGTTTCTAGGTAAACTTTTCTTAGGATCTGGGTAGTTTAGCCTATGTGCCCATAGCGGATTTGGCTGCTCTCGTCGAATCCTCAAAATGGCTCTGTAACATGAGAGACTTAAGTGATTAGGGATGTTCTACTTCCCTCCCTTTCTTCCATTCCTTTCCTCCACTTCTGGGCAATATCAGTCAAACTAGTACAATCTTGACTGCTAAATGAAGCATAGAGCTTCATGGTACAGCTTAGAAGTAATATGTACAAATATCTCAATAGAATCTTCGAGAGTTTGACCTTGAGATTTTCGAGACTCAGCTGCTTGAACTAATAAAAAGAAAGCTTTTAAAGAAAGCTTTTTATTACATTTATTTATTAAATTTCTTAAGGCATTGCCAACATCAATAAGAACCAAAGGTCTTAAGAGAATCTTTGCCAGTGTTGAGTCGCCAATATTTTGAATTAGACAAAAATTTGACCTTCGAGACCCAGCTGCTTGAACCTTCTTCTTCTTCAATCCCCATTTGCTGTTAGGCGTCGGGGTAGCCTCGGGATATCCAATATCTCCAATTAGGTCGTTTCCGCCTCTCTCTTCTCATCTCTGCCAGGGTTCTGCCCCTCATCCTTCCCACATCTTGGATGCAATTTTCCCAAGTTTTTCGGGGTCTTCCTCTCGGTGCATTGCCTTCCGTTCTGATTTCCAGTACCTGTTTGGCTTTTCTTAGATACCATCTACACAAAATTAGCGTATCGGACTCTTCAGAGTGCAGATTCTGTCTAGAAGACGATGAAATTACCAAACATATTCTCTGTGACTGCCCAGCGCTGGTATGGAACAGAGCCTGTCACATAGGAAAGGAACGGATTAGTCCCTTTCATCTTAGGTCAATACCAACAAAAGACCTACTGCTATTCATACGGAAAGCGATATTCAAAATTCCAAAAAAAGACAGCCCCTTGCAGTCGCTCTAGTTTTTACTAGGCAAAGTAGTATTAAATGTACAGATTTTCATTTGCGCTGCTTATAATTCACAAGCACTTAAAGCCAAAGTGAAGCTAGGTAGTAATTTGTTTCAAGCTTATGTATTCATAAATATTGTATTGATTTTTAAAAACAAATTAAATTTAAAATTTAAGGGATTGTTTTTTGTTAATTTTATGTCGTAGAAAAAAAATTATAATTGTTACATTTTTATATTTTGTTAAAATTTTTGGGGCTTATGTTAATATCAAATATCGAATGTTGGAATTTCTAATTATAATATACTATATATCAGAACTCGCAAATTTTGTAAAGCCATTTTTTTTTTAATTTTGTCTCTCTTCTTCCGCCCTACTTCTGAACGTATTTTTTCATTTCTGACCATATCTTATCTGGTTTTTCCTGCGACCCTTCGTACGTACTTCACTTCTGTTGCCTGAAATTTACTTAGATGTTTTTCTAATAGCGGCAAACACTCGGTGCTGTAAAGCTTGAGCTTTTCTTTGTGCTTATCTCTCGTTTACCCACTATTGTGTTACTTATCTGATAGTACGCTGAGACCGCTATCTTGGTCCGGCTTAGCATTGCATCTCTGCCATTGCATGTTATATGTAGATTACCTGTTTACCTATCCTCTTTGGAGACCCACATTACTTTGCTCTTGGTTATATTGACCTCCATTCCCTTTCTTTTTAGATTGTTGGACCACTTCTCTAATGTATTTCGTAGCCTTTCTGGATTCTTTGCTATGATAACAATATCGTCCGTATATAATAGGAACGGCAGGTAGATGGGTAGTGTGCTAAGTCTCCTTGCTTTAATCCTTAGCATATTTCAAATACTTCTGACTTCTCCCCCTCTAATTTTACTTTCCCCGTCGGCTTGTCATAGACACTTTTAATAGCGTTTATCAGTCTCTCTGGAATATTTTTAGTTTTTAGTGCCTCCCATACGCCGCTTTTAAGTCTACGAACGCTAAGAAAAGATCCTTCCCCTTAGCCATCCATTTTTCCATGATGGCTCTTAAAGTGAAGATGTGGTCTTGTGTTTGTATACCCGGTCTGAACGCTGCCAGCTCCTCTTCTAGATCTTCTTCTACTACTCGCCTAAGTCGCTTTTCCAGTACCTTGGTATGTATATAACTTATACACTGCTCGAACCAATCGATTTTAATAGATTGCCAGCACTAAACATTGTTCAAGGCATTGCCAACATCAATTTGGACCACTGTGCGCTGTCAGCAGCTTAGCAAACGTTCAATTTACCGTTAGCCGCATTTAGCTGCGCTTCAAGCAACCGTTTTTTTTTTTTGGCTTGAAACCAGTTCTTGATGCCAAAACCAAAAAAAGAGTCAACGGAGTCGGTGTGGAGTGTAAGTTTTAAAGGGCATAAAAAATGCAACGCCAGCAGAAGCAGATAAAAAAATTACTTTGTGTAAGAAGCCAAGATGACGACGATGATGATGAGGTTGCTGTTGCAGATGATGCTGTTGAGGATGAGGATTGAAATGATTAAGCAGCAGCTACAGATATGTAGGTGAATCGAAATTGGCAACTTGAAACTGGTTTCGAAATAACTTTTTTTGTTATGCACCTGACAAATGCCAGAGGACAATCCAGAAGCTTCGAGGGGCGCCATTTAATAGGCTTCCTCTAACCAAGCTACGACCTCTGGCTGAACTTAAGGCAATGATCGTTTGTGGCTTATGGGCAAAACTTTACAAATTGTTATGGATTCAATGAGCTAACTATACCAACTTATTGGAGTGTCAATTATGGGGCAGGTAGCTTCATTCCGTTGCAACCACATGGAAAATGAAGCTTGAAAGCAAAACTCAAAAACTAATAAAAAGGTCGTTCACGATAGAGCCTGTTGATATTCTACTGAGCTTCTGAATCCATATGTGACTAACTTTCTTCTAAAAGCTTTGGTTCTGATTTTTTTAATTTTATGAATATCTATACTAGCCTAAACTTTACCAGCTCAGGATTGACTTTTAAATAATCTCTTCAAAATCTGATACTTATAAAGCACAGGTCTACGAGGTGTGCTCAAAAAGTATCGCGAATTTAGAATTTTCGCGGGTTACTTATATTCGAATTTCGATTTTTTTGTGGCGCTATGTTGGTACTCATGTCTCTCACTTATGCAGACAAGCTCGGCCATTTTGAATGTTCACTTAATTGTTGACAGCTGCTTTCCTTGCACGTGCTTTGGCTCGTCTTCGATTTTTACCTATTCAAAAAAATGGATCAAAGAAGCTGCATCAAATTTTGTGTGAAAAACGATATAAAGTGCGCGGATGCATTCCGAATGTTGACTGTGGCATACGGAGAAGCTACCTTGCACCGAAGCAACGTTTATCGGTGGTACAAAATGTTCTCAGAAGGCCGAGAAGATGTGAACGACGAAGAGCGTGCCGGACGCCCGAGCACTTCAACAACAGACGAAAAAATTGATGAAGTGAAGAAAATGGTATTGGCCAATCATCGAATCACCGTTAGAGACAGGTTGCTGAGGACCTAGACATGTCGATTGGCTCGTGCCATTCGATTTTTATCAATGACTTGGGCATGAGACGGGTCGCCGCGAAAATCGTACCAAAATTGCTCAATTTCGACCAAAAGCAGCATCTCATGAACATTGCTAATGAGATAATGGACTCTGTCCGCGACGACCCAAATTGGCTTCAGAGGGTCATAACTGGTGACGAATCCTGGGTTTATGGTGGTTATGATGTGGAAACTAAAGTTCAATCATCTCAATGGAAGCTGCCGCACGAACCAAGACCGAAAAAAGCGCGCCAAGTTCGGTCGAATGTGAAAGTTTTGCTTACCGTTTTCTTCGATTACAGGGGAGAGGTGCCTCATGAGCTCTTGCCACAGGGTAGAACGGTCAAGAAGGAATATTACGCCCGGATTTGTGGAAGAACAAAAATTGGCTTTTGCACCGCGATACCGCCCTTGCCCACACAGCGTTGTTTGTGCGCGACTTTTTGGCCAAAAACAACACACTAATGATGCCGCAGCCACCGTATTCCCCAGATCTGGCCCCCTTTGACTTTTTCTTGTTCCCTAAACTGAAGAGGCCCATGAAAGGACGACGCTACGCAACAAGCACAAGATAAACAAAAATTATTTTTTGAAGTGCTTCGAAGATTGGAAAAACCGTTGGCACAAGTGTATAATAATTCAAGGAGATTACTTTGAAGTGGACAAAATAGATATTCAGGAATAAATAAATAATTTTTGGAATAAACACAAAATTCGCGATACTTTTTGAACACACCTCGTATAAGATCGATTGCACAGCTAGAAAAAAAGAATCGATTTTCTGTTAATACGATGTTTTGTAGATGTATTTGGAGACACTGAATTGGAACCTCTAAACGCCAAAATTAATTCAGCTTTTGAAAATTTTGCTAGCCTACACAAACTCACCTAAGGCCCGAAACTTGGTTTTATGGCGCGGCAAAAATGTTTTAATCCAGAAGATAAGCTTCTTTCCAGTGAAGCTTTTATGATTTCTCCATCAAAAAGGGACGCCACGCTCAGTCGACGTTAGATGGCAGGCCCATTCCCAAGCTACCCAGATCCTCAAAGTATGGTTTACCCAGAAACTGAGTTCGTCTTTTAGCAGTTATTGGATGCTTTCTGATGGGGAGCGTGCAACTTCTCAGCCATATTTAGTTTTGATGCAGTGCCTCGTTGCAAAGCCTACGACCATTATAGTTCTGTTTTAATGGAATCGCAGGTGTTCAGATGTTCGCCTTAGAACATATCTCAGCCAGAGTGCTCCTTGATTTGCGATACGACATCCTGTAATGGTATTTCTACCGGAAGATTAGCGGCCAGCGCTGCGCCGTTCCTGGCGCACTCGTCCGACACCTCATTAACCCGGAACCCAGCAGAGTGTTATTGAGTGGTATCGTCGTGTTACGGATTACTTTACTCTTTATGGTGTGCAATGACAGAGCTTTAATAGCAGCCTGACTATCGACAAGAGTATCATTGTTCCTTGGAGTTCCGTCCAAGCCGCTTGCCGGACTGCTTATATATCTGCTTGAAAAACGCTACACCAGTCGGGTAGGCGGAATTAGGGCTTCGTCAAAAGCTCTACTGAGAAGATGTCTGTTCCTGTGCCCTCTTCAGCTCGTTCCCTTTGAAGTGGGATCTTTGCATTCAATCTTCCCAAGAGGAGTAACAAAGGGAGACACCTAACTCATATGGAAAACTTAGGGTATGCCACGGTCGCTTATAAATTTTTGTAGACAATAACCGTGCCTAAAAGTTGATCATGTGACGTCACTGGCGTATGTGCGCCATGAATTACCTCAAAACTGCGCTCAAGACAAATCACAGTAGTTTAATATCATGTCATCAATGATCATCGGATAGACGCCTCTTGGGTTGGACGCACATGAATGACTATGCAAATGATATGGAAATGTTTTTATTTTTTGGGAAGCGATTCGGCATGAGGAGAGTAGGGACCGATAAGTGGTGACCTGCAATGCGGGACTAGGGCGTCGAAGTCGCGTTCATATTGTAATGAGAAAAGTGAAAGTGTCAAGAAAAAAAGCAAATGCCGACAGAGCGATGACAACAACAATCGGGTTAACAGTGTATAAACAAAATATATGTATACACTTGTACATACATACATACATGCATATATACATATTTATTTAGCCATATACATATGTACACACTCACGTACAATGGGACTAAATCGTAAAGTTTTGTAAGTATGGATTTAAGTAGCTATTAATAGACTTATGCTAATATGTCTAAGATCTCAATTTAGTATTTTAAAGAAATAGATAAAGTAAAAAGTTAACAAATTAATTTATTAATTATTGTAGAGCTGTTAAGTTACGGATTTATCCTTTTATTTATATTGATTGAGTGTAAAACCATTAATTTTTTACTCGCCTAAGAAAAAAATTGTATTTTTGGAGATACTTTTTTATGTGATTACCGTAAAAATCTCACGAATTAAAAATTAATTAAAATAATTCAAACTTTTAATAAGACGAAAAAAAAAATCTTAAGCTTAATTTCGGATTTTAATTTTGAAGTAAGCTTTTTCTGGCTTTTTTTTTGTGGAACGAATTGTGCGGAAAAAAAAGCTTAAAATAAGATCTCAAAAGTGTTACCAAAATTGTATTTTTTTTTTAAATTATAAAAATTTTGAAATCAGACGTAAATTAGCACGTTGATAAATTCTTTTTATATTAAATTATTTCTTATATGTATACCTACCTAGGTTAGGGCGGCAGTTGGGACGAACATCCCAACTCACTTAGGCCAAGGATAGGCCCTTTGTGATACCGCTAGTGAGCCAATTCACCACATTTCCCCACTTGATGGGTCCCCTACGAAAGTTGAGGAGGCCACCCGGCTGCCTAAATGAACATTAAAAGGCATTTTGGACTCTGTTCAGAGAGCTGAGATAGATCGCTTAGAAAATATGACTGTAGGAACCTAAATATTTTTCTGCCCAGTCCTGGGCAGTGACAGAAAAAGTGTTCCACCGTCTCTAGCTCCTCTTCATCGCCACAGCTTCTACAGAAGTCGTGGTGGGGAGCATTCAAAAGGAATGCGTGGTTTCCTACCAACCAGTGTCCCGTAATGGCACGAATGACAGATGAGCACTGGGCTCTATTCAGACAGCAAAGTTCTGGTTCTGGTTCTTTTACTGCAGTATGTCGGCCAGGTTTGCCGCTAGATTCTACACCTGTTCGATGTCCGATTCCACGTTTTATTTGCATAGAGAGCGAAAAAGTTTCGTATTCTCAGTTTACAGCTGGCCATGGGTATACCCAGGCCCTCCTTATTTTAAAGGAGGATGCTGGTAGTTCCTTTTCTAGCCAGTTCATTCGCAATGCAGTTTTCCTCAAAGTCCCTGTGTCCTGAAACCCATATCAGGTGAATTGAAAGCTGCTCGGCCATCTCCCCTAGAGACAAGCGGCAGTCATTCACTGACTTCATACACGAAGTCATCGAGACTAGAGACTTAATAGCCGCTTGGCTGTCCGAATATATACAGATATTCTTATCTTGGACTTGTAGGTTTTTTATTGTTGTTAAAGCCTCCCGGATTGCTGTGACCTCTGCCTGAAAGACACTGCAGTGGTCCGGGAGCCGAAAAGCAATTCTAATGTCGAAATCCTCGACGTAGACCCCTCCCCCTACACGGTCGTCTAGCTTGGAACCGTCCGTGTATTCCTTTATCGAGCCTGCTGGGCCTGGTACCCCAGTATTCCACTCCTCTCTGGTTGGAATATAGGCTCTGAAGTTGGTTGTGAAATGTTCCTGCGGTATGCAGTAGTCTGTACTTTCGGGAATAAGCGGGTTCCCTTTAAGAATCTTTGCATGACCAAAATCTTGATCATTCCATTTTTTTGCCTCTCTCATGCGTAAAGCTGATAAAATGGCTTGTTGTTTCCCTACCTTGTTCAGTGGTAGGAGGTTTAAAATAGCATCTAAGGCTTCATTTGGTGTAGAGCGTAGAGCACCACTAATTGTAAGTTCGGCTGTTCGCTGAACCTTACTTAACTTTTTAAGGTTAGTCCCCTTATCTAAAGTAGGCCACCAGATCGAGACTCCATATATATTATATGTATAAAAAATATAACATTTTTTCTGAGTACTTTTTTAAAACTAATAAAATTTAAAAAAAAATGCATAATTTTTTTAATTAGATTTTCATAATCTTTAAATCTTATAACTTTTTTGCGTCATTTTTTAATTGCTACCCCAGCTTTATAGATTAAGAAAAATCGAATAATAAGCTTTAAGCTGGAAAAAATATTGAAACAAGCTTAAAATTTAAAATCGTGTATCTTACTATGCTAGATAATCTCGAGTTGAGCTCAAAAAAATTAAAAAAAAAGATTTTCATTTAAAATTAAAAAAAGAATAAGTCTTCTTTCAAAATTTTCTTCATTTTCTTCATGTTTTTTTTAAACTTAATTTTTTTAAAACTTGTTGGTGCTATTCGTCTAAGAATTTTAATTTACGTCCATAAAATGTTTATTTTTGCTTAAAGTTTAATATAAAGCTTTTTTAAATTCAAGAAATATGTTTTTTTTGGTAAGTTTAAAAGTTAAAAAAGATAATGTAATCACAGGTTTATAAATCATGAAATTAAACAAATTCTAAAAACGACTTTTTAATTCTTAAAGCTTATAAACTTGAGAATAGTATAGAGCTTTCTAGAATTTTTTTTTGGAATTACATAAAATCAAGAATAATAAAATTGTTTTTATTATAATTTTTTTTTAGTGTAAAATACTTAAAGTTTGTTTTCCAAGCAGTTCACGCACAAGCAGTGCACATGATTTGCCATAAAATGTTACACTAAGCGAAATCTATTTGAACAAAGCTTGGTTCTGTAGATCTCTCGATTAAATTGGCGAATTATGTAAAACTTATGCAATTATTTATGTATAAATTATAACTAAAATTCACACAAGCGTTGCTTTTCATAAAAAAAAAAATATAAATAAAATTGTATATGTAATACGCATGAGTCAAAAGTTATGCAGTTAATAAATTTGTTACCACTTATTCACATTTAATGTCCATTGTGAATGACAGCAGCGTCGACGCGACGCGACGCGACGTTGACTGCGCTGCTTTTAAGTTGCGCTAATGTTTGACACTTTGACCATGAACGCATTTTTCAAATGTGTTGGTAACACTGTGCGTGTGAGTGTGTGTGTGTGTGCGTATTATATGGGAAAAACGCAGAGCAAAGCATCATTGGCAACAACAACAACAACAACAACGACGACAATGAAATTGAAGCAAATGCCGCTGATTTTTTGTTTGTCGTAACTCTTTTTTTTTATAATTATTTCATTTGCAATCTTTCATGAGGCAATAGAAACCAACGTTAATTAAAAACGCAAACGCACTGCCAAATTCGTAAGGGGTAGCGTGGGGTACACTGACTACTACAGAGAGTGGGGGGAGCAACATAACTGTTGTAATAGCCATCAACAAAACGGCGCCAAAATATTTTCACTTGCGGCACTGCGTTTTATTGCCATGCGAAGATCACAGACAGCAAGGAGAAGGCAGCGCTGCCACCAGAAGACACGCAAAGACAATGACTAAAGCCGTTGGCGCGGGGCATGCAGCATGCAGCGAGCAGCGAGCGCCAGGCACAGCCTGGTTGCATAACGCAAGAGAAAATTTACAGCAAGTTCAAAGCGTAAAACATAAAACAAATAAACAACAAAAACAAGGAGACACAAAATATACAGCAACAACAACAACAACAATGTTCGAAAAAATATGCAATGTCACTGTTCCATTAATATAAGCCAGATGAAGGTAAAATGGTTTATGGCCAAGTTGAGACTTGAAAATGTTGACCCACTTCCGCAAGCAGCGTAGCGCAAAAGCTACGCACTTAACTTAAAGCTTGGCAAGCAGCATCCTTGTGTAAGCTTTTAATATTTGAATACTGCAAATGCCGCCAACTAGCAAGCAGTAGCTTTGTTTAGAGCCAGCAGCAGTTGTAATAAGCAGTGGAACTGCTTTGCCCGCTGAACTGCTATGCATGCAGTGTAGCTGCTTTAAACACACTGCTTGTTTTATGTGCCTAATTCAATGGAAAATCAATTGACAACATTTGGCATATTGATTTTTCGATATATTCAATTAAAATAATTCTTATTTTAAACATTTTGTGATCAAAATAAACGAAATGATATTTTCGCAATGGTTTATGGCTTTTATGGATTTGCTGTTTGCTTGATGACATCATTGGGTATGACGAAAAGGGAACATTCTATTGAAGTGTTTAATGACGCAAGTTTGTTCCAAACATCATGCACTGGATTGTATTCCTCAACGTCATTCAAATTAGAACCATTTGAATCCCAGCCGCCAGCTACAATAATACGATTAGCAAACAGCCTTGGAAACCTTTGTCCATTTATTAATATTTGGATTGTAACACTCAACAGAATTTAAAGGTTCGCCTTCGCCAAAGCAGCCTACTGCATAAATAAGCCCATTTGCTTGTGCCACTCCACAATATCTACGAGCTTCATTCATGGACGATAAACGACTCCACTCGTTTGTGCATGGATCATACCTTTCCACGTTGCTCAAATACTTATTATAATTATTTTCTCCACCAATAACATATAAGAAATCGTTGAAAACTGCAACACCGAAAAGATTTCTTGCAGTGGGCATGGGTGCCGCACTGTCCCAAGTATCTGTTTTAGGATGCCATTGCTCTACTGTATTTAAAGATGAATTATCATTACACCCGCCTACAGCGTAGAGTACTCCCTTTTAGCACTGCCACTCCCACTGCGGCCCTTGGTGTGCTCATTGGTTGGAGTTGGGTCCAGGTCATTCTTTTTAAGTCCAAGCAACATATTATTTTCAACTCCCCCAACCAATATCAACTTATTCTCAATAACAGCCGCACCAAATCTACTTCATTCATTGCTTCTGAGTAGGACAGTAGCTCTCAAGGACAAGATCATCATATCCACTTGTACCAATTACCAGCAAACAATCATTACTTGCCGTTCTCTCTCTCCTGCCAATTGCTAACAGTCGCTCGGGCATGGCATGACACTTGTAGGCTTCAATAAATAAATCTTGACAATCATTCGCCCTGCACACGCTCTCCACATGTTCCTCAATAAAAAAAGGCTTCATTAGTGGCAGCCTCACCTTGGCCAACAGTTTTGTGATGTGCTGTTTGCGGGCGGGTTCATCATAGCGCACCCAAGCCATTAGACTTTAAAAAATTTTCTCTTCAGATGGCACTTGAAGATCATCACTGGACAGCAGCTGGTCGTACAGACACCGAAGACGCTGAACGCAATGGTCGCCCAAAAACGGGTGTTAGCGAAGAAAACATCATAAAAATTCGAAAAATCGTTTTGACCGACCGTAAATTAAAATTGAAGGAGATAGCTGAGGTCTCAAAGTTATCAGAGGGTAGCGTATTCACAATTTTGCATGAACATTTGGGCATGAAAAAAAGTTGGCAAAGTGAGTGCTGCTGGACCAAAAACAAAAACGAATTGACGATTCTTAGGCCTGGTCTGGTGCTTTTAATTTTTTTTATTTATTAATGTATTACCATAGTTGGAAATTATGTTGATGAATAAAATTGAATTTCGCTAAAATATTGTGTTTTTCGCCATAAAAATGTTTGCCGCTATAGTCCACAGCGAGTTCCATTAAATTCGTGCAGTTGTGTTGCTCTGCAATGGAACTTATGCCCGACAGTTCGAGTAGTCCAACTTGTTGGCCATAAATTTCTCACAGACTTTGACTGCAGAGTCCATTTGCCATTTATGGGCGGTAGTAAGCAGCATTTCAACATTCTCCTCATGCACTTCAAGGTTTTTCGTGTAGCAGTAGTTGACCAGAATTTGTAGAACATCATGGTTTACATCATCAATAGTCAACTCATTGTCGTTGGCGTTACGCATTGAACTTTTAAACACGGCCGAAAAAAAAGGACTATTGACGGCCAAAACCAAACGATGGGCCGGCACACGTTCTCCGTCTATGCCCGAGATGAGAACCACATCGCACATTTCTTTTCTATCCAGATGCAATTTCATCTGTTGTAGAACCATAACGGCATGGTTATTATTATTATTATTACTTGGCTCAGACATTGCGTATTTAATATATTCGTGCAGTGACTGATAAAATTTGTGACTCAGCAAATTGTTGTAAGCAGCAAACAGATGACAGTGTGACCGTATCATAAGTATTTAATGCCGTACTTACGCCTTGAGTTGGGCAATATGTTTGTTGACTTAATACCAAAAGCGCGAGTTTAAAAATGCCATCAACTGTGATAAATGACATAAAATAATTAAGTTCTCATTTCATAGAAGCTCCTTTAACTTTGCAACAGACAGACATTCGTCTACGAAAATAAAATAAATATTTTAAAGACCAATTTATTGTATTAAAATAAAGTAATATTCTTAGATAAGAATATTACTTTATTTTAATACAATAAATTGGTCTTAGATAAGAATATTACTTTATTTTAATACAATAAATTGGTCTTTAAAATATTTATTTTATTTTCGTAGACGAATGTCTGTCTGTTGCAAAGTTAAAGGTAATAGGCAAATATAAATCGATACTGCATGCATCGACAGTGCATACATCGACAGTGCATACATCGATAAGATAAATACACATCGATAAGATAATTACGCATCGATAGGATGTGATTTTATGAATACTCACAAATGCTTAGAGAGTTGCCACTGTGCCACATTAAATTCGTTACATTTAAATAGTACTTAACCTAATTACATTCATTATTAAAAAATAAATATTTTATTATATTTTTCAAATTTAATTTACAACGAGCTGTGCTATATAAAGTGTATCTGGTAGAGTATTTATTATTTGTTATTGCTGGATTATAGTTGATGTTTATATTGGGTTGCCCAAAAAGTAATTGCGGATTTTTCATATAGTCGGCGTTTATAATTTTTTTAACAGCTTGTGACTATTTAATTGTATTTTTTCTTTTGACATTTATTAGCTGTCACTATTAGCTTGCTTTAGAAAAAAAGTGCGCGTAATTTTGTTTACATTTGTTTGTTTGGCGCCCTTTTTAATATGGAGTCCACAAAAGAGCATTTCCGTCATATTTTATATTATTATTTCCGTAAAGGAAAAAACGCAGAGCAGGTTGCTAAATAGTTACGTGATGTGTATGGTGATAAAGCCTTAAAAGAAAGACAGTGTCAAAATTGGTTTCGCAAATTCCGTTCTGGAGATTTTTCACTTAAAGATGAGCCACGTTCAGGTCGGCCAAATGAAGTTGATGATGACCAAATCAAAGCATTAATCGAATTGGATCGTCATGTAACTGAGCGTGAGATAGGAGAGAAGTTAAATATACCAAAATCAACCGTTCATTATCACATAAAAAGTCTTGGACTGGTGAAAAAGCTTGATATTTGGGTACCACATGAATTGAAAGAAATTCATTTAACAAACCGAATCAACGCTTGTGATATGCATCTTAAACGCAATGAGTTCGATCCGTTTTTAAAGCGAATCATAACTGGAGATGAAAAATGGATTGTTTACAATAACGTTAATCTAAAACGATTATGGTCCAAGCATGGTGAACCAGCTCAAACCACTTCAAAGGCTGATATCCACCAAAAGAAGGTTATGCTGTCTGTTTGGTGGGATTGGAAGGGTGTGGTATATTTTGAGCTGCTTCCAAAGAACCAAACGATTAATTCGGATGTTTACTGTCAACAACTGGACAAATTGAATGCAGCCATCAACGAGAAACGGCCAGAATTGATCAATCGTAAAGGTGTCATATTCCATCAGGACAACGCCAGACCACACACATCTTTGATGACCCGGCAAAAACTGAGAGAGCTTGGCTGGGAAGTTTTGATGCATCCACCATATAGCCCTCACCTTGCACCATCAGACTACCATTTATTTCGATCTTTGCAGAATTCCTTAAATGGTAAAACTTTCGGCAATGATGAGGCTATAAAATCGCACTTGGTTCAGTTTTTTGCAGATAAAGGCCAGAAGTTCTATGAGCGTGGAATACAAAATTTGCCGGGAAGATGGCAAAAGGTTATCGAACAAAATGGAAATTATATATTTGATTAAAGTTCATTCTAAGTTTTATTAAAAATGCATTTACTTTCTTTTAAAAAATCCGCAATTACTTTTTGGGCAACCCAATATTATGCGATCGTTCTTAGTAGTTCAAATTCGGAGGCTCTTCGGAGTGTGCTTTGCTTATTAATCTAAATATATTTTATGAAAACTTAGGCGAATAACTAAATATTTACTAAGTATGAGAAAATCTCAAGTTACAGTTCGCGATATTCTTATATATCTCTAAGAGACAGTTTTCTTAGGTCAGATAAAATTAATTTTAAGTGTTTTTAAATAAAAATTCATTTTAAAATAGGATTTGCTACTATCCTATACTATAGTAGTACACAAGTTAGTCACGAAATTCCGACGATATTATAAAATCGCTTTCCCTAATTACCACCATCTGTTGGGCTAGGTAAATAAATATTAGGAACTTTAATCCAAAGTAGCCGAGTATTTGATGGACTTTGGCCATCTGCACAAAAAGTACCTGCATTCCGGCCACAACTAAATTAGATCAAACATAGAAAGAAAGTTGTTTCTCTAGAACTCCAATTCCAAGATAAATACCACTTCGGCTTCAGAATGTTTATTAAAATTACTCTAGATTTGATTTGATTTCTGAGTAATCTATAACTCTATTATTTATTATGACAAATATCTAAATTATCTTTATCTCTAAAGAGTAGCCGCCTAGGTTACAGATTAACTAATTAAATTTCAGAGTTAATAATTCTAATATTTAACGTAGTTTTTCGTACCAAATTAGAGACCAAAAATTATAGTTTTGATTGACTGCTAATGTGCTATTTAATTAATAAAATAATGTGTTATAAATTTTTTAAAATTAGCACCACCTACGGCTTTGACTAGAAAAAGCCACGTTAAAAAACTTTAGAGATCTCTGGTGGTTTTATTTTTCCTTTTATTTGGTTTAAGATCAGAGCTTACAAAACTTTTTTCGAAAAATATCGTAACCTAGGAGCTTTTAAGCAATATCCCGAATCTAGTATCAAACACATATTTTTGACCGATTGATTCGAGGGATTCTATATGATACACTCAACCGATTTTAAACAGTGCCTGGGTACTCTAAACTTGTTCTATGGAAGCTATACTAGGGAACTAAAGAAAATCTTCATCTTCATAAATAAACGAATGTATGTAACATATAGAAGGAGTCGTCGGAGACACTCCAAAGTTACTTAAAATATGATCAGGGGGACTAGAGAAGTCGATATACCCTTGTATACCCTAGGTAAGATCTAGACTAACCAAACTCTTACATTGGATACCATATTATTCCATAGGAGACAAGTTTATACATATTATTTTTTTGATATCGGGGTATAGCTCCCACAGGGGTGTTTTAGACGACCTCAAAAAAAATAAAAGTTATAGATGAAAAATTCGTGTGTTTATGAAGATATCGTAACCAAATTTGGCATTCGAAAGTTTTTTATAGTTCCCAAGCAAAATTAGTTGACTATATCATATAGCTCCAATAGGACCGATAGGCCAAAATAAGTTTTTTTGTACAAAACTCGCTATATTTAATTTTTTAATAAAGATATCGTAATCAGATTTGGCATTCAAAAGTTTTTTAGAAAATCCACGCATTGTACCAAATTCGAACACAATCGGTGGACTATATCATATAGCTCCTATAGGGCCGATCTTCCAAAAAATCGATTTTTGTGAAGATATTGGAATTAAATTTGGCATTCGTAAGTTTTTTATAGTTGTTAAGCACTGTACTAAATTTAATCAAAATTGGTTGACTATATCGTATAGCTGCCATAGGAGGAATCGGTCCAAAAAAACGTTTTTTATACAAAATTTTTTGTGTTTCCTTTGTTTGTAAAGATATCTAACTAAATTCGGCATTTAGATCTTTTTTTAAGGTTTTAAGCACCGTGTCAAATTTGATCCAAATCGGTAGACTATATCATATAGCTCCCATAGGAACGATCGGTCAAAAAAAAATTGTTGCTTAAAAATTCTTCTGTTTTTGGTTTTTTATGAAGGAACCGGATTTTATTGCAAGCTAATGGTACGGATATCCCAAAGTTGTCCGCGCATCTGGGTCATCTGAGGAGTTTTCCAAGGAAATCTTGTCGAAAAACAATAACGCAGACTCAGATAGGGTTCGAGTGACATATGTTTATAAGTTGTTAAGGAGGAAACGAGGATCGTCGACAGTTAGGGGCTGCCCATCAATTTCGGGTATTTCTGAAAATTATTCCCGAAGATTTGGGCATGTGAAAGATGTGTGTGGTAAAAAGTAAAAGGAACTTCAAAAGAAAGCAAAAGCTCGCGCAGCTGACGCACGGGCATCAGCTGTCTGTAAGTTAGCTAAATGACAGTTTAGAGGATTGTTTACAAGCGCACGAAAGCATTTTGCCGTGAGTAAACGCGAAAAAAAATCAGTAATGGATTTCAAACGTAATAGTGTAGTTGCATTATATTTAGCTGGAAAATCACAACCAGCGATTGTTCGTGAGCTCGAACACCCTAAAGTAAATAAAGTTTTCGTTTATCGCACCATAACTCGTTACAATGATACTGGTAGCATCGCAAAACGTCATGGAGGTGGTCATCAAAAGACTGCAACGTCACGTGAGATGGTTCAAAAAGTGAAGAAGCGACTTGAGCGAAATCCCCGACGAAGTGCCAATCAAATGGCGAAAGAACTGAAAATATCTGACCGTAGCATCCGTCGCATACTGAAAAATGATCTCAAGGTCAAGCCTTACAAGATCCAAAAGGCACATGATCTCACACTGAAGCAGCAACAAGTCAGACTTGAGAGAGCGAAGGAGTTGCTTCGCTTGGCCGAAAGCGGTCAATTGCCGAACATTGTGTTTTCTGACGAGAAAATTTTTACAATTGAGCAATTCGTAAACTCTCAAAACGATAGGGTTTACTTGAGGGACCGTTCATACGAGAATTTGAGTCATCGATTGGCCACCAGGAGGCAGCACCCGCCACAGATAATGGTTTGGGCCGCTGTAGCCGCAGATGGGCGCTCTCCAATCGTTTTCATCGAGCTTCAAGGTTAATGCGCAATATTATCGGGAAAGTATTCTGGAGGTTGCTTTGAAGCCGTGGGCAGGCAAACATTTCGGTGGCAGACCATGGACGTTTCAACAGGACTCGGCACCGTCTCACAAAGCTCGAGTGAACCAAGAATGGCTGAAAAACAACGTTTCGAACTTCATAACGTCCACACAATGGCTCTCGAATTCACCAGACGCGAATCCGATGGATTATTCTCTTTGGGTCATTTTCGAGAGCAAGGTCCGAACTAAAAGATACAACAGTTTCGAGGCGCTGAAAAAAGCCATTGTCCACGAGTGGGCCAAAATACCTGCAAGTCACATTCGGGCAGCTTGCGATTCATTTTTGGACCGTCTCAAGGCCATAGTGAAGGCAAAAGGTGGCCATATTGAGCGAAAGTAAATTGTTTCTAAATTTCGTATTATTTTTACACATTTTGTACCTTGAATTGAGTAAAGGTAATTTTCCAAAATGAATTTATGGCCTTTTTAATTGGTTACACTTCGAGTGCCGGACCCTGTAGTTCCATAGAAGACCCGTAATGACAGCGCTGAAGGTGACGGAGCTAAACGAAGAATTTGTATTAACTTAATAAGCTCAAACCTGAAGCATGTAAAAACATATTAAAAACATATTTATTTTAGCAGCATTTTGGTATTAGTGAAAAACGGAACACGTCAACAAAGCCAACTACTATTTAGGTCATAGGGTTGTAAAACTGGCGATAAATGGGCAATTTAGCGAAGATTGACTGCTTCAAAATGTTAAAAACTGCTTTATTTTTACACATCTAAACTGCTTGCAAGCAGTCCCAGCAGCAAACACCAAATGCTTTACAGTTGTTGTGAATGCAGTCTGATGATGTTCAGTTAAGGCGCCGGTAATGCAGTGCTAGCGTGCTCAGGCAAATTATTAACAAATTTGTTACAGTGCTGAAATTTCAATTTAAAACGCTTAAAATTTTGCTTTTTTCAAATTTCTTTAATTTGTAATTATAATGCTTTTGGTTTTGTGGCTTTATATATATGTATATATATGCATATAGCGTTTTTGTTGTTGTTTGCTTTTATTATTATGGCAATTAAGACAATTTAGTTTTTATTTTCGAAATTAAACGCATTTTCTTAGCTTAACGCAAAAAGTACGCAACGTAAAGTTTACAACTTGTCTATTGTTTTAAATGGTATTTTTTTTTTTTTAATATTTATATAATTTGATGCTTTTTAGAACTACGTTTATGTTTATTATTTTTTAAAGTAGAGTTCGGTTTTTAGAAAGAAAGAGATGTAGTGACAGATAGAGCGACAGTTAGAGTGGGACAGCAATTAGTAGTGCTCAATTTTGCGTACTTAAGCAAATATTTGTGTGTTTTTTTTAAAGTTTTTCATTACAATTAATACTCAATTTGAAACATTACGTTTTTAATTTTTATTGTGTACAGGCTAAAAGCAAATTGATTTAGTTTTTCATTTTAATTTTATTAATTGCTATAGTTTTTAATTAATTACCTTTGATTTGTTTTTTTTTTTTGTTTTGCTTTGAAACAGTGTCTAATTTTTGCTTTATTTAACTTATATAATTAACTTTAGTTGCTTGCAATTACCTAATTATTAATCAACAAGAAAAAAAAAACATTGTTTTAATTTATATTTTGCTTTTTAACCTATAAATATATTTTTCTTGTTAATTACTACAAGCTGCTACTTTAGAAAATTCCAAAAAAAATAAAGAAAGTTATTATCATTCAGCTTTTTAGGTAAATCTAGTAGAAAATATAAAACTTTTAACATACTCCAACTGCTCCTTGATGAAAACAAATCGCTTTTATAGTGTTGCACAACTTTACAAAATGGAAATGAAACACAAAACGTTAGCAACGAAAAGCGCTTTGATCACTGAGCAACGTTTGGAATTATAAAACAGGCAGCTTTCCGCTGCCTTTTAATGCGCATGCTTCACAAATTCCACTGTTTCAGTTTTTTGTTTTATCAAAAATTAGCTCAAAGCTCATTTTTAGTACTTAGCAACTTTACGGCATTTATGAAACATGCGGTTTCCACATTTCACAAATATTTTATTGACTTAAGCGCGTATGCGTATGAGCGCATGTTTCATAGGTCAAAGTGTACCACAATGTCCAAAGTGGCGCTTGTCCTGTTTTTCAACATAACAACAATTTTCTATGAATACAAACTCACAAAATTTTTGTCATTTTCGAAAACCAAAACGAGCGCGATTTTTACATTGAGAAACAGTTGGAACTACGAAACTTGCGGGTTTCGCATTTAACAAATTTTTAGTAGGCATGTGGAAACTGAAACAAATCGTTATAAGTACAGTCATAGTAAGAGCCTCAAAAATAAATGCACACTTACAAATTTCGTGCGCATGTGGAAGCTATGAAAGCTGTTTCAAATTATGTCAATTGTTTCATTTAAAGCATTTTATTCTTTTTTATTTGTTACTTTTTATAGTTTTTTTTCTTCTGCCAAGTTTAATCGGGCCGATTTGGGATTTATGTGTTTGTGTATATGTGTGAAAGTATTTAAGCATTGAATTCATTTTGAAGAAATTGCCAAAATTGCAAATAAAACTTGTACCAATGCCGTTTCGTTCCATGGCGTTTTTGTTAAACGATCAAAATATTACTGCAGTAAAAAATCGATTAGAAATCGCTTAAAAGTTGTGTGCAGAAACGAAAACTGCTTGTTGGGAGTATTTGGAATAACAATACATGAAAGTATTTAAGCAAAATTTCGGACTTGTTCCAATGCCGTTTCGTTCCTTGGCTGACTATAAAAGCAGGCCATCGATAATTATTTTTGTTAAACAAACAAATTTCTGACTGTTCTAATGCCATTTTGTTCCATGGCTGATTATGAAAGCAGGCAATCGATAATTATTTTTGTTAAACAATCAAATTTGTATAAGAGTAGACAGTCAATAATTAGAAATACTTTGTGCTTGGGTTCATATTATTAGAAATGGAAGCACAACAACGCTAAAAAATCGATTAGAAATCGCTTGAAAATTGTGTGCAAAAACGAGAACTGCTTGTTGGGAGCATTTGGAATAACAATACATGAAAATATTTAAGCACTGAATTTATTTTGAATAAATTGCCAAAATTTCTGACTTTTTCCAATGTCGTTTCGTTCCATGGCTGACTGTAAAAGCAGGCAATCTATAATTATTTTTGTTAAACAAACAAATTTCGTACTTGTTCCAATGCCGTTTCGTTCCATGGCTGACTATGAAAGCAGCCAATCGATTATTATTTTTGTTAAACAATCAAATTCGTATAAGAGTAGACAGTCAATAATTAGAAACACTTTGTGCTTGGGTTCATATTATTAGAAATGGAAGCACAACAACACTAAAAATTCGATTAGAAATCGAAAAATTGCGTGCAGAAACAAAAACTGCTTGTTGGGAGTATTTGGAATAACAATACATGAAAGTATTTAAGCACTGAATTTATTTTGAATAAATTGCCAAAATTTCGGACTTTTTCCAATGTCGTTTCGTTCCATGGCTGACTATGAAAGCAGGCAATCTATAATTATTTTTGTTAAATAAACAAATTTCGGACTTGTTCCAATGCCGTTTCGTTCCATGGCTGACTATGAAAGCAGGCAATCGATTATTATTTTTGTTAAACAATCAAATTTGTATAAGAGTAGACAGTCAATAATTAGAAACACACACACTAAAAAATCGATTAGAAATCGCTTGAAAATTGTGTGCAAAAACGAGAACTGCTTGTTGGGAGTATTTGGAACACCAATTTATGAAAGTATTTAAGCACTGACTTAATTTAGAAAAAGTTGCCAAAATTGCAGAAACAGCTTGTTCCAATGCCGTTTCGTTCCACGGCTGGCAATCGATTATTAATTTTCTTTTTTGCTTGATGTGAGTTCGAATAGGCTGAAAAATCTTTTGCCGTAACAGAAACTGCTTTTTGGCGGTATTTGCAACAACAATCGAAAGCCTAGTTAATTTCATAAGAAATCGATATTTTTTTGAGCTGATTTTATAAGTTGTTGAGTTTTAGAGTTTTGGTACATACGACAAAAAAATGTTAGACATAAATTTATACAGCTTGTGGTTCGAAACCATATTGTTGAAAATCTTATGATGCTGCGTATTGGAAAAATAATTATCGATAACTACTTAAAAATCGAACAAAATTCGATGGGCAGACTAATCGATAGCTACTGAAAATCGGCAACGGAATTTTGAGAGCAAAAATCGTGAACTAGTAAAAATCGATTAATAATCGAATTCAAATATCGCAGAGCGTCACAATTGACGCCAAATACTTTCTATCGTTTAGCTTTGTATGTAAATGTTGAGTATAAGAGTTGGAAAAAGTATTTTATGAGCAGTATGTATATATATGTATATATATAATTTGTATATAAGTATGTGTATATATATAAATATTTATAGAGAAAAGGCACAGATGAAATTATTAAATAAATTTGTTGTTATTTGTAGCGCGCGAACGAGTCGTGCAAAAAGTTCCTAATTTCATTTTTTTTTGTTGTTTTGTTTTTGTTTATATATTAGTGTGTTGTTGTTGTTGTTTTTTTTTTCAAATATATATAAATGTATATATGTATATTAATTTTTGTTTTATGTTTATCTAAAGTTTAGAGAGTTTGGTTGGTGTAAAAGTTGTGGAAAATTGGTTTAGATCGTGTTTTTGGAAAAATTGACAATGTTTTTGTTGTTTTGTTTTGTTTCGTAGTGTTGGTAAGTAGAGTATATAGAGATGTAGATGTATATCAAATACTTAGTTACTGCAGCAAATGTTCTATTGTAATTCGTTGATAGTTCCATGTACAATATAGTTATATAAGTAAGTACATATGTATATGTACACGCTATACATAGCTAGTTAATTAGTTTTATTTTTTTGTTGACTACTTTATAAATGCTACGCTTTAAAGTTGCGGCTGTTTTACGGTTTTCGAAATAGTTTTCAGTTTGAACAAGTAAAATTCCTGCTAAAAACTTTCCTGTCTACAGTTAAATATTTTTTTGTTGTTATTATTTACGGCAGACTAATTTTTTTTTTAAACTTAGTTCAATTACAGTGTCAAGTTGTTCTCAAGCTGTTAAGCTCTTGCATATATGTAACTACTATATATATATATATATAAAAATAACCACTTTTGGTAGCTACTTTAACCTATATATAACATATTTTTTTTTTTATATATATATAACTCAACTCATTTACTACGACTTTTGTGAAACATATACATATATGCTTAAGTTGGTATATACCCATTATATATATATTATTATCTACCCTATGTTTTAAGTTGGATCAAACTGCACACGGTGTGCAAAAATTGATTCAAATCGGTTCAGTAGTTTATGAGTTCATCGCGAACAAACAACGTGACACGTAATTTAATTTTTTTTTTTTTTGGCACACTTTGTTGCATTGAAATTTTTCTGGCAGAAAGTTGAGAGTTATGTAACGAGTAAATTCGTATTCGCTTCTAAGATTGCGCTTTTTTTGGTTTTTGGGGTTAGGTACGAACTTATGTGCTAGATTGCTTCTGAACAGGCTGCAACAAATTTGTTTATATACACATGTATATATAGGCATATATGTAGGTTTTAAATTTTTTTTTTTATAAATATTATTATATATTTTTTTAACTTTAAGAGCTAATCACAGAGTTGATGATTTTTCACAATTTCCAACATGTATGTATGTACTCCTATGCATTTGTGTGTGTGTGTATATAGTGAAGTATATATGTATACTATATAGCGCATATAACAGCAGTTTTGATTTTGAAATGGAAAATGCTTTGAACAACTTTTTCAATATATATGGTATATAAGTATTTTTTTTTTTTACTTTTTGTTTTTTACTGCCGTAGACTAAATATATGAAAACCGTAGATTGCACTAAAAACAGTTGACAATTATTATTTTTTATTTATTAATATTTTTTTTTTTGGTTTTTTTCAAGAACGCGCTAACATAATATCAATATATCGTCATATCATTAAGTCTAATGGTAACTCTAACATTTTAAGTTTAGTTGTAACGTTAGTGTTATCGCTTATCGTTATCGTTATCGTATTTACTTAAAAACTGAGCACTTGGAAAATTCCCTAAAGTTAGCAAAGGCTACACAGCTGAAAGTTTACACAGAGAGAGAGAGAGAGAGAGAGAGACAGCGAGCGCAAGAGAGCGCGAGATAGCGAGAGTCTTGTAGCGAACCAAAGAGAGCGAGAGTGAGTGTGTGTGT
This sequence comes from Chymomyza amoena, assembly GCA_037043745.1. Taxonomy (NCBI): domain Eukaryota; kingdom Metazoa; phylum Arthropoda; class Insecta; order Diptera; family Drosophilidae; genus Chymomyza; species Chymomyza amoena. The sequence goes on along the minus strand of JBAMAX010004408.1, from coordinate 331,055 downwards.
GTGTGGCTGTGACAGTATTTAGTAGAAGCTCATTTATTTAGTCATCTAGTATTTATCTAGTATTTTTGTAGTATTTTAGTGTATGTATGTGTGCTTAGCCATCCGTTGAGGATTGCGGCGATTTGACCAGCAACAACTCATTATAATCGCTATCCTCATTGCCGCACTGATCGCGCTGATCCATGCGTCGTCGCTCGCTAATAATCCGCATAATATCCGCCGAATCTGACTTGTTTAGGGTTGTCTTGCCCTCAGCAGCAGCGCCCATATTATTGCCGCCCGCCTCCACACTGCTCTGCTCGGCTGCCGCAGTGGAGCTGCTCATGGCCGGCAGCGTTACGGGCAGCAGCAGAGAGTTCTCATCCATATCGGCATCCTCGTCCAGTGCCTGTTGCTTAAATAGCTGCTTAGTGCTGCCGCTGCGACTGCGCGGCGGCATGGAGCGCGGCACGGAGAGCAGCAAGCTGCCGCGTCCTAAGCAGCCCTGATCTACGGACTGCGACCAGCCAAAGGGACGTCTGGGCTGATGCGGCAGCTGCTGCGGCGGTGCTGTGGGCGTGGCTGGCAGCGTATTTATGGTCAGCAGACTGTCCGTCGTGGCAGGCGGCATGTGTAGCGCGGATGTGGCCGGCTCGGAGCCGATCAGAGCGCTGACTACGGCCACTGCATCGCTACGTGGCACATCGGCGCTGCGCACGCTGCGTATATCAAAGCTGGAGCTGGGACTGCCATCTGATTCAAGGCTCTCAAAGATGGTGCCGCGTCTGTAGTCGACGGCATCGCCGCCCCAGGGCAGCGAATCGCAGCTGGTGCGTTTGGCCTCCAGATTGCGACGACGTATGGCCTGCTCGTCCAGGCTGCGCTCCTTGGCCAGTATGCCGCGCTTGCGAAATCCGGCGGCAGAGGCGCGACGACCACGACGTGTGCCCAACGGTGGCAGCTGTAGATTCAATTCACCAGCGGCCGCAACAGCGCCAAAAGGTTCGCCTAGACAAGCGCTTAGCGCTTGTGGCGTAAAAGTGGCGCCCATTTCGGCCAGTCCCAGGCCATTGGGATGCTGCTGCTGATTAAAGTATTGTACGGTCTGGCGGCGTGCGCCCGCGCCCAGGCCGAGGCTAGAGGCGGCTACGCCGCTGGGAAACTTTTTGTCCAACGAGGGTGTGCTGTAGGTGAAGTTCTTGGGCAGCGATTTGACCTTGGCCAACGGGCGCGGCGGCGCCACCGCCTTGGCTTGCGCCTCCGCCAGCTGCTGGCAGAGCTTTTGCTCCTGCGCGAACTCCTGCTCGCGCACCAGCTCGCGCTCTAGCTCAACCTCCATATCGAGCTCATCTTCCATTTGCTTGTGGCTCTCCTCGAGGTGTTTCATCAGTACAGCCACGACGACGTTCACTAAAACGAATTGCGCCATTAGCACGAATATCACAAAGAATATGGGAGCAATAACCGAGCTGACGCAGCAATTGCGTACACAATCAGCCGCGTCATCGCAATTATTCCTCAGCGTGTCCTTCATGATGCCGTTCCAATTGTCGCCAGTCGCTACGCGAAACAATGTGAGGAAAGCCATGCCAAAGTTGGCGAAGTGCGCGTGCTCGCCGAGACCCTGGCAGGGTATCTCGTCGGAGCATTCGAGCCGCCCGAACAGCTCTACGCCCAGTGCCGCAAATATGAAGAACAGCAGAAAGAAGAGCAGGCCCAGATTGCCCACTTGCGGCAGTGCCTGCATGACGGTGTCCAGCAGTGCACGTATGCCCTTGGCCATTTTCAATAGTTTGAGCACGCGCGCAATGCGCAGCACGCGCATAACGCGTATGATTGTGGGATTGATGGGCAGAAAGTTGGTCTCCAACTCTTCGAGCACTATGCCCACTATGGAGAGCAGCACTATGCCCACGTCCAGCTGATTCCAACGATCCTTCAGATATAAGCGCCAGCCCAGCGCCACCAGCTTCATATTGGCTTCCAGTATGAATACGGCCGTAAAAAAGTAATTGAATATTTTCAGCGCATATTGCAGCGGTGCCTCCATTTTGTAATACTCCATGGCCATGGTCACCACATTGAGCCCAATAACCGCCGCAATGGCCAGATCAAAGTACTTGGAAGTGACCACATTGTGCACAAACATGCGCGTCTGCGAATAGTTGGTATAGTAGGGTGGCTCATGCATGCGTCGACGCTTCTTCTCCATTTGCAGTGCGCGCTTGGCGGCACGACGTATTTTCTCCTCCTTCTCCTGCTCCTCGCGACAACGATGAAAGTTCTCCACCACAACACCCACAAACATGTTCAGCACAAAGAAGCCCACCAGCAGTATGAAGGCTATAAAGTACAGTAGCCGCCACTCATTATAGTTGACAATGGGCTGTTGATTAACGCCCACAGCATCCAGTCCGGTATACATAATGTTCACCCAGCCATCACGAGAGCTGAGCACAAACAGTGACATCAACGCCTTGCCGAGATCATCAAAGTTATATTTGCGATTAGTCCAGACATTGCCCGGTATGCTGGTGCACTCGTCCATATTGCGCACATTCTTAATGTTCTCGCCCTCGCAGTAGTAGAAGGTGCCCTTGAACAGCTGCACGCCCAGAATGCCAAAGATGATGAAGAAGGTGCAGCAGATGAGCACGATGTTGCCAATGGGACGCAGGGACGATAAGAGCGTTTGCACGACTAGTTTCAGACCCGGGGCGCGGTTGATAACACGCAGCGGCCGTAGGGAGCGAAGTAGTCGAAACACCTGCGAACAAAAGTGAATGGAAACGAATTAGTTGCCAGCTAGTTAATGGGTTTGACCAAGGAACGGAACGAACGATTTTTTGAGAACGATATATATATAGAGAGATATATGTAGTATATAAATTTTTTTTGTTTTTAATAAGCAAAGCAACAATGGCGTCTGGGGTGATGTAAAGCTGGGTTGCAAGCTGCTACTAGCAAGAGGTTGGGGTAACGTACTCTCTGGACAGCAAACCAAATCGAAATCAAATTTTTGCGATTTCAAATCACCAACATTTTCGGTCTGATTTGCTGCCTTAACTTAAAAAGTTGATTATAATTCAAGTTACTTGATTTTAGGGGGCGTTTTGGTCGGGGGGGCGCAACTGTACAATGTGCCATGAGTTTGATTATATTTACAGTGAGCTGTGATTGTGAATGTTTTTTCGTGATATGCGAGTGAAATATATTTATTAAGGGGTTGTTTCAAAAGATTGATGATTGATTGATTTGGATGTCTACAGTAAAGCGTTTATAAGTAGTACATTAATTTTGACATAAACTCATATAGCAGCAAGAATTTACCTGCATGTTTAGTTTGATACTTAAGTAAAATACCCGATTTATATACAATATTGGGGAATATATAGTTCAGATATAGTAAAAGTCAAAAACAATAATACAATTTCGAAAATTATTATTATTTTTTTTTTTTTGTGATGTAGTGTGAACTAGAGATGGAAATGAAAAAGAAAAAATCTAACAATCAATTTTCAGCTCAAATTAATACAAAATGTAAGCTTTTTAATTTTTTAATTTTTTCTTCTGATTCTATACTTGGACAATTAAAATCGCTAAGTCGCAATTCGTAGAATTTTTCAAAATTGAAGCGAATTGGCTTCATTGTGTCAACATTTCAGAGCCATACGAAGACTTTTCGTCAAAAATGCCAAATTCGTGTGATCAAGCCATCGAAAATAGGAAAAAATTGGTTGCCCAGTAATGAAAATCGTAGCACTGATTTTGTCGATTTTCAGTGGCTTCAGAATTTCCAACCAATCATCTGAACTTGGAACCGGTCCAATATGAAGCATGTACGCCGACGAACTTTACTCAGTCTCCCATATATTTGTCCATGGGCAAGGAGTCTGAACTGGGTTTAAAGCTAAGTGAGCTCATAAACAAAGGATGCAAAAAAAAAAAAAATAAAGAATAAACTGCGGCGTGATTGCCGCGTGACTGCGTTAAAAAAAAAATTCCCATCTCAAGTGTCAAAATAAACCAGCCTGAACTTAGTTTGAAGCTTAGTTTATCAGATATGTTAGTATATAAAAAAATGTCCTTGATTGCTACGTGACTGCTGCATGATTGCCGCGTGACTGCCTTCCAAAAAAAAACCATATCTAGCCTGAACTTAGTTTGAAGCTTAGTTTGTCAAAAAATTTCCTTAAGTGCCACGTGACTGCTGCGTGATTGCCGCGTGACTGCCTTCAAAAAAAAAACCCATCTCTAGTGTCAACACGTATTATAAGCAAGAAAATGTTTTGCTGATCTAATGTGTATGTGTGTGTGTGTGTGTGTATATGACAGAGACAGAGAGTTACATAGACAGAAAAAGATAGTTAAATAGAGAGTGTGAGACACAGAGAGAAAGAGAGATAGCGAGAGAGCGAAAGAGACGGAAGCTGGTAGCTAGCGAACGAGCTTTTTGTTTTTTTTTTTTTTTTTGATCCGCGTGCGCAACAGCAGCCAAAATGGACGCGGTGCCAGTTGTGGGCGTGGTCGTGGGCGCATGGGCGTCTTTATAGTTGTGGTTGTAGTTGTTGTTCTTGTTGGTTGTTGTTGTTGTTGTTTGGAACCAGCTTGCTGCCGCACTGCCGCACACGCACTTACCCTTAAAATCCCAAATATCCTGGGGCTCGATTCACTAATCAATGACATTAACAAATCAATAATCGAAATGGTAACCAAAGATCCATCCATTATATTCCAGCCGGATGTAAAATATGCATCATTGCCGTAAAACATGCCAGTGGCAACTACCTGCAAGGATACCGGAGACAGCGTACCAAATCAATTACCAACACTGTTGCAATCACACACACAAACATATTTACCTTAATGAACATTTCGACGGTGAAGACAACAGTGAAGACGTAATTGGCTGTTGCCAGGAACACTCTTTCGGTGCTGCTTGGAGGGATGTTTGGTCTTTCCATGGCCAGTGTAATGCAATTGAGCGCAATGAAAAGCAGCACAACATTATCAAACCATTTTTGATTCACAAACCAACTGCAGATTTGCCGGAATCTGGAATGTAAAGGCAACAAGGTCAATTGGAATTGAATTTCCGCTTTGCTGACCAACACGGCGTATGCGCAATCTTTGAAATGTTTGAAACTTGCACATTAAGTATACGTAGTGTGAAGTGTGTACAGCTGCTTCATTTACTTACCCATTGTATTCGACAGTTTTTAAGCTTACCTATTATCCTCTGGAAAGATATACAAGGAGTAGGACTCCCGTTCGGCCGTAAAATGTTTTGGAGTCAAACGATTAATCAGTATCTTGAGCTTGGACACGCGCTCCCCATTGCTACATATGGAATGTTGTTGTTGTTGCTGCTGCTGATATTGGAGCTCCTTGGAGTATTGCGGAGATTGCATTGCGGGCTCATGTTGCTGCTGCAGCTGCTGCAATTGTTGCTGATGCTGCTGCTGCAATTGCTGCAGCTCCTTCTCCTCTAGACGCTTCTTTAAATGATAATGACTGATGGAGTTCTTGCGCTTATCCCGCGCCTCCATATACTGCTGCAACATATCGGGCTCATTTAGATTTGTGTATGACTTTTGCCACTTGTCCAGATCAATCTTTGAGTTGGTATACGACAAGGACTTGCGATTGGCCTCCAAATTATGTAGATTTAAATGCGAAGTCTTGCTGAAGGCCAGCTCTATGGAGGACATGCGTCTTTGGCCAGCGCCCGCCTTAAGCTTGGGCGGCTGGTTAAGATTCTGATACACCTGTGAGTTGAATATGCACGCCGAGGCACGCCGACTACCCGGTCCGCTGCCAATGCTCAGCGTATTCGATAGACGCCTTATGGAGTTTTGCGGACTCAGTCGATTCGTATCCTTGTGCTTGGGCGCTGCTGGTTCGCTGCGCAGCAGAAAACTATTATCGCTGCCGTTGTTCAGCTGCTGCTCTTCATCATCCGCGGCAGCAGCTGGATGCTGCTCATCATTGCTGCTCTTTAGCTGCGTTTTGCGCTTGGAGCTGCTGCGTCGGAAACGCTGCTTGAAGCTACCGCCGCCAGTCAGCGGCAAGCGTTCGCTGGACGAGCTGCCGCTAGTGGAGGCCACACTGACCGTGCCGCCGGCAGTGCTGCTGGAGCTGGCCGTGCATGTGGCATTGGCGGCCGTCAGCCGTGAAAGCTCATTTAGATTGTCTGTATTTGGCTGTAGTGTGGCTGCCGTTGAGGATATTGTTGGCACATAGATGGGTGCTGCGGCAGCCGTGGTGCTGGAATTCTTGGATATGTCATCTATGATCAGGCTGTGCACGCTGCTGCCCAGTGCATTGGGTATCAGGCTGCTCAGCTGATTTAGCTGGCTGGCGCTGCTGCTGCTGCTGACACTGGAGGCATGTCCTTGCAGCTGGCTGGCATTTAGTATGTTGAGCGGCTTGTGCGCCAAGACGGGCGATGGTGGTATGAGATCAATGGAGGGTATGCCCTCGTCCAGAGTGCGCTGACCACCGCTGAAGATGTTTGGCGGCTTCAGCAGCGTAGGTGAGGGTGAGCTCGGTGGCTGCGTTGGAAGATAATTAAGTATATTAGTAGTTGCGTTGGAAGAGTGCAATTAGAAGGAGCTAATCAAATTAGGACATGCATTGATTATTGTACTCCAAAGCTTTGGTTTTGGTTACGCATTGCAATTTTGATTTGATGTACTCATTAACGTGGGCAGGCTGAAAAGTAATTGAACTAGCCAAGCTAGGGTGGGTTGTTGGTACCGCCACTGCTATGATCTAGTCCGACTATCGCTTTTAGCCTGCCCTCGTAGATTATGTACAAAGACTGACCTCGGTATCGCCCCACTGACGAAAACTTATGCTCGGCTCCATTGTAGTGCTGGGTGAGTCCTGTGGCGTGGCAGCTGTGGTTGTTATGATGGGCGGCTCGCGTATGAGCCGTATTTTGGAGAGACGTGTTGCCTCGCTGCGTCTTTCCTTGATGGAGTATGTCTGTGTGCGAGTCGAGTTATGTATAGCCATGTGTGTGTTTGGTTTTTTTTTGTTGTTTTGTATGTGGTTGTGTGTCCATACGTACGTCTGTCCTTCTGTCCGTCTCACTGCTGCTTGAGCGTGCGGATGCTTTTTTGTTGCACTTACCTTTTTGAGGCCCCCACGGGTGGGCTTATTATCATCGTCGGTCATTAGTTTTCCGGACTCCTTGTCCATTATACCAGCGCTACCCGTAATGCTGTTGGGCAGCTCATTGATTTGATAATCTTGTGTAGGCTGGAGCAGACGCTGGCGGTGCATGTTGCTCTTGGCCTCAATGATGAGCTCAGCGGTATCCTGCAGCTGCAGTGCAAGAGTGCAATTTTCACACACACGTACATATATGCACACACACAAAGACACGCACACACACACACACTCACGTACTTACCTTGCGCACATCTTCGGCGCTCCGCCAACGATTTCGTACCTCGTAGTAACTATCATTAGTGGTCGATGAATCCGCTTCGCTGCGTGATTCATCGTACATACCATCGCTATAATTCTCAGCCAATGTTTCTTCACGCAGTTTCTTGACCAATTCGCGTTGTTCACGCTCACGACGTTCATTTCGCTGAGGGAATCAAAATTTCAAAATTAGACTTTCTTTAACGGCAACCTGACAATCTGCCGGGCGTACGTACAGTACTTCACATATCATTGTGGGGATTAACAAAGGGGAAAAAAATAGGCCAAAACCCATTCATTTAGAAAATCCTCTTGGTATTAACCAATTTTTTGAGTTTTGGCTTTATTTTTTTTTTTGTGTACTTTAGTTCTGTTACTCTTCACGTGGAACTTGAAAAAAAAGGAAATCTAAAAGTTACAAAAATTTTGCATATTTCAGCTTTTAATTTTTTTTGTTAAATAATAATATTTTGAAGTTATTCCTAAAAGAGACATACAAGTTGCTGCTAGATTTCTATTCCTATTACGATTTGTCTATTTTTTAAGCATCGCTATCGAGCAAATAAACTTCAACTCAAAGAAAATAAACTTTACACTTCATAATCTAACTTTTTTATATAAGACTAGGGGCCTTTGCCTACTGCTCGTTACGCTTTTACAGCGACCTCTAGCAGCCAAACATAATAACGTAAATGTTGACGAGGACGACCAATTTAGTTATATAAAATATAATTTTTAATTATTTCAAATTAAATTTATATTCACGATACATACAACAACTAGTTTGCGCCCTCTGGCGACAACTCTAAACAGCTACATAAATGTTGACGAGGACGACGAATTTTGTTATATAAAATAAAAACTTTAATTATATCAAATGATAATTATATTATTGTGCAACTTAATTGCGCCCTCTAGCGACCACTCTAAACAGCTACATAATTGTTGACGAGGACGACGACTTTCGAAAACTTAAAAAAAAGAGAGCTTTAGATTAAATAAATCAAATAAAAAAAACCTATTTTCTACGTGAAGAGCATTGAAAAGTCTTTTTAATTATTAGCTCTTTTTGAAACAACCTTTAAAACTTGTTAAGAAGTTTTTCAAAAAAGCCAAACAAGCCTTATGTTTAATCCGTTCATATGATATACAAAGTCCTGTAGATGCTCTCTAGCGAAATTGGATTTTGCTTAGTTGCTTGCCAATTTAGAATTTTAATTATGTTTAGTTTTTTAAATACTCTATATTTTGGCAGTGCTCTTGCCAATGTTTGATAAGGCCAAAAAAAATTTGAATTGTTATAAAAGCTGCTTTAGATCAGAAAGAAAGAAGTGCAAAAAACCGCCTAAAAATCGATAAAATATTTTTTAGTCCCTATAGAGTGCTCTCTATGTTATAGCAACGATTATATTAAAAATATTTGTAAACAAAAATGTGCTTTAGATTTAGGGTGGACCAAAAAATTTGGCTAACGTTGCGCGTAAAACAGTCGAAGTGTTTCCAAATCTTGAAACTATTTTCAGCTAGCTAAGTTGGCAGCTTTCCGAGAGCGGAATTTTTTTTTTTTAATGGCTAAGAGTAGCCCAGAAATGTTTAATGCTTAGGCTAAGAATATTTTTTTAAGAGCCACCCTAATGTAAAATTTTTCCTAGTGCTTTCTTTCTGAACAAGGCTGCTTTTAGAATTTAAAGGCGTTCCTGCACAGGGCATAAACTGTTGCAAAATTATGAAGAGACTTAAGGAATATTTTCCTTTATAGTTAGATCTTAGCACAGCAGCTTATGCCCTATTTGCGAAAGCCTTAAAACATATTAAGACAAATTTTTTTGTTGTTTTTCTTTTGTTTAGGCCATATAAAACATTAACAGTGGCTTTATATAAATTAAATTGATTTTTTTGTTGAAATTTTGATATTGGCAAAACTCTACCTCTGAACTGAATCCCTCAACCAAAATGGCGACCAATAAATTAAATAGCACATAATTGCCGAAGGTCATTAAAGCCACAAAATATAATGCGGCCCAATGACTTGTCTTTTCCATGCCATTGAATAATACGACGTTCCAATCCTCTTGTGTCAGTATCTAGAAACATTTTGTTGTTGTTGTTTTTTGTTGTTGTTATTGTTGTAGTTGTTGTTGTTTGGCATGTTGTTGTATTGGTTGTTGTAGTTGTTGTTGGTTGCAGTAGTTAAAGTTGTTGTTGTTGTTGTTGCATTGGCCACAAACGGAGTGCAGAACATACATATATATTTTGGTTTATGTATAAACATACATACATATATATATATTTATATATATAAAAGAAGCAAAATATATTATAAACATTGGTGTGGAATAAAGACAAAAAAACCGAAAAAAAAACAGAAAGTAAAAAAGAAAATGGCATGTAAGAAAAAAGAGAGCACAAAAACATTTTGGAGAAGCAAACGGCAAAGTGTTAGATATTTGTATATAATATAATATATATATATTTTTTTTTTGTTTTTGTTTTATTCACATATCGTAAGCATTGTATATTATATATAGGTTTATATTGTTTTAGCTCAAACAACGAAATAATAGTAAAATATATAAAACAAAACAAAAAACAAAGGCCATGTTCAGACTAAACTATGTATATACTTGCACATTATGTATAGTCTATATACTATATGAATTATATATATTTTACAGTCTGAACACAGCCAGAAGTTGATAATATTAAGTGCAAAAGCAAAAACTAGTTATTACTTAAGCGGTTCGATTTTGATTTCACAAGAATTAGGTGACATTTGCTTTTTATATTTTATACCTATAATTTCAAAACTGCTCAAATTTTCAACACTTCTAATAGTTTGCAACGATTCAGGAATCTATAAACTACAACTTCTACATTATAATCGGTTACAAAACGAATATAAAAACAGTGAACTGCAACCCGAGCAACCATTTTTTTAAACACTTTTAGAAAAAGTTTAAACATAAATATGGCATATTATAATTGAATCGGATCACATTTTAAATCGATTTGACATTCTTTTCTTTTGCATGCTTAAAAAATAATATGTTTCAAAAAGTGATTTTCCAGAATTTTAGTCTATGAGAAATAGAGTACATTTGCTTTTTGGGGTAGAATTTTTGAATACTAAATTTGAAGCGAAATATCAGGAAAAACTAATTGCTTTCACGAGAAAAATTCAATTGATTCGATGTTTACGAAATTCCCTGCAAAACTTTCTTGAAATGCAATTTTTCAACCTATTATATTAATTGATTAAAGTTATTATTGTTATTTCTATTATTATTATTCTTAATAGTCTTATTATTTCGTCGCTTTCATCTAAATTTTAAGCATTTATTTTAAAAAATTAACTAATTTGGTGAAATTTTTATAAAGCGAGATTGTCAGTGTTATTATTTTCGAATTTATAGCTACATAAGCTGTTAATGTTAAAAATGATAAATGTAACTAAACTCCAATTTGATCAGGAAATGGCTGGCATATCGCAGCTCACAACGATAATAATTTAATAAATGCCTACCACAGAATCCGTCTTATAAAGGCACCGATTGCCATCACTAACTGACCCAACCCTAGCACGCATTCAAACTACTCACTAATACTAACATCTGCAAGGTGTGCTAAACACAGAGCGGGTCTGTGTGTGTTCACTAGCCAAGCTGTTAACGCTATTCCTATTACACAGTGCAGTAATATTGATGAGAGCATAAGACAGAGTTCGATCTATTCCACAATATCCCTATCCCATACCTAACACCCGTACAAACTACTCACTCATTTTACCATCCTAATAAAGCGTTTAACACAGACCAGCTGTGACTTTACTAGTATTGGTGAGCGTAAGCTGAGCTAACTAATACTAATACCTCAAAGGCGTGCTAAACACAGACCCGCTATGTCTTTAATAGTATTGGTGAGCGTAAGCTAAGCTGTCACCGCTATGCCCAACACGCAGTGCAGTAATATTGATGAGAGCATAAGACAGAGTTCGGCGGCAGAGTTACTAGTATTGGCGAGAGTAAGCTGAGCTAACTAATACTAATACCTCAAAGGCGTGCTAAACACAGACCCGCTATGCCTTTACTAGTATTGGTGAGCGTAAGCAGAGCTGTCACCGCTATGCCCAAAACGCAGTGCAGTAATATTGATGAGAGCATAAGACAGAGTTCGATCTATTCCACAATATCCCTATCCCATACCTAACACCCATACAAACTACTCACTCATACTACCATCCTAATAAAGCGTTTAACACAGACCAGCTGTGACTTTACTAGTATTGGTGAGCGTAAGCTGAGCTAACTAATACTAATACCTCAAAGGCGTGCTAAACACAGACCCGCTATGCCTTTACTAGTATTGGTGAGCGTAAGCAGAGCTGTCACCGCTATGCCCAACACGCAGTGCAGTAATATTGATGAGAGCATAGGACAGAGTTCGGCCTATTCTACAATATGTCTATCTCGTACCTAACACCCATACATATTACTCACTAATACTAATAGTTTTCGGAGAATAAGCTGAGCTCACTTATACTAATATTAATGGCGCGCTAAACAGTGCGGTTATGTTGATGACAGTTAACTGTGTTCTCACAAAGCAGTGTAAGCAGTTTTTAAACTCATACAAAACTGCAATTTTCAAGACACAACTGCAGCTTAAGTTTTTAAAGCAGTTTCCTCTAAACTTCTAAATGCTTTATTTTTTAAACATAACCGCTTAAGTCACAACGACTTTTTTTTGGCCTTTTTTTTGCTTAAATACATCTTTCTTTGAACATATAATAATAAAGCACAAAAGACAAACAATACTGAAACTAAGGAGCCAAACAAAATTTGCAGCAGCGCAGCAAAATCAACCAGCTAAATCTTGACATACATACAAAGAAAAAATATATTTAATTAGAAATTAAAAAATTATAATATAAACAAATCATAAAAGATTGGAATTAAACGTTTGAAAAGCAGCAAACAGCGACGAGAATTCGGCTCAAAAATTAATTTTAGCCAAGAATTACTATAAGGCTGCAAAATATTATTTAAAGTAAGAACTTGTTGGATGGCAAAACTAAAGTAAAATTTAGAAATTTAAAACTAAAAGAAACTCAGCTGCTCTTACAAAACAGAGTTAAGCCAAAGGCAAAGCGCACAAAATTCTTGCATAAGAAAATGGAAATATTTTTTTGGTATTTTTTTTTTTTTTTTGGTTTTTGAAAAATTTACACAACGTGCCAATATATTGTAAATTATTATTATTTTTTTGTTGTTTGCTGTACATAGTTTGTATGTAAATATACGAGTATACATATATAAGATATTTCTTTTTTTTTTGGTTTTTTTTTGTATAGTTGAAGCTAAAGCGCAAAAAGCGACAAATCAGAAATTTTGCTAGGTGTTTTTTAAAAAAGAATTAGGTGAAGCAGCAGCATTAAAAAACGAGCGAGCGAGCGAGCGAACGAACGAACCAATGAACGAACGAACGAACGAAGCTTTTTTCAAAAACGAACACAAAACTAAAAAGTGATATATCTTAATTTAAATACAACCTATGCTAGTTTTATATATAAGTTTTGTGTATATCGTTAATATATGGTATATATATATATCATGTATTAGTTTTAAACGAGACGGCTTTATAGAATTATGTATTCTTTTGATTTTTTCGTTAGTTACAATTAATTTTTTGCTCTTGACGTACGAAACAAAAGACAAAAGTTAAGTTTAGACAAAACGTAAGAAAAAAGTGAAAAATCATGCAACAATAATAAGTGAAAAATCTTGTATGAAATGAAAATGTTATGCACAGCGAGTTGTATTTTTTTAAACAAAAGCGAGTAAGAAGAGAAAGAGAGTTAAATGAAAAGAGAGCGAGGACTCAAAAATATGCTAAAGAGAGCAAAATCGAAAGAATAAGTTACGACTGAAATAAATATAAGAGAGAGCGTGTAAAAAGCTGGCAGGAGCAAAAGTACTGGATCAACTGGGCTACACTGAGGTGAACAGAACTAGTTGAGCTTTAAATATCAGTTCCGCTTAGTTACTCAAGGTAAGACTAAAATACTGCTAGAGAGAGCAAAAAATGGAAGCTCGTGAAAATTTCATTTACTGAAACCAAATTGAGCTGAACTAAACTAAATTGATTATCGTATGAACTGAACCAATGCGTGATGGCAGGACTTAAGGCAATTTGCATCATAAAAAGTCGTTGAAAAACTTCTCATATAGCTTCTTTTGGTTTCAAAACGCAGACACCGGAATATATTTGAATTGAAGTGTTTGGAACATATCTAACCTGTCAGACGTGAACTAGTTCCGGACTGTTCTGCTGAACAGAACAGTTTGGACAAGATTTAACTACTAATTGATGCTGTTTGCTGAAGAACTAGCTTTTTAAAAATTTTCTTTTAAGCTCTAAATTTTGAAAATTTCGACTTCTTAAAAAAAAAATGAACGAAGAAGAGCAAAGCGGAATACTTTTTAAATAGTTATTTTCCATTGTGATAATATTCACATAAGCTATAATAGTACCAGCCTTTATTTATAATCTATTTTGTTTTATAAAATCACTTTTATTTGTCGAATTATCGATATATCGACGTACCATAGGAATATTCGGGCTTATCTGCTTTTTAGTAAATTCAAGCTCATAAAATTTAAACATTTTTTCTTAACAAAAATTTTAAAATACAAATTTTTAAATTTAAAAAAAAAAATACATTTTTAAATAATACTACAAATTATTTATTACAAAAAAATATTATATTATCATTTTAACTATTTAAAGAAAAACTTCGGCTAACTAAAAAATATACAATTTTTCAATATAAAAAATGTTAAAATTAAAAAAATATTGTTCTTTTTGCTATTTATTGAATATTTTATATAATATATAATAATATATAATAATATATTATTTAAATAATTTAAGGAAAAACTTTTTTAGTTTTTTTTTAAAATAAAAAATATCTTATTTTTTCAACATAAAATATTTAAAGATTAAAATAAAAATATTTTTTAAATAATAAAAGAATTTATCATTATTTATTTATTTAAAGTTATTTATTAAAAAAAAATTTTTATTTAAAGAACAGCTTTTTTACAGTTTTTTTTAAATAAAAAATTTACAATATTTTTTCAACATAAGAAATTTTAAAATTAATACAAAAAATGTTCTTTAAATAATAAAAGAATTTATCATTATTTTGTTATTTAAAGCAATTTATTAATAAGAAAAAATATAATTATTTAAAATATTTAAAAAAAAACTTTTTTACAGCTTTTTTTAAAATACAAATTATACAATTTTTTTCAACATAAACAGTTTTAAACCAAAAAAAAAAAATATTCTTTAAATAATAAAAAATTTATAAAATTTGTTCAAATATTTTTTTATATAAAAATTATTGATTATTTAAAGCAAACCTTTTTTTTTTGTATAACATAAAATTATGTTGGAAAACAAAATTTGCAAATTAGAATAAAAAACAAGCAACATTTTTAATATTTAATAAAAAATTTCAGAACAATTTTTTTTATAATGAAAAAATTTTTTATTTTTGTGTTTATAAAGAATTTTTTTTAAATAATAAAAATAAATTTATATATTGTGTTGGAAGTAAAAATTTGCAATTAGAAAAAAATGCTTTTTCTAAATAATTTTATATAAACACAAAAAGATTTAATAAAAAAAAACAAAAAAATGTGTGTTTTATTATAAAAATTAAAAATTTGAGAACAATTTTTTTTATATTGAAAAAAATGTAAAATACTTTCAAACTTTTTGTTTAAAAATAATTTTTTAAAATAATAAAAATAAATTTATTTATTAAATTGCAAAACTAAATTTGCAAACTACATAAGCAATAGTTGTTTTTTTTTAAATAATTTTATATAAAAACAACAAATTTTAATAATAAAAAACAACATTTTTCACAATTTTTTTTTATATTGAAAAAAACTTTAAATATTTTCTAACTTTTTGTTAAAAAAGAATTTTTTAAATAATAAAAATAAATTTATTTATTAAGTTGGAAAACAAAATTTGCAAATTACATAAAAAGTTGTTTTTATTAAATAATTTTATATAAAAATAAAAAATGGTAATAATAAAAAAAAAACAAAATATTTTATTTATTAAAAATTGCAGAACAATATTTTTTAAATTGAAAAGAAAAAATATTTTTTTAATTTGTGTTTATAAAGATTTTTTTTAAATAACGAAAATTAATATATGTATTTATTATTATTATTTATAATTTAAATATAATAATCCAAAGTAAAATACAGGTGCGGCAGCATAACTTCCTTTTTTAAAATGCGCGCCATTCAGTTAGTTGATGTCATAGCGGAGCGCTAGTGGTCTTGTTCAAGAGGGGGTACTGTAAAGTTTTGTCCCGACACGGCTCAGTCGCCATCATGCGTTGGAATAGTGAGGAGCGTGCCTTTGCCGTTGAGGCCTACTTTTCAAGCGGATGTTCGGTTATTGCAACACAGCGTGCATTTCGGAATCACTTTAATGTAGCCCCGATGGCTCCCGTCCCAGACCGCAAATCAATTGTTTCATGGGTCACTACATTCAGACAAACTGCAAGTGCGACAAAACGAAGAACTGGAGTCCCTCGGCTCGTTAGATCACCTGAGAACATTGAAGCAGTGAGAGCGTCAATGTTGCGATCACCACGGCGTTCTGCGCGCAAACACGCATCTGCCCTTGGACTATCTGATCGTTCTGTGAGAAGAATTCTTCGTGATGATCTTCATTTTCATCCGCATAAGATGGCGATAGTGCAGGAACTTACAGAACGTGACCTCAATTCTCGGATGAACGCGTGTGAGCTTCTTCTTGATGTCGTTCCCGAGGGTGCTATTGTTTTTTTTAGCGATGAAGCCCATTTTCATTTGTGTGGGTCGGTTAACAAACAAAACATGCGCTACTGGGCTGACACAAACCCTCGAGAATTGCATCAAAGGCCTTTGCATTCACCCAAAGTCACAGTGAGGTGTGTAATTTCCTTAGCTGGAATTATTGGTCCCTGGTTTTTTGAGGAAAATGAGGTTACAGTGACAGTGGATTCGGACCGGTATGTAAACATGGTACAGAATTTTTTTTTCCCACGGCTAGAAGAGTTGGATTTGGGGGACACTTGGTTCCAACAAGACGGTGCAACAGCACACACTTCAAGAGCATCGATGGCTGTTTTGAGGGAACACTTTCCAGAGCGCCTTATCTCAATTAGAGGCGATTTGGAATGGCCGAATCCCCTTGTGATTTTTATCTATGGGGTTTTTTGAAATCCCTTGTTTATGTGAACCGTCCAAGAACCCTACAAGATTTGAAGACCAACATCGAAGAAGAAATTGGCAACATAACACCAGCTATGCTAACAAGAGTCATGACAAACGCCAGATATCGGTTTACGCAATGTATGGAGAATGAAGAACGTCACCTAACAGATTTGATCTTCAAAACAATGTACAATAAATAAAAACTTTAGACATGTACCTACATTATAAAAAATAAATAAATATTTTCCGATGCACACAATAGTTTTTGTTGAGTTTTGAAAAAGGGAGTTATGCTGCCGCACCCTGTAGAATTCAAAATTAAAAAAAATTCATAATTTTTATCGTCCTACAAAATAAACATGAATATAAAAACAGGTTAGCCAAAGTATTTCTGTAATCGAAAACTCGATAAATAATTGGAATTTTGAAAAGGAAAGAACTGGTACTACCAACACATATGTGAGAAAGGAACGAAAGATTTTTGATTCAAGTGAACCAGTTTTAAGAGCTCTCGAGATTCAAAAGAGATGGGACTATGATGGGACTATATTTACTTCAAAACCAGGATATATTTAGTGTTAGGCCGTTTTTTTTTTTTTAATAGAGTGTCTAAGGATATCTAGTACTACTAGCTGAGGGGTTTTTAAAAAAAAAAAAAATAACTTAAATCGTAAATACAATTAAGCGAAAACTAATATTCTTACTCGGCGCTAAGTACTTAAAACGAGTATAGGATAGATAACTTAACGAAACTTTATATAAATATGTATAAGTATAAAGGTAGTATGCTATATATATATATATATAGAAAAAAAATAAAGATAAACTTATTTCGTACGCAAAAAACATAAATATAAACTAGAAAAAGTAGAAAGCAAAATTTTATACAAAATGGCGCCTTAGGGGCCTTAGCTTATACTTCATTTTTTTTTTGGTATTTTTTTTTGGTATATATATATATTTTTTTTTGTGAATTTTTTTTTTTTTTGCCTTTCGTTTGCTGTATTGTATGATAGTTGTTGTTGTAATTGGGGAATTTGGATTTGTTATTGTTGTTCTTACTTGAAAAACTGTGACCGTGGCCCACAAAATGTTGTTGAAGTGTTTACGATCGCATTCACATTGCGGATGTCGGCTGATTATTTCGGGACACGTGCATTCACGTTCGAGTCCGGATTCGTCCAAAAATTTACAAAACTTACCGCCAAACAGATACATGCCGAGTATGCTGTAGGTTTACATATATATATATATATTTGTATATATATATAGTAGTATATATATATAAGTAGTAGTTAAAGATGTAGTATATGGGTATACATGTAAATGGTATATGTAGTAGTGAATTATATGATTTATATAAACAAGTAGTATATAAATAGAAATAGTTCTAGTGGCCCTTATATATGTATAATATAATCCTAAGCTCAACAGTTGATATAACTTCGTTAGAACTGTAGAGCATAGGAGCAAGCTTCGAATTGCCGAAGTTGTAGAGTATTTGCTGTACGGCTTTTTAAGTTTTAATAAATATATATAGTATATATGGTATATATAGAGGTATGTGTAAACTATGGCGTATATATGTATATATATATATGCATATATATAGTATTTGTTATAAAGAATTTAGTTTTGTGGCTAGTTTGCTGTTGGTATATTCAGTTGGTATTTTTTTGCGGTATTTTTGAATGAATTTGACTGACCTAAGCGAGAGCTCTATGTTTGGTAGGTTGGTTGGCTGTATTATGTACAGTCTGTTATATAACAGCTAACAATGGGTGTGTGTGTGTGTGTGTGTGGTGTGTTGTGTGTGTGTGAGAGAGAGAGTAGAGTAGCAAAAATTGGATCAAAGCAAAACGTTAGCAAATTTTGGAAGAATATTTTACAGGGGACAGTATATAAGTTTGTCGGTGTGTGTGACATGGATAGTTAGATAGTCAGTTTTGGTGGGCAACTTATATGACTATATATATAAGGTAATCAAGTAAATAGAGTTTTATATAGCTTAAAAAAGAGTGTATGTGGTTGTGTGTGTGTGTGTGTGTGTGTGCGAGAGAGAAGGAGAGTTATGCAAACAAAAGTAAATTAGAAAATATCTTACACAATTTAGAGCATGATAAAGAGTATACATAGCGAGTAAGTAGTATATAAAAAGAGTTGTACATAAAATAGTAGTAGTAAATGGGCAGAGTAGGTAGTATATAAAGTAGTGTGTCTTGAAGTGTGGCGAGCGTAGCACGAGATCTCTGTTTGTTAACTAAAAACGAGCAACATGCAGAGTAAGACCCAGGACTATCGATAACACGATAACATATCGCAGCTAATCGAAGCAACATGCGCCACATGCCTAAAAGCAACTAAACTATATATACTAGAGAACGCCGAGTAATATAACCCAACAATAAAAGTGTGGCTTTTATTTTTTTTTTAGTTTATTTTTAATGCTTACCTGTGCAATTAATTTTTAGTTTTATTTTTTGTTTTGTTTTGTCAAGCTTAACTTAAATCTCAGAGCTTTAGGCATATAAACTATGTATTCATTAAAAAAGTACATAACAACTAATTAGTTAATTTGTAAAAGTTGCATGCAATATGCGCGCTGCTTGCTACTTACAAAAAAACAAATTAAAAATTAAACAACATAACCTTAAACAAAAAAACAAAAAAAAAAATAACGACAAACGTATAGTACTAAAAAAATTTGCATGCTAGTTTGGTACAATAATATTTAATTTAATTCATTTGTAAAGCTTATTATTATTGTTATTATTTTTTTTTTGGTATACAATTTATTTTTTAAGCTTGTGGCTGTTATTGTTGTTGTGTTGTTATTGTCTTTTTTTATGCCATGGCGTAATTAGTAAACTTATTTTACAGAAACAAAAAAATACTAAAAAAAAAGAACTTGTAATTAAACACACACACACACACACACACATACATTAGCAATTAGCGCGCCGCAAAACAAAAGCGCAATGTATATATATAGTATATATTATAAATGACCATTTTTTAATACTATATATTTGCTTTGAACAAAAAAATACTAATAATACAAAATGGCCGCCGCTTTGTCATAAAAAAACAAAATGCACAACAGTCAGAGTACAGTTAGCACACACACACACACACAGCAGGCAAACATACACACAAAAAAAAACGCTTAAAAAAAGTAAGAAACCAACAAAAAGAACTTAAAAAATTTGTCTAAATTTTTTGTTAAGCAACACATTTTTTTGTGTTAGTATTTTTTTTTTTTTTGGCATATTTGTATGTGGCTTAAGTATTTAATCATAAACATATATATATATATATAGATATACAAATATATAGTAGTAAGAGCTATGTAGAGTAGTATATAGTAGTACATATATATATATATGGCTGAGCAATAGGTCTACCTGAAACACTGTGACGAGCGCCCAAAGCAGGCTGTCGAAATTCTTACGATCGCATATCATCTCTCCATTAACTTTCTCGCAGAATTTACATCCGAACAGATTCATGCCGAGTATACTAAAGTGATGGTTTGGTTTTGGTATTTATTGATAATATAATATATAGGTATATATATATATAATTTATTTATTCTTGTGTTTTTGTTGGGGTATTTTTTTTTTTTTGTAATTGTTGTGGTATATTTTTTTTTTGGTTTTGGCAGTTTTTAGCATAGTTTAGTATTTTTTTTAAACAATTTGGTTTATATTAGTATATTTTAGTTGATCAATTTAGCAGTAGTGTGGTGAGAGAGAGAGAGAGAGATAAAGAGAGAGAGAGAGAGAGACAAATACAAAAGAGAGAGAATGAGAGAGAGAGAGAGGAGAGAGCGTAAAAGAGAGACAGTTTGTTAAGGAAAAGAGTGAGCGTGAGCGCAAAACAGAGCTAGAGAGAGAGAGAGAGAGAGTTAGAGAGCAAGAGTGTGTGTTTTGTAGGTGAGCAAATGAGCAACAAACTAGCTAGAGTAAAACTCAAACTAATATCTCAAGTGTGCCTCTCTTTTTCTCGAGAGCAAGCGAAAAGTTTCAAAGAATACTCAGCCAAAATTTAACTATGATTTTATAGTGGAAGATCTTAAAGCAGAGAAAGCGAGGGGTAATACCTGTATTGTATGCTCAGAAATGAAATCCTGAAGTGATTTAAAAATAATTTCCCCACATGGCCCAGCAGTCGTTTTAGTTTTAAAACTCGAAATGTAGTTATCTTGAAACCACTTTTTTCTGGAACGTTCTCACCAATAATGCAGGCAACTTGTTTGCAATAGCTTTGAAATTTTGACATCATCTTTATAATATGATTTTCTAGGTAGCCACATAGCATTTTGTGATAGTTAAAACTTTAAGGAATCAAATTTTTTTTGTTGACTTATGACTTTTTAAAAAATAAATATTTTTGAAAAGCTCTGCGTTGCTTTACTTGCTTCTGATCTATAGATCAAGAGAATTTTTTTTTGGCATGTTTTAGATGGCAACGTCCAAATCCTGCCTCTGCGTAAATTATGTTACTCATATCATTATATATTTCTACGGGCGGCATTTTGAATTTTATTGCTTAAGGAAAACAAATTTTTGTAGCTTAAAGTATGTTTAATAACATTAGCTAATTGGCTTTAAAATATAAACTTTAGATTCTTAAAAAAAAACAACCGAAAAATTTCCTAAAAAAGCAATGCTCCACACTGTTATTACCCCTGGACATAACTGAGTGCAGCCCAATTTCTAAGAGAGGAAATTCGGTAAGAAGTAATTTAGTTGCATTAAAATTTCCCCAAGATTGAAAATTAGTCCCATAGTGTTTATCATAAACACCAACTTCTATGCACAACTTTATATAGGGAAATTTCAATATTAATAATAGTTTAATGCTGGGAAATTTTAAAACATTATGAATTATCCAGGCTTTAATTTGGCCAACTGTTTTTACGATAAAAAGCCAACTTATATGTACAACTTTATATAGGATAATTTCGATAGTAATAAATTGCTCTTTGAAATAACTGACGGCTAACATTTGGCCCACTGTACAAGAAGTCAATGCCAAGGTATAGTTTAATGCTGGGAAATTTTTGAAAATTATGAAATATCCAGGCTTCAATTTGACCCACTGTATTTACCATAAAAATTGATTTTTATGTACAGCTTTATATAGGGAAATTTTGAGAATAACAATTTGCACTTAGAAATAATTGACGTCTAACATTTGTCCCACTGCATAAAAAGCCAATGCCTAGGTTTAGTTTAATGCTGGGAAGTTTTTGAACATTATGAAATATCCAGGCTTCAATTTGACCCACTGTATTTACCATAAAAATTGATTTAAATGTACTGCTTTGTATGGTAATAAATTCCGCTTTGAAGTCTAACATTTGGCCCACTGTATTTACGAAAAAAGGCCAAATCTTATATACAACTTTATGCAGGGAAATTTTGATGGTAATAGTTTTTACTTTGATTAACATTTGGCCCACTGCATAAGAAGCCAATGCGTGGATTCAGCCTTCTGCAAGAAATTTACGATAATAAAAATTTTGAACTTCATATATCTTATTGGTAACTTTTGCTCCACTGAATTTACGATAAAAAGCCAAATCTTATATATAACTTTATATAGGGAAATTTTTATAATAATAGTTTTTACTTTGAAGGCTAACATTTGGCCCACTGTATAAGAAGCCAATGCGTAGATTCAGCCTTCTGCAAGAAATTTACGATAATAAAAATTTAGACTTTTTTATATCCCAAAAAAGCCCAAATCTTATATACAACTTTATACAGGGAAATTTTGATGGTAATAGTTTTTACTTTGATTAACATTTGGCCCACTGCATAAGAAGCCAATGCGTGGATTCAGCCTTCTGCAAGAAATTTTCGATAATAAAAATTTTGAACTTCATATATCTTATTGGTAACTTTTGCTCCACTGAATTTACGATAAAAAGCCAAATCTTATATATAACTTTATACAGGGAAATTTTGATAATAATAGTTTTTACTTTGAAGGCTAACATTTGGCCCACTGTATAAGAAGCCAATGCGTAGATTCAGCCTTCTGCAAGAAATTTACGATAATAAAAATTTAGACTTTTTTATATCCCAAAAAAGCCCAAATCTTATATACAACTTTATACAGGGAAATTTTGATGGTAATAGTTTTTACTTTGATTAACATTTGGCCCACTGCATAAGAAGCCAATGCGTGGATTCAGCCTTCTGCAAGAAATTTTCGATAATAAAAATTTTGAACTTCATTTATCTTATTGATAACTTTTGCCCCACTGAATTTACGATAAAAAGCCAAATCTTATATATAACTTTATACAGGGAAATTTTGATAATAATAGTTTTTACTTTGAAGGGTAACATTTGGCCCACTGTATAAGAAGCCAATGCGTAGATTCAGCCTTCTGCAAGAAATTTACGATAATAAAGATTTAGACTTTTTTATATCCTATTTGTAACTTTGGCCCCACTGTATTTACGATAAAAATTTTTTACTTTTAAGGCTAATATGCGGCAACTTTATATGGGTAAATTTTGATAGTAATAATTTGCTCTTTGAAATAAATGTAGGCTAACATTTGGCCCACTGTATAAGAAGCCAATGCCAGGCGGCGGGAAATTTTCGATAATAAAAAATGTTCAGCTTTGAAAATAGTCTAATGCAAGGAAATTTTGTAAGGCTAAAAAATCCCATGGCTAAACATAAGGCCCACTGTATTAACGATAAAAATTCAATGCATAGAAATTCAATTAGGCCCAATATATTTAGCCTATGAAGCCAATGCTAGCCCAGGGGCTGGAAAATTCGACAAGTGTGTTTTGAAAAACCTCGAACCTATCCAATATTTAAATGGATGTCTTTATAAACATGGGGTCATTTTTTTTATTACAAGCGGCCTACTGTTCCATCATGGCTATAATCCGCATCTGAGCCATATAACTCAACTAAATAAAACTTAGAGGAATATCTACACCATATCTAAAAGAAAATCTTTAGGCTCGTAGGATAATTTTTGTTTCAAAAAGGTCTAATCTGAAAATATGAGATTACAAAAAGATTGTGTATAAGTATTTAGTACTTATTGGGTACAGCAGTAACGCCAAGAAAAATATTTATCGATCTTTAGAGATTTACATTTTTCGTTCCACGTTTGGTAACAGTTATAATCGATTGTATTTTGAAATAACAAAGTTGCTAAAATCGGTACAAAGACAACGATAAATATAAGATTTAGTGCTTAAAAAATTGAGTAAAGTTTTTAGAATCTAAGATTCGATAATTGAGCGCTGGGAGACTTTGGGATTAAAAGGGATAAGTCGGTACAAAACTAAGAAATAAATTGATTATTAAATTGTTAGACACTAAATCCATATTTGGATTTGCAGCAGATTAATCCTTTGAAAAATATCGAATACATCGATGTTGTGTTGGTAGAAAAAAAAATCAGTATACAACAAAACCAAGTCATATACAATGCGTGGGGTTGTACAACTTGTTGGTTTATCAAGCAGATCGATTGTACGATAGCTTCATATGGGCTCGATATATAAAGTTGTATATGACTGTACCATAAATCAAAATATTTAAATTTTTCGATAAGCCAGCAAATTTTAAAGCCAGCCTGTGGCTTGGGTAGCGAATGGATTGATAACTGAATTGATAGAATGCAAATCGATAGAAAAAAAACGAATTGAGCTGTAATTAAATTTCCAGTTGGGAAATCGCTTAAAAACGAAGCTAAGGTTAGGATATTACTCAATATTTAGTAGTAAATAAATGATAAGTTTGGAAAAATACCAAGAAGTGGATTGAATGGCAGATTCGAATCGAGAATTGCTTGAAAAAAATGAGCCTAGTAAATCGTTAGGAGTGAAAGAGATATACAAGAATAAGTTGGCAGTGCCGGGCTCTCAGTAGAGAGCAGTAAATTCAACAATTTAATGTTATCGAAAAAATGGCGATAACACAAGAACACACAACTCTGTTGAAAGCAATTATCAGTAAAAGACTTAAAAAAATATAAATTAAGGCGCTAGATTATGGGCAGGGCGCCATTTTGTTTTCTTTTTTGAAAGCTAAAGGAAAGCCTAAATGAATTGATAGAGTAAATATATATTACATGAGTTACTAGAAATTTTATATTTGAGTTTGGTTTAATTATGGGATTTTTATTTTAAAATTATTAATAAAGGTTTAAATATGTATATACGTATATTTTGTTTGGTTTTATATTTAAGAGTTGCTGGCGACGTCGCTGTTTTTAGCTTTAGATATATAAAACTATATATCTAAGCATTTTTGGTAGGTTTTAGTAATAATAATATTAGTATTAGTAGTAAGAGTATTTGTTGTTCTTGTTGTTTTTTTGTTGTTATTTGTTATTGTTTTTTAACTACGCAAACTTATACGATTACGATTTTAGTTCAAACAGACCAACTAATCTAACTAAACTTTCATTAATATTTTTTAAGTATTTGCTGTTTTTGTTTTTTTTCGTAATTTTTTATTTTTAGATTTATTTTTATTTTTTAAATCAAGTAAAAATCAAATGTATTTATATAAATGGAATACTATATTTATTATAATATATTGTATAGTAGTAGTAGTAGTAGTAGTATTACGAGTATATCAGTTACGATAATATTATTATTTATTGTATATTATAGTAGTAGTAGTAGTAGTATATATAGTTTATATATGTATATCAAACTTCATCGACTGCAACTACACAAAAAGCGTACGATTTTTAAGTACTTGGTATACTATATAGTGTCTGTGTGTGTGTATGAGTGAGTATCTGTGTGTTGAGAAGTGTTTATATGTATAAAAGTATATACACTGCAGCCAACAAAAATGTTCGATATTTTAACAATCGATGTTTCGATTATTTGCAGCCTGCCTATCGCCTGATCAAAAGCTTTGTAATAAGCAAAAAACATTTTTTTTTCTTTTATTAAGTTCAAGAAATTTTTTTTAACGTTTTTGAGTTCGCTAAAATTGAATAAATCTGAGCCCGTAGCCCCCAAAAACCCCAGCTCTTCAGCGTACTGAGCTAAACTCTAAAATAACTGACGTGATGGGATCTTATAAACCTTGGATCGGCTATTGTCTGACTTATAAAACCGAAAAACGATTTCAACATACATAAAGAGACGTCGGAGACCCCCCAAAACTGCCTAAAGTATGTTTAAGTTGGCTAGAGAAGTCGATATATCGATATCCGTCTGTCGGTCTACCCATCCATAATAGTCCCAGTTATGGTAAGAGCTATAGCAACCAAATTATCAGTTAAGATATCTTATTATTCCAGGGAAGACCAATTAATTTTATATTTTTGATATTGGTGTTATATTACTTAGCTCCCAAGGGCGTGCATTCGGAGAACCTTGAAAAAATCCAAAGCTTTTAGACGGATAAAACATTTGTTTATAAAGATATTGTTACTTTTTATTTATAGTTCGGTTTACTATGTCATAGGTTTCATAGTACCAATCGGTCAAAAACACATTTTTGGTGCAAAATTCGGCTGTTTTTGGTTTATTTCTGAAGATATCCTAACCAAATTTAGTCAACATATGTTTTCGAATATAAAGCCAATATGGTGGCGGATTCTTTGATCCACGTGATCTATCTGTTAATAATCTGTTTTTAGCGTAACTGATACCGACTCCGAACTTGATTTTTATACCCTGTACCGTATGGTACAAAGGGTATACATATTAAATTTGTGCAAGCCGAAAATGCATGTAACATATATGAGGAGTCGTCGGAGACACCCCAACGTTGCCTAAAATATGATCAGGGTAACTAGAGAAATCGTTATACCCATGTCCGTCTGTCCGTCCGTCTGTCCATTTGAACGCCTAGATCTCAGAGATGTTAAGAGCCAGAGTAACCAAACTTTCACATTAGATCCCATATTATTCCATAGGAGACAAGTTTATTTTGTTTTTTTGATATCGGTCTTAAATTATATAACTCCCATAGGGATGTTTCAGACGACCTCGACAAAAAAAAATGTTTTAGATGAATAACACTGTCCAACAGTGAAAAAGAACTTTTCAAGTGACCTAGTGTACGTTGTAGGTCTTGACGAGTAGATCACGATAGCGTTTTTCAAAATTGTCTAACACCCCCAAAATCGGAAGTTATCGCTTAAAAACCGTTTTTCGTGTCTGCGATCACTCCCACTATCACAACGTCGCCATTTTTCAACCGATTTTCGATTGCTTTACGGTTTTGGAAAGAAAGATTCAAGCTTTAAGATGATATACATTTGTTTATACTTTATACAAAGCAACTTCGTGATTTTTTAAAAGTTATCTAAGATTTACACTTTTTTTATTCGATTTTCACACTTTGAAGTCATTTTTATATAACATTTTGTTAAAACACCTTAACTTTTTTACATTTAATCTTAAAGAAATATTAAGCCCGAGTAAGAAAAGTTATGGTTTATTAAAATCGGTCGATAAATGCTTAAGTTACGACGCTTATTGTAAACAAGAAAATTCAATTTTCATCGACAAAAAAAATGTTTTAGATGGATAATTCGTTTGTTCATGAAGATATCATAACCAAATTTGGTATAATGCTTAAGAACAATAAAAAACTTACAAGTGCCAAATTTGGTCGCAATATTTTAGAAAACAAACGAAATACAAGAAATTTTGTTAAAAAATCGATTTTTTGACCGATCATTCCTATGGGAGCTATATGATATAGTCTACCGATTTTGTTGAAATTTGGCACATTGCCTAAGTGCTCTAAAAATTTCAGAACGCCAAATTTGAACAAAATCGGTTGACTATATCATATAGCTCCCATAGGAATGATCGGTCAAAAAATCGATTTTTTAACAAAATTTCTTGTATTTCGTTTGTTTTCTAAAATATTGCAACCAAATTTGGCACTTGAAAGTTTTAGATCTTATAGCATTGTGCCAAATTTTATTAAAATCTGTGACTATATCATATAGCTCCCATACGACGAATCGGTCCAAAAACACGTTTTTTAATACAAAATTCGTTGTGTTTCGTTTGTTTGTAAAGATATTTAAACTAAATTCGGCATTCAGATCTCTTTTAAGGTATTAACTGTGTCAAATTTGATCGCAATCGCTTGACTATATCATATAACTCCCATAGGTGCGATCGGTCTAAGAAAAAATGTTTGCTTAAAAATTCTTCTGTTTTTGGTTTTTTATGAAGGAAGCGGATTTTATTGCAAGCTAGTGGTACAGGGTATCCCAAAGTCGTCCGCGCCCGACTTTACGTACGCCATTTTTATATCTGGGATTTTTTTTCGAATATGGAACATCTACAATAAAATAATTTCAAATTTCGTGAGCTTTGGACATCTGCAAAATGTTCTAAACTGAGCAAAACTGCTGATGAGTTTTTTCTTTGAGGCTGCAGAGTATATTATAGTCGCCATATGCCGACTAGATGTCTACGTGTGTGTGACGAGACTCAAAAGCTTGCATTCAAAGCTTTTAAGCTTCGGATTGAAGCTTTTAAGCTGCACACGCATGCGCTGTAGGCGTTTTGCTTTAAAGAAAAAACCAAAGAAATTGAAAATAAAAGTGTTGGTTAACGCGTGTACCGAGTTTTATTATAGTGAGTGTTGTAAAGTGTTGTTTTTTATTGTTGTTGGTTTTTATAAGAACGCTAAAAAGCTAAGACACACATTTAGTTAATTTAATTGAATGAAGCTTTGGCTAACTAACTAATTATTGTACTTGTTGTAATTGTTATTATTGTTAAAAGTTGTTAATTTTATATTTTTTTTTGTACTGATGTCAGTGTTAAATTTGAGAGCGAACTAAGTAAGTAAAGTAGAGTAATGGTGAGAGCATCGATACTGAAAAGCTTGTGAGTGAGTGAAAGTAAATAAAAATAAATAAATATAAATATATATTTAAGTATATAAATAGTTAATAAGTTTTGCATAAGAGCGCAAATCGTACGCAGTTGTGAGCCTAAAGATTTTTTTAATTTTATTTTTTTGAGCTGCTTAAAAAAAGTGTTGAAAAAAGAGATTGAGTAAAAAATTATAGAAAGTGTTGTTGTACTGAGAGAGAGAGAATGCAAGTGAGCGAGCGTAAATAGTAAATGTGTGTGTGGGGTGTGTGTATGTGTGTGTGTGTGTGTGTGTGGGAGCGAGCGAGCGAAAGTAAGAGAACAAGAGAGAACGGCTTAGTGTTGGAAAATGAGTTAGAACAATAAAAATGTTCCTTAAGCCATTTTTATTAAATACTTTTTTTGTTGGGTATTTGCTTAAACAATTTTTATTTTCTTTGGTAGGTAAAAGTTTTAAAATTTTAATAGCTAACTACATTTCTGGTATACGTAAGAGCATAAGAAAGAGAGAGAGACAGAGAGAGAGGAGTAGTGTGTGAGTAAATTAGTTAGGCAAAGAGCGAGAGGGAGAGAGAGAGCGAGACATAGCGAAAGAGACATTTAGGCAATTGAAGAAAATAGTTGTTGTTACTTTAAAAGTTGTACGCAAATATTTACTCAAATACTCAAGAACTTAGTAGAATGAATATTTTTGGGTTAAGCATAAAAACGAGTATATAGATATTACCAGAGAAATTCGATTGAATAAATTACTTTTAAAAGGTTAACCTAGAGGGCGCAATAGGAGCGTTACATGTGTATGTATAGTGTGAGTGTTGGAAAGAGCTCAGAGAGAGAGAGCGAGAACGAGCGAAATTAGACAGACAGAGAGAGAGAGAGAGCGTGAGAGAGCGAAAGTTTTTAGTGTTGTTTGTCAAAAAAATAAGTGTAACAGTGTTGGAAAGGGGAGCAATTTGTAGCTGTATGAAAATTTGTTTGCTTTGAACGCTTATTTTGTGTTTGTTTTTGGCTTTGATTGTCAGATCTTGGATTAGTGTCTAGTGGATTATACATAGTAACTATATAAATAGCAACTAAAAGTAGTAGTAGTAGTATCAAAGCTCTAAATATTTGTTAGACGACATTTTTCTAGGCTAGAAAAAAAGTACTCAACTGGAGTTATAGGTTTTGCTGGGTTTTAAGGTTTTACGTTCGTACGCGGCGACCTAGTAGCTTGAGCTGCATTTCTGCATTTCTGCATTAATGACGTCATTAGTTTTATTACTTGTTGCACTTTTTTTGTTTTTTTTTTTTTTTTTTTTTGATTTACTTATTAGTTAGCTTAGAACGCCTTTCCGCAGCTTTATGTAAATACGGGTGCTCATGTATGTGTTTTTGGCTAGGGTGTCTTTTGGATTTTCGTGGTATTTGGCTGGATCAGGCCGCAGCCTGTCGGACTCACCTGAATATGAATATAAAGAGCACCAGCAGCGAGAAGAATACGGCCACATTGTCCATGGTGCGCAGCATGACAAACAGTTGACGTCGCAAATTGGGCATAAAACGTACCAGCTTTAGGATGCGCAGCAGACGAAAGGTTCTTAAAACTGACAGACCCGAACCACCACCGCCGGTTCCATTGCCCAAAAATTGTTGGCATATCTCAATGGCGCTAAATGTGCAAAAGTTTTAGTGAGCATACAAGCGGGTATACGGGACGCTTCATAATTTTGTGACTATGGGTTTGCCTTGGGTATTACGAGGTTTGTGAGAGAATCCCCAAAATTTCTAGAGATCACCCAGAGCCCAAGTGGTCTATAGTGATGCTAAAGGATTAAAGGCAGGGAAAAGGGGCACGGGTGCTCTAATACGGCGCAGAAGCATGGGTTGTGTCACGGACAGATGCAGCAGCTCTTGGAGTGTTTGAGAGGAAAACTCTTCGTAAAATCTTCGGTCCCGTACGTTTCGAGGACGACTATCGCATACGGATGAAGCACGAGCTGTACTACGACATGGATGTTGTCCATCGCATTACAATACAATGTCTATGCTGGCTCGGTCATGTCGTACGTATGGATAACGATGCTCCAACCAAAAAGGTATTCGAAGTGAAAGCTGACGAAGGAAGACGAAGAGGACGACTCTGATGGAAAGATCAAGTGGAGGTGAACCTATCCTCCCTTGGTATTGCTAATTAGAGAAGGCACGCGCAAAGAGGCGCCTGGCGAGAACTACTGAGGTCGGCCGTAACCCGAGAGTGGGTTGTAATGGCCACACGATGACGATGATGAAAAGGGGTACGGGAGAATCAAAAACTATTGGACATTTCTAGTCACCTAAGTAGTCAGATCCGCTATTGGCGCATTTGCCAGACTGTCCAGGTCTACAAAGAATGCTTTATCTAGAAACTGGGTTCGTCTTGTTAGAAGCGTCGCATAACAGATGTTGGATGCTTTCTGACTTGTCCTCGTCTCCGCAGCCGCGGCTGAAGTCTTGGCCTATGATGCACTCCTACCAACATCTTTATCTTGTTCTGCCAAAAAGTAGCAGTACAGATGTTCGCTTCGGATT
This sequence comes from Chymomyza amoena, assembly GCA_037043745.1. Lineage (NCBI taxonomy): Eukaryota > Metazoa > Arthropoda > Insecta > Diptera > Drosophilidae > Chymomyza > Chymomyza amoena. The sequence goes on along the minus strand of JBAMAX010004408.1, from coordinate 299,941 downwards.
GTATCACGGGCTACAACTGGACACTGATCTTCTCCCTTACTTCCAATAAGACGTCCTGTAAGGGTTACCTGACAATGCAGAACCGTTCGTAACACACTCAGTCGCCGCCACGTTAGCAGGTACAGGGTGAGTGACAGAGAGGCAGTGAATGTGATGCCTTAATTTTTTATAGCGGATTGGGATACCTTACGCCTAGACTGCCTTAATTTTGGTTTATTCCCAACTTGATAAGCAACCCTGCGCAAACCCATAGTCCAACTTTTTATACCCTGTACCGTATGGTCCAAGGGTATATTAAGTTTGTGCAAGCCGAAAATGTATGTAACATATAGAAGGAGACGTCGGAGACACCCCAAAGTTACCTAAAATATGATCAGGGTGAATAGAGAAGTCGATATACCCATGTCCGTCTGTCCGTCTGTCCGTCTGTCCGTCTGTCCGTCCGTCTGTCCGTCTGTCCGTCCGTCCGTCCGTGTGAACGCCTAGATCTCAGAGATGGTAAGAGCTAGAGTTACCAAACTTTCACATTAGATCCCATATTATTCCATAGGAGGCAAGTTTATTTTATTTTTTTGATATCGGGGATAAATTATATAGCTCCCATGGGGGTGTTTGAGACGACCTCGAAAAAAAAAGCGTTTTAGATGAATAATTCGTTTGTTTATGAAGATATCGTAACGAAATTTGGCAATCGAAAGTTTTTTATAGTTCCCAATCACTGTACCAAATTTGATCAAAATCGGTTGACTATATCATATAGCTCCCATAGGACCGATCGGCCAAAATAACTTTTTTAAAGAAAAATTGGCTATATTTCGTTTTTTAATAAAGATATCCTAACCAGATTTGGCGTTTGGAAATTTTTTAGACCAATTAAGCATTGTGCCAAATTTGAACAAAATCGGTTGACTATATCATATAGCTCCCATAGGTCCGATCTTCCAAAAAATCGATTTTTTAACAAAATTTGCTGTGTTTCGTTTGTTTGTTAAGATATTGGGACCAAATTTGACATTCGTGAGTATTTCATAGTTCCTAAGCACTGTACCAAATTTAATCCAAATCGTTTGACTAGATCATATAGCTCCCATAGGACCAATCGGTCCAAAAACACGTTTTTTATACAAAATTCGATGTGTTTTGTTTGTTTGTAAAGATATTTGAAATAACTTTGGCGTTCATATCTTTTTTAAGGTATTTAAGCACCGTGTCAAATTTTATTGAAATCGGTTGACTATATCATATAGCTCCCATAGGAACGATCGGTCAAAAAAAATTTTTGCTTAAAAATTCTTCTGTTTTTGGTTTTTTGTGAAGAAATCGGACTTTATTACAAGCTAGTGGTACAGGGTATCCTAAAGTCGTCCGCGCCCGACTTTACGTCCGCCATTTTTAAATTAGTCTACTCCATCTGTCTGATTACCTCAAAGAGTAAGCTTACCTTAGTATGACAATGATGCCATCAAAGACATTAAAGCCATTGGCTATATAACGAAAAGGACCCTCGGCAACGACTTTTAGCAGCATTTCGACGGCAAAGATGCCCGAAAAAATGATATTGCTAGTTTCCACAATGGCTGTTAGCTCCTCAGGCTGATCGTGATATTCAATGCCCATGGATAGCGTATTGATTAGTATCGCCAGCAAAATGCCCTGCTGGAAGTACTTGTGCTCGACCAGACGTCGTATATAGCGTCTAATGACGCTACAGACACGGGAGCAACAGCGATAGACCGCTATTAGTCCTCTCGTGGCCGGCGAACGTTGCCTCTCCTCCATGGGTGATAGCGCATTCTGATAGAGATCATAGCAGCAGGCATAATCCTCCATATAGTTACCCGTCTGGCCTTGGCTACGCTGATTCGTTAGAGCATGTGTATTGCGGCCTAAGGCAGCTCCGCTTCTGCCAGCGCCTTGGCCATTGTTGTTGTGACTTTTATTATTATTATTATTGTTATGATGATGATGATGATGATGGTGATGATGGTGCGTAGACTCTTTGCGACGACTTGCCGTCTGCGTCTCGGCCGTCACAGCACTAACCGTGCCGCCATTGCCACCAATAGGCGTTGCGCCATGCAGCTCCAAGGCCGTACAGTGTACATCAGCTGGCTGCAGCTCAGCGCCAGCTAGTGGCGTTGAGCTTGTCGAGCGTTTGTTCTGATTCTTAAGCGCCTCGGCCGTGTGGGGATCACAGCGCGCCAGCGAGGAGTAAAATGACTCTAGCGTGCTCTGACCCGTGGGCAAGGCCGCTGAAAAAGCCACAGAAAATGCTAAAAGCTCTTGACAAGTCATCGCGTCGTGTATACCCAGTTCAGAGCAATCTGCATATGGATTGGCAATGGTGCCGATGGTCTGCGGTAGATTCACCTGCAGGCGGCAGCACATTGAGTCATTTCTTTAACGGCCAAAAGCTTTGTTGCGCCACTTACCTGCCAAATGCTGCCATCGCCGGCCTGTGTCATTTTCTCCGTGGAGAATATATTATGCTTCTCCGAGCCGTTGCTAGTGGCGCCACCATTGTTGTTGTTCGTGCCACTTGTAGCTGCAACGCTGCTTGCTTGAGTCGCAGGCTCAGCGCTGAGAGCGGGTGGGGTATGCAATAGTACGTACTCATTGAACATGACCGAGGGTCTGCGACTAACCGATGTGGGTGGACTTAGAAAACCCGAGGTGCAGGGATGGCTCTATAAGTAGTAAGCGAGAAAGAGCAGAAAACAAGCAGCACAATAGCGCCACCATGCGGCAATTTCGTGCAAATTAGTTGACATGTTTTTGTTTGTGGACTAGTTCTGGGGATGCAACAATACGAATATGATAAGAAAAATTAGATAGCAAACGCTGGCGTCGGCAGTCCGATGCTAAAGATACTGCTTTCGTAATAATAAGCGATAAGAGCAAGGCTTTCTTAATCTATTATATTTAGAGGAGAGGAATGGTGGCTTGCAAGTTTAATACCCCATTCAGCGCAGCTGAAGAGAGTCATATGAGTACAACTGAATGTTGACAGATTCCAAGAAGAATGTGGTTTCAGATTTTTTTTGTCTTTTTATATAAACGTTTATTCCTTCTACGTTCCTGGCAGTGGTACCTCGAAAAATTTTAGTTTCTTCAAAAGAATGGTTTCCAATGGACTCCTAGTTGAAGCTAGAACCACTATTTTATTCTCCCGGTACACACAGCTAAGCTTCACAGACCCACCAACCTGCTTAAGAGTTCAATAACCCTCCATTGACGGATCCCCGGGCTGAATGTGACCTTGAGTCCATACCTGCTTTATAGATGCTTTTAAGCCCAGCTCTTTTGTGTTTATGGAACCCCTTTTAGGATAAATGTTTATTCTTTCTGGGAATAAACTATTTTAAATACTAGATTTCTAGTAAACTATTCTACCATGAAAAATTTGAGGTCCTTCGAAAGATAGATTCCAGTTGACTTCTAGTTGAAGTTAAAAACATTTATTCCTCCAGAACATACAGTCAAACTTCTGAGATCCCCTCCCCGTTCAGAACCCCTTAGGTTTTGAATCGCTGGTTCTCTTTGTGCTTGCTCTATACAGCTGCCTGCATTAATGGATCCCTGGGAAGAATGTGACCTTAAGCCAATGCCTGCTTTAAGCTCAGCTCTTTTCTGTTCTAGGATAAAAGTTTATTCTTTGTGGAATGTAAACGGTTTTGAATATAAGAATACTGGCAGAGGATTCTGGGAATACATGGTACTCTTCAGCATTTCGGCTTCTTTGCAAGAATCGATTCTAATGGATCCCCTTATTGAAGCTAGAAACATTTATTCCTCAAGAACATATAATAAAACTGGAGAGACCCGGCAGCTTGTGAATTAGCATACAATCTCTTACGTTCTGGATCGATAGTTCTCAAGCAAAGTAGAATTTGATATTTGATAGAGAGTTCACATTGCCCTTTGATGCAGTTGCAGAGCTGAACTAAACTTTATTACGAGAACAGTATAGTATAGAAAAAAAATTTAAGTTTTAAAATTAACGCGTTAGGCACTTTTTAGAGTGTTTTTTTTACTGGAAATATTGCTGTAAAAAAATCCTATTGTTATGTACAAATCAGTCGGAATACGTGACTCTCAACCCAAACATACTTAAATGCCTTGAAATACTATTTACATAAGCAAATGAAATGAAAATTCAAATTTAAATGAAATTTTGGCATTGGAAGTATGGAATACATAGCATAAAATTTGAATGCAATATAATATATAGATATATATAGTATATATAGTATTAGTAAGTTGGTGTTTGTATCATACGATAAACAATTTTTAGATTGCTTTTGTTTTTAGTTGCAGTGTCTTTAATAAAATTTTTTAATTATTGTATTTTTTTTTTGTATGATTTTTATACCTTGCCCAAATTTCCCAACTGCAGCTACAAAATGTTTATTAAAAATCATTATTATCAATAAAGGACTTGAGTTTTATTTTTTTTTTTTTGGAATTAAGTTTTGTTTTTCTTGTAATTTTTGGTTGTAGTCTTTGTAGTTGTTACTGTGGTCTGCATTTATTTGTTGTTAGTTTTTAAGGGTTTAACGAATTTTATGATAGAGTTTTTGAAAGTATTGAGATAAGATCATGCTTGTGAACAGTGGGAGAGTTGAGTGTTTACTATGAGGTAAAGTTTTTTCGATGGACTATTAATCTTTTCAAGCTCAACGATTTAGGATACCGAGATAAAGCAACTAAACTGCTTTTAGACGCAAAGGGAAGGAAGTTTCCTTAAGCCAGCTTGACTTTCACAATCTACTCTGAAAATATGTTGGAGCAAGAGGATAAGAACTCACGAATAAGAGAGTTACTTGTGAACTGAATCACTATGACATTAAAATAATTGTTGAATATTTTAGTGCTGACTTGGATTTTAAGAGATCAAATTGAAGCTACTGAAAGCCCTATAGATGGGGTAGAGTTAATCTTACTGCTAGCTATTGGAGCATTCAGGAAGCAGGTGCCTCCCTCTACTGCTAGCTAGAAATGTTTGCTCTTTATAAATATGAGGACCGTAGTTCCCATCACTATGACGCAGTCCGGGCTATTTTGGATTGCATGAAAACGCTTTCGATGGTGAGGTAATTCCAATCTTTCGAAATTTCACACAGTTAAGATAAACAGCAAGCTGTTCCGCTGGTCCCGAATGGAAGCTTTAAAGAGGTGGATAGTGTTTTTATTAAAAAGAAAAGGGTTTTCCGATAAGAGGTGTTATTTTGGTATTCAAAGAAAAATGCCATTTTTTGAGATAAATGATCGAATGTTCAGCCAAATGGCCACCACAAGCACGCTTACAGGACCATATCCTTTTCATCAAATTTTCCATAACCAAATCGCAAAGTGGCTGCCCTATGTCCTCGATAGCCTCACGAATTCTATCTTTGATGTCTTGAATCGACGCTGGGCTGTTGGCGTAGAAGTCGCAAGGTGTTAAATCACAAGATCTCTGTGGCCAATTGTGATCACCTCTTCGAGAGATAACACGGTCCGGAAACTTTCCCATAAAAGAGCAATGGTTTCGTGGCTTGTGTGGCACGTAGCGCCGTCTTGTTGAAAGTTAACGTTGTCCAGATCAATACCATCTAACTCCGACCATAAGAAATCATTAATCATCTCTCGATAGCACAATTCATTCACCGTAACTATTGTTCCAACCTCATTTTCGAAAAAGTAAGGTCCAATGGCCCCACCGGAACAGTCACACGTTGAGGATGAAGAGGCTTCTCAACAATAACTATTGGGTTTTCCGAGTCCTAGATGCGACAATTTTGCTTGTTGACGTAGCCACCGAGGTGGAAATGGGCATCATCAGTCAAGATGACTTTTCGATGGAATTCCAGATCACCAATCAGCAAAGACACGACGTTGTTAATGATCGGCCGGCTTGAGTTCTTGTGTTAACTGAACTTTATAAGCCTTAAGACCTTTATGCAAAATACGTTGTAATGACGTTTGTGGAATGCCCAATTTCAAAGAACGACGAGGAAGGGACAAACCTGGGCTTTCTTCAACACTTTGCGCTACAGCAGCAATATTCTCAGTTGCTCTTGAGCGACGTGCAGGGGTTTTATTCTTCACATCACTTACTTGTCCCAAAAGCTCGAATTTTTCCACCAATTTCTGTTTTGCGGTCCGACATGGTGCTTCACGACGACCCAAAAATGCTTTAGTTTTTGCGAACTGCGACTGCAAGATTTTCACCATTTATGTAGTGAATTTTTATAACTTCAATGCGTTGTTGAAGCGTTTATCCTTCCATTTTTAGTAATGGCGTAGTTTCTACTTGTCAAATGTCAAAGAATAAAAGCTTCAAAAGTGACAGCTACCGAAATACCGGATGATTCAAAATAACACCTCTTGTTTTAAAACCCTATATTAACTAGCTCTAGAAACACGAAGTGGATTGAATGCTCTACGTCATGCTGCAATCCCATACTCTCTTTTTCAGACGTAAAGCCTAAAAACTCAGCGTAATATTTGTTTTATTACGTTAAGTACACCCTTCGTCCACATGACGATGAATGGTGGATCTTTTAAAGTCTATATTAAGCATTCCTCATCAAAAGGAATGCTTTATCTGTTTGATGTAGCACAAGTTAGCTCACCCAGGTCTATCGAAAAAACTTCACCATGTGTACACATTGTCTAATACTCATATAGAAACTCTTTGCGTCTACTTACAATCAATTGATCCGAATCCATGACCTGTTGTGGAAATTTCAGCAAAATAGTCTTTTGCTCAGCGCCGCTGCCCTCGGGCTTCAGCTGATTAGGTGTGGACTTTTTCAAGGAGCTGCCACGTATGCCTAGAGTGCTGCTGCCACCGCACTCCAAGGACTGTTCAGTATTATCGGATGAGGAGTGCTGCTGCTGCGGCTGCTGTGCACTATTATAGCCCGCAACATAGGCGCCTCCTGCTGCGGCTGTAGCCACACTAGCCGCACTGCCATTAATGCCATTTACCAGGGCTACGGTGGTGCTGGTAGTTGTTGTCATCGGCGGCGGCGGCGGCGGAGGTGCCGTCAATCCTGTGCTTGACAGACGCGATGGGTGATTGCTGCCATTGCTGGCGTTGCCATTGTTGCCACCTGAGCCGCCGCCATTGTGATTGCTGTTGCTGTTGTTGTTGTTGGAATTAAGCGGCACCATGACGGTAATCATTTGATCCTGTATATTGGACGGTTTGCGATTACTGTACTTGGGGCACTTGGGATGATGGCATTTGATGCGAGACGGTGAGAAAGTCAAATTGTCAGCATTGGGCAGTAAACCCTCCTTGCGCTGCTGACGCTGATACCTGCAGCGACGTTGACGTTGACGTAGACAGCGACGGCGACGGCGACAGCATGAAAAACATCAATTTGATTAGTTAAATGTCGCAGCTGGCTTTGAATGGCACATGTACACAAACAGCGGCAAGTGTATGGGTAAGTGTGTGTGTGTTGGGTGTAGAGATGTGCGTGAGTCACGACAAATGTCACGAGGAACATTAACAACTGCTTGATGGCAAGTTTATCGGACAAGCTTGGCTTGAACATGATAGAAAGAAGCCTTTTGAGGATTGCAAAACAGTAATACTTTTTGTTCTAGGCCTTTAGGGTTTCAACTTTAATTATTAAAGCAGTGCCAAGGCTATTTACGATTTCTGCTTTGTATGGCAAAGAAATAGTCATAGTCATCCAATCACAAACAACTTTACTTTAAAGTCGTGACTTGTGTATGTCGTGACTTATCGTACGCAAATATTTGCCATCTCTAGTGAGTGTGTTAGTGTTGCTTTAAGCTTGTTAGACGTGCTGGTTGCATGTTGTTCTAACTGTCATTAGTGTCAGCTGTTTGCCAGCTGTGTCGCTGTCTGCGCACACTCATGTACATAACATATAACAATTAGGCACAACAATTACATAACTCAATCAGTGTAAATAAGAACAACACAATACATAAACACAACAGCAACAAGAAAACTGTTAAATTATGTAAATTAACTTAACTATATATATGTACTATATATCATAATGCCATATGATTGCATTTCTTTTCGTCTGCGGATTTGGGGAACTAATTAAACACATACTAGACTTTGACTAGACTCTACATATACAAACACCTTATGTACTAGACTATATGCTTGAAACTGTTGAAACTAGTTTTTCAACTAATATGGAACAATGGAAACAATGCAATTGAAATGCTGAAATTTTTTAAATTTTTTTGTATAAGTTCTTCTACAGTTAAGCTCTAAAATTTTTATTTTGAATTTTTTTGTGTGGCTTAAAAAGAATGAGTTATGTTCCTATTAATTATTAAAAGTATTAACTGTAGTATATAAAAACTAAGGCATTGAAAAATTAAATAACTAAACCTGTTTTGTTAGTTAACGGAATCATTGCTGAGACTAAATTCTACTACCTTATAACCAAGATTTAGAATTAAAGAAGTTATACCAATATATGTATTAAGACCAACTATATTGACTTCCAGCAAATCAATTCAGAATATAATATTCTGCCAAATAGCAATAAGAGTTTGGTCGAAAAATTCAAAGGACTGAGAAAGCCTTAAATCGAACGCCCTTTAGAAGACTCATAGCTCTGTCATTCTGAATTTCTTCTGCTCTTGGAATAGAGTACTTTCTCTATCAAAACATAATATCAGAAATGCATACTATAATGTCTTGAATGAGTCATTCAAACTAATAAAATTAAAACTCAAAAAATATTACGTATACGCACATTAGCTATGGAAACCTAAGGAGTACTAAAGAACACTCATAGCTCTGGCGTTCTGGATGTCTTCTGTGCTTGGAACAGAGAAGTTACTCAATTAAAAAATAATTTCTAAAGTGCATACCATAGTGGCGAAAAATATTACGTATACGCACACTAGCTATGAAAACCTAAAGAGTACTGAATAGGACTCATAGCTCTGGCGTTCTGGATGTCTTCTGTGCTTGGAACAGAGAAGTTTCTCAATTAAAAAATAATATCAGAAGTGCATACCACACTGGCGAAAAATATTACGTATACGCATAATAGCTATGAAAACCTAAAGAGTACTGAAGACGACTCATAGCTCTGGCATTCTGGATATCTTCTGTGCTTGGAACAGACAACTGTCTGAATTAAAAAATAATATCAGAAGTGCATACCATACTGGTGAAAAATATTACGTATACGCACACTAGCTATGAAAACCTAAAGAGTACTGAAGAAGACTCATAGCTGTGGCATGCTGGATATTTTCTGTACTTGGAACAGAGAAGTTTCTTGATTAAAAAATAATATCAGAAGTGCATACTATACTGGCAAAAAATATTACGTATACGCACAATAGGTATGGAAACCTAAGGAGTACTAAAGAAGACTCATAGCTCTGACATTCTGGATATCGTCTGTGCTTGGAACAGAGAACTGCCTCAATTAAAAAATAATTTCAGAAGTGGCGAAAAATATTACGTATACGCACAATAGCTATGAAAAAGGAGTACTGAAGACGACTCATAGCTCTGGCATTCTGGATATCTTCTGTGCTTGAGACAGAGAAGTTTCTCAATTAAAAAATAATATCAGAAGTGGTATTGTCGAAAAATATTACGTATACGCACAATAGCTATGAAAACGTAAATATAAAAAAATAGTTACTCTTAAATTGGTTTTTGTGCTGATTAAATACATTTGAAATAGCATATAGATTTTTCAAAATATTAAGTATACGCTTAGGTCTTTGTTTCACTGGGACTTAAAGGAAATAATCATTATCAAGTATACGCAATGGACATAAGAGTAGTAGCTATAAAGCAACTGTGCTCAAAAATTTGTTCTAGAAGAATCTGCTGAGTTCTGTATATAAAGTTGCAAAAGCCTTCATTTTGATTAAACTAAACTTCTTAGTTTGAATATGACGTATACGTCGAGTGGCAACAGCAACATATTGAAACAGATTTACAATTCTAAATGCTCTTAAATTGGTTATGCTGCATTTGAGATAGCATAAATATTTTTGAAAATATTAAGTATACGTTGATGGGGTCTCACTGGGATTTAAAGGAAATACTCATCATCAATATAGCAATTTTGCTTAAATAATTTTTCTGCCAAGTATTCAAAGAGTTCTGCATATTAAATTGCACTTTAAATAAACTAAACTAAATATTAAGTATACGCCTTAGTGCAGCCACTGATAGAAAGATAATAATTTTCAGCAAAAAGCTTCAAGTTGAAAAGCAAGACATTCCTTTTCATTGAAGTTTATGAGCTTTGCTCTATGCTAATTAAAAAATACTAGCTTTTCACCTAACATACCGAAATATATTACGCATACGCACAGTTGGTATGCTTTTATTAAAAAATATTTGTATTTATGTGCACTCGAACGAAATGAATTTTATATGAAAACCACACAGAATAATTTTTGGCCAGATTATTGCTGAAAAATGCAAAAAGCATATCATAAGCTATCCTAGCAAAACTATGGTCTAGTCCATGCCTTGACTTACCAATACTCTATATAAGCTATGTTCTATTACTACACGCAATGCATACTCGAATAATTAAAAAGCCATAAAATATGTAAAGGATAATAAAACAAAAAATTTGGCTTATAATAAAATGAAAGTTTATGTACAACCAAAACAAAAAAAGTAATAAAAGTTAAACAGTGCATGCCAAAAGAATATTTAATAAATCAAAAAACCAAATGTACAAAAAATACCAAACAAAAAAGGAATAACTAAAACTAAGCGAAAGATAATAAAATATGCAGAAAAAAAGAAGCAAAACGAACAAAAGCTCAACTCAAGTGTCATAAATATTGTTAAAATTCAATAAAATAGGGAGCGGACTTGGAACAGCTTCAAATTGTTGGGTTCTTGAATTGTTTAAGGGATTGCCTTGCTTGAAGCAAAGCAAAATTTGCTGTCATTTTAATTTTTTCTAAATATATCATACACTGAGAAAAACAATGGGCTTTTGGCTGTAAGTATTTTGCATGAAAACATGTGCAGTATTTTTTTAGTATTTTTATGTCATGTTAATCTGAAGAATTTTCTAGGTGAATAAAAGCTTTGAAACTTTCAAAGTATTTTTTGATATTTTTGGTATTTTGTCATACTTTTTATATATTTTAGATATTTAAGATATTTTAGATATTTTAGATATTTTAGATAATTTAGATATTTTAGATATTTTAGATGTTTTAGATATTTTAGATATTTTAGATATTTTAGATATTTTAGATATTTTAGATATTTTAGATATTTTAGATATTTTAGATATTTTAGATATTTTAGATATTTTAGATATTTTAGATATTTTAGATATTTTAGATATTTTAGATATTTTAGATATTTTAGATATTTTAGATATTTTAGATATTTTTGATATTTTTGATATTTTTGATATTTTTGATATTTTTGATATTTTTGATATTTTTGATATTTTTGATATTTTTGATATTTTTGATATTTTTGATATTTTTGATATTTTTGATATTTTTGATATTTTTGATATTTTTGATATTTTTGATATTTTTGATATTTTTGATATTTTTGATATTTTTGATATTTTTGATATTTTTGATATTTTTGATATTTTTGATATTTTTGATATTTTTGATATTTTTGATATTTTTGATATTTTTGATATTTTTGATATTTTTGATATTTTTGATATTTTTGATATTTTTGATATTTTTGATATTTTTGATATTTTTGATATTTTTGATATTTTTGATATTTTTGATATTTTTGATATTTTTGATATTTTTGATATTTTTGATATTTTTGATATTTTTGATATTTTTGATATTTTTGATATTTTTGATATTTTTGATATTTTTGATATTTTTGATATTTTTGATATTTTTGATATTTTTGATATTTTTGATATTTTTGATATTTTTGATATTTTTGATATTTTTGATATTTTTGATATTTTTGATAGTTTTGATATTTTTGATATTTTTGATATTTTTGATATTTTTGATATTTTTGATATTTTTGATATTTTTGATATTTTTGATATTTTTGATATTTTTGATATTTTTGATATTTTTGATATTTTTGATATTTTTGATATTTTTGATACTTTTTGATATTTTTGATATTTTTGATATTTTTGATATTTTTGATATTTTTGATATTTTTGATACTTTTGATACTTTTGATATTTTTGATATTTTTGATATTTTTGATATTTTTGATATTTTTGATATTTTTGATATTTTTGATATTTTTGGTATTTTTGATATTTTTGATATTTTTGATATTTTTGATATTTTTGATATTTTTGATATTTTTGATATTTTTGATATTTTTGATATTTTTGATATTTTTGATATTTTTGATATTTTTGATATTTTTGATATTTTTGATATTTTTGATATTTTTGATATTTTTGATATTTTTGATATTTTTGATATTTTTGATATTTTTGATATTTTTGATATTTTTGATATTTTTGATATTTTTGATATTTTTGATATTTTTGATATTTTTGATATTTTTGATATTTTTGATATTTTTGATATTTTTGATATTTTGATATTTTTGATATTTTTGATATTTTTGATATTTTTGATATTTTTGATATTTTTGATATTTTTGATATTTTTGATATTTTTGATATTTTTGATATTTTTGATATTTTTGATATTTTTGATATTTTTGATATTTTTGATATTTTTGATATTTTTGATATTTTTGATATTTTTGATATTTTTGATATTTTTGATATTTTTGATATTTTTGATATTTTTGATATTTTTGATATTTTTGATATTTTTGATATAATTGATATTTTTGGTATTTGTTATTTTTTTCAGTTTAACGATTTCATATTAAGGCTTAATTATTTGTCGATTGCGGTTTGAAATTCCTATACGTTTGAGATGTCCTGGACAGCCATAAATTGTCAAGATCAAACAAGCTCTTTAAATTTTTCTAAAACTCGAGCTCTTATTTTGCGATATTTTAGGTTCTCAGACCTTACTGTGATTATTTCCAAAAAAAATACTTATTTTTCGCACTATTATTTTTTTATAAACTATTAATTTTTCTCAGTGTATTTGAGCTATTGAAATTTACTTAAATGCTTTGCATTTGAATACAGTTTAGTCAAATTTTGTTGCTGCTTGATCCGTCACATTGATCAAGTTTCCAATATATAATAGATTTTTATATACAAACTGATTATTGAGGGAATTTTACTGATTAATTAATTACTAATTGGGTTAGTTGGTTGGTTAGTTCGTTAATAAGGTGACGCTAAGTGTCGCCTAGTTGCTAGTTGGACTAGGCGAAAAAGAAACCATTAATTGGCTCTTTGGTTCGGTTTAAGTGTTTTTGATAATACAGTAAACGCAATGCGAACGCAACGGAAACGTGAAACGAGAAACGTAAAATATAATCGAATGAAATAAAAACTACAAACAGCATACTTATATAATCTGTACTTCTTTAACATTCGTCTCTTGAAGCGTCGCCAGAGATGTGCGATATATTTGACAATCTCCGCATAGCAAGTGGCTGGCTCCGAATTATTTGTACTGGATGCCAAAGTCGAGGTGGATGTATAGCGGGCTCTTTCCTGCCGCATGCGTTCCATTTCACGTTTTTTCGTCTCCGAAAATTGTGTGGCAATAACGACCAGGCATAGATTGATCATAAAGAATGAGCCGATCTGTAAAGAGAATAGATATTGTAATAAATATTATTACAAGAATATTGAAGCAGAAATACTTTTATTAATATCATCTTATCTCATCATATCTCATCTTATCTCATCTTATCTCATCTTATCTCATCCTATCTCATCTTTCTCATCTTTCTCATCTTTCTCATCTTATCTCATCTTATCTCATCTTATCTCATCTTATCTCATCTTATCTCATCCTATCTCATCTTTCTCATCTTTCTCATCTTTCTCATCTTATCTCATCTTATCTCATCTTATCTCATCTTATCTCAAGCACAAGTAAATACGACCAATCTAAGGCACCAAACTCTTCAAGAGTGGCAGCCAGCCTGGAATTCGACTAACACTGGCAGATGGATAGTGAAACTACTCCCCTATATAACGCGATGGATTGAGAGCGACCACTGAGGGGTCAACTATTACCTCACGCAGCTGCTCACGGGTTACGGATATTTCCGAAAGTTCCTTTTTTGTATTGGCACAGCAGAGACGCCCAACTGCGTCTATGACAATGCTGAATCAGATGTTATTGATCATACATTCCTTCACTGCGAGAGGTGGAGCAGAGAACGAGCGTCGGTTAAACTGTAGTTGAACAACTCAATGCAGAGAATGTTATCGATAAAATGCTTCACAATTTAGAAAACTGGAACTCCATAAGCAGGTTTACCGAAAAAGTTCTGAAAATTAGAAAGGGAAGCAGTGAAGAAAATCGGGGCCTCGACGGAGGCTAACAACGTAGATTATTAACCAATGAAGAGTGACCCTGATCTCTAATGCAATGACTCATCTATTTGCCCAGGGGTTGATTATCATCTTATTTCATATTATATCGTCTTATCACATCTTATCTCATCTTATCTCATCTTATCTCATCTTATCTCATCTTATCTCATCTTATCTCATCTTATCTCATCTTATCTCATCTTATCTCATCTTATCTCATCTTATCTCATCTTATCTCATCTTATCTCATCTTATCTCATCTTATCTCATCTTATCTCATCTTATCTCATCTTATCTCATCTTATCTCATCTTATCTCATCTTATCTCATCTTATCTCATCTTATCTCATCTTATCTCATCTTATCTCATCTTATCTCATCTTATCTCATCTTATCTCATCTTATCTCATCTTATCTCATCTTATCTCATCTTATCTCATCTTATCTCATCTTATCTCATTTTATCTCATCTTATCTCATCCTATCTCATCTTATCTCATCATATCTCATCTTATCCCATCTCATTACATCTTATCTCATCTCATTACATATTTTTGCATCTTATCTTAAAGAAATTTCACTATAAACTATTTCGCTACCGCTTGCAAATATCAATTAATTTATTATGTTAGTGACGCTTGGGATTTATTATTCAAACTTTTAATAGACTTAATCAATAACAGCTTTTTCAGTGCTATGCCCGAGACAGCATTGTAGACTTCTTGGATATACTTTCAACTGTTGATTCGCTGATTTAGCCGACTTGGGATATGGTAGCGAGCGAACTTTTGAGTTGCTGCTCAGCTTACAAAACTTTTCGCATTTCCGCACATACAATCACAATTCTCCACACATTGAGAAAAGTTTTTAAGTTTGTAACATCAACCAAAACAACAACAACAACAACAGCAAAGATAAACAGAAGACGGAGCAAGTTTTTTACTTGGTGTTGAGTTTTTTGTTTTGCTTTTGGGTACTTTGAAAATTTTTTAGCTACTAATATGCTTGATTGCGGTTTAACTTGCAAGGACATTCGAGCATTGAAGCAGCTGCAACAGGCAAAAGGAGCACGCTCCAATAAAGGATGCCCCAGCAGCAACGACGTTGGCAAACAAAAGGCGTTGGACCAGAATGAAAGACTTGAAAATTTCTTGTAGCGAAAAAGAAAACACGAAAATAAAAACGAACAAGAAAGAAATAAACTTTTGCTGTCAGGTGTACGAGTGAATTGAGAGAGACGGGGCGGCAAAAGCTGGCACTATAAGACAGCAAGTATGGCTGCTTTAAGGCCATTGCAATTTGGCCAGGAAAGTTGGCCAGCTGAAAGCTGAACTACAAAATTATTTTTCTTCAACATGAGGCTTCAAGCAACAATGGACTATAATAAATATATATAAATTTTTTCTTTTCTGTCCAATATCAATAAACCTAAATCTCAAAGATCATATGAAGCATTCATATTGCAATAAAATAAAACAATGCTTTCTGAAAAACAATAATGAAACATAAAAGCATTCCAAAAAAAATTGAATTAATTTCTTTTCCCTAAATATTTTGTAGCTTCGAGTTTATTATTTCCAGCTGAGTTGGTAGCTTTTGAGCCAAAACCTTTGCCTGAACATTTGAGTACATTTTTCGTTTCAACTTTAAATTAAAAACATATTTCAAACACAAAGAATGTTTTTAATTTCTATGTAGCAAGCAAATACCGAAGAAGCTAAAACAAAAATCAAAAAAAAAAAAAAACTACAGAACACATAAAACATAAATGTGCAATTTCCTCATACAGTTTTCCAGGCAACTTTCAATAACACACACATAGATACACCAACACACACACACGTAGTCACACTTATTTTTAGAGCAACGACAGTCAGGGCCAAAATGGCGAACAGACTGCAAACTATTTGCATATGAAAAGTTGTTGTTGTTATTTTTGCTGGAGAGAGAGAGAAAACAACTGCCCCAAAATGAGCATTCGTGAGCAGAACGTGAGCGAATGGTGGAGGGAGAGGCAGAGAGTTAGTGAGCGTGTGAGGCAGTGGCTTAGTTAGTAGGAGCTTAGGGGAAGAGTAAAATATCAAAATGTCAATCAGAAATCAGAATACGTTCAGAAGTAGGGCAGAAGAAGCCGATTATGCAAGAAATCCGATCTACATCGGATGGACGAGTCAAGAAAAGCCAAACAGGTACTGGCAATGAGAACGGAAGACAATGCACCGAGAGGAAGACTCCGAAAAACTTGGGAAAATCGCATACAGAATGTGGGAAGGATGAGTGGCAGAACCTTGGCAGACCGACCTAATTGAGGAAGATAGATATCCCAAGGCTACCCCGACGCCTAACAGCAAATGGGGATTGAAGATGAAGAAGAAGAGTGACTCAGAAAAACGTTTCATTATTCAATTTTACTGAGAGTACAATAAAGTACAGTTGAGCTTTAATTATACCTAGGAAATAAAATTAAATGAAATACTAAAAATACTAATACTAATACTAATCCGCTGAGTAAACGATATACCGACTTATAAAAAAGGTTAGCTCCAAGGGACAAAAGACTAGATATTCAAGTAAGTAACAGCAGCACGCAGAAATGTTTCCGTGCCAGTGAGACAAAAAAGAGCCCGTAGTGTCAAGAATTGAGGAAGACCCAAATCGGTCTCTCACACGTCGTTCTCAAGCGTTGGGCATCCTTGTAGCGTCATTGTGGCAAATTTTGCGTGAAGATCTTGGCCTATATCATTACAAGATCTAATTGACGTAAGAACTGAAGCCGCTTAACCACAAGAAGCGTCGTATGGTCGTGATTGGGATGAGCAACAACTTGAAAATGAACCGGATTTTCATCGAAAAATCATCTTCAGCGATGAGGCTAATTTCTGGCTGAATGGCTTCGTCAATAAGCAAAATATGCGTTATTGGTCAGGCAGCAATCCACACGTATTCCATGAATCACCATTGCATCCCGAAAAAATTACGGTTTGGTGCGGTTTATGTTCCTGCGGCGTCATTGGGCCGCACTTCTTCCTTGATGATCAAGGCCGGCACGTTACTGTGAATGGGAATCGCTACCGCTCAATGATAACCGAATATTTTTGGCCCGAATTGAATGATATGGACTTGGACAATATGTGGTTTCAACAGGACGGCGCCACAAGCCACACAGCGAATGTCACCATCGATTTATTGAAAACAAAGTTTGGTGAACTGGTTGGTGTTATCTCACGAAATGGCCCAGTCAATTGGCCGCCTCGGTCGTGCGATTTGACGCCGTTGGACTATTTCCTGTGGGGCTACGTCTAGTCTATGGTCTTCACTTCGTGAACGTGAAATCGCAGCAGTATCGGCCAATTTGTGCTTGAAAACTGTCGAAAATTGGGTTCAGCGCTTGGACTTCTGCAAGCGTTCCCGTGTTGGCCATGCAAAAGAAATTGAGTTCCTTACATAATGGCATCGAATGTACTTTCACAGGAATAAAGAATTTCTTTGATATCTAAAACCGTTTTTGTTTTATGTAAAAAATCGTTTGTAGCGTTCTTATTGAAAAACCCTTTATAACATATCAAGATCACTGTGTGGTAAACGAAGCTACAGGAATAGCCCCATAATGGATAGCAACGGAACTCTCCTCATAAACCCCGACGAGAAGATTGTGCGGTAGATGGAGCACTTTAAGTCAACACTCAATAACCCCATCGGCATAGAAGTGCATGAAGCCGTTAATCGTGACATTATATTTCATGGAATTGTCGATACTCCACCAACGATAAACGAAGTGAAGGACGCTATTAAAGCGCTTAAACGCAGCAAGGCTCCTGACAACGACAAAAGCTCTTAGGCACTCATTCATGCTAAGAATCTGGGTAGAAGAAGTTCTTCCAAGCTCATGGAACGAGGGCATTCCGATGAAAATACCGAAGAAAGGTGATGCTAAAGAGTGTAACAATTATGGAAGCATAACTTTGTTCCCTAAACCCAGCAAGTTATTTAGCCGCATCATATTAAATTGTATATCCGATGCAGTTCCGAGAAAACCTCTCTTGTGTCGATTTGATAAATACCGTCCGCATAGTTTTAGAGCAGTGCTACGAGTTCCGAACACTCATATATACAGCATCCATCGATTCCATGAAAGCATTCGACAGTGTCGAAAGACGCTATCTCTGGAGGCGTGCCGCGGAAATTCTTGAAGTTAATCAAGGTCATGTATAATGATTTCAATTGTCGGATCCTGTGGAAAACTATCAAATCGATTTGACGTGACAGATTGGGTAAGACACGGTTATATTCTGTCACCAATTCTTTTCCTTCTTGTTGTTGACGATGTACTGCGCTCAGCCTTACGTGGCGAAAGCTGTATTCAATGGGCACCCTTCAACCAACTTTTTTAAGTAACAAAGAAATATGATTGAGAAAGTGGAACCTTCTTCTGCACAGAGCTTGCTTCTTTTACCGGCGAGTGACGAATTTCTTCCTCCATGCTACAGAAGCAACATAGTCCACCGTCTGCTATGCCAATTTTGATTAAGTGGCTGCACAGCCTCTCAAGGTGTTCTTCCCGTGAGTTAACATGACTTTGAACCTTTAATGGTTGCAGTTAGAGAGGCGGGTTTTTGATTATTCAAGCCCTGGTAGCTGGGCCCAGTGAAGCAGTCGTTTGTTATTCTTCTCTATTCTCACTGGGTTCCGTACCACTTGGTTACCAATCCCACAGTGTGGTTTAGTACCGATTAGCGGTGGTGCTACATCGGTCCTTGCCAGTTTATCTGGCAGCTCGTTTCCAGGAATGCTGTTAGGTCCTGGAACCCATCTAATCGTGAGCTTATTGCTGGATCCCAATTTATACCCGTAAGGGGTATATATAGGCGGCACCACTTTTTATATGACCTCTATATGATCTTCAAAAGCTTAAAAAAAATCCCTCTTAAAAAATTCCATCTACGTCACTGGCGTGATGAGCCAAAGAGGAAGCTGCACTCAATGGCAAGCGAAAACTTAAAATATAAATAATGAAATTTTCTTTTGGCCGTTGTTGTTGTATGTGGTTGTTACCTGCATGTCCCATGTGTGTGAGTATATCATTTTGTGCATGTGTCTGCGTGTGTTTAAAGGCTTTTAATTAGACCAAGGACACGTGTAAGTGTGTATCCTGTATCTGTGTCTGTGTGTATGCATCTACCTATGTCTGACTTCAGTTGACTGTCTTTGCTTGGCTTGTAAGTGGCCAAAAGCAGGCAGCTTAACACACACACACACACTCACACACACGCACACACATAGACGTGACCTTGTGCGTGTGCATCTGTGTGTGGCAGTCTATTAGTATTACCATTAGGCAGCACCAGCTTAGTACTAGCTCAAAACTTTTGCACCCAAAATGCTTGCCGCCCCCCGCCTGCATTACCCCTTCGCCCCACCCACCCCTTTTGGTGTCTTGCGCTGTTGCTGATGTGGCCAAAATGCAAACTTTGCCAACAAAAATAAAATAAAAATGCAAATGATATTGCCACACACACAGACACACACACACACACGTTCCTAGTGCAACATGTTGCAGTGCCATAGCTTGCAGTCTTTGCCACTCCATTTCACTCCCCCGGTTGCTTCACAAATCTCCTTCCCCTCACCACACCCAGCCAAGTCACAGTCTGTCCAAGAGTAATTTATTTATTTTGAATGCCAAATTGCTTTAGCATACTTTTAGGCTAAGGCCAAAACCAGCTTCTAAGCTCTATTAAGTCAACTGTATTATGTGGCTTAGTTTTGGGCCCATTAGAGAAGCTATCAACAGGACTTGGCTGAACAGCTGCTTGCCACATATATCATTTTTAAGTGAGTACCATAAATGATAAAAACGAATATTCGTTTTTGCAGCAGATGCACAAGTTTCTATATGTCATATGTACCTTAAACGAAAGATGCCAAGCTGTACGATGATCGATAGTCTAAGCGATTTAATTTTTGGTGCGCATACAAACGATTAATCGATGTTTTTTATGTTATAATACTTTTATGTATATCATCTAGAGGCTCTCAAAGCAATAGAGTAGAGCTACTAAACTTTCGATAGTCTGGATCGATTGTAATGTTGGTAAACGTAACTAGCTGTGGTCTCTATAGATAGGAAGAAAATTTACATCAAATCGCTTCCAAGAAAATATGTACCAGAGCGTGGGCTTTTAATCGAATATGCCTGTCAATAGTCTAATCGATTTTATCCGTTTCTAAGCAAAAGAGACTCTTAAGTAAATAATATCGAAACTTTCGTTAGTCAAATCGATTGTATACGATCGATATTTCAAGCTGCTTGCAAGAAAATTTATGCAAGAGTGTGGTGTTTTATTCAAATATGGTCAGTGGCAGAACTGTCGATAGTCTTATCGATTGTATCATTACTAGCTATGGATTTTAGACGCTATAAAAAGTGATCTATATTGAGTCCACGCTGAGTCGCTTGCCAAAAAATTTGTAAAAATTTTGAGTGTTGGCTTTTAGTCTAATATATAGTCTAATCGATTTTATTGTGGAGGCAATTATTCGATGCACCGTTTCTAAGTATATAATATGGAAACTTTCGTTAATCAAGTCGATAGTAAACTTGATTAACATCACAATCGATACTTTTTAGCGCACCTAAGATACGCCCAGTGGCAGAACTATCGATTTTCTCATCGATTGCAACTCTTTTTGACGTTACTAGCTATGGATTTTAGTCGCTATGAAAGGGAGATCCATGAGAAGCCCACTTTAAGTCACTTTCAAGAAAATACATATATTGATAGTCTAATCGATTGTATCATTGATTTAATTTATTCGATGCACCGTTTCTAAGCAAAAGAGGCTGTTAAACAAATTATGTGGAAAATATTGAAAAATCGATTGTATTATAGGTTAACAACACGATCGAGAGTGTGATCTTTTAATGAAATATGTCCAGTGGCAGAACTATCGATAGTCTTATTGATTGTTACGCGGTTTGACGTCACTAGCTGTGAATCTTAGTTGCTATGAAATGTAATCTATATCGTCAGGTCGCTTGGCATAAAATCGAATATGCATATCGATAGTCTAATCGATTATATCGCTGTTTTGTACACTATCGTTAATTCGATACACCCTTTCTAAGCAAATTTGTAAAAGGGGCTCTTAAGCAAATGATATCGAAACTATCGATAGTCAAATCGATTGTTTTCTTGGTTACCATTGGCAACTTTCAGCTCAGTTCAATTAGCTTGTAAAAACATATAAGCAAGAGTGTGAGCTATTAAACGAAACTATCGATAGTCCTATCGTTTGTATGGTCAGTTGACGTCGCTATCGCTGCTCCAAGTCTCTATGAAATTAGTTACTTCTAGGCCCAATTTGCAACAATCATTAATTATGTATTAAGTCTAGGGATAAGTTTTGGAAACCACAATCCTCAATTAGAACTAGGTCATTTCCATAATGCATTCGCAGCTGTAGGATAATCAACATAATTATAGTCCTTCAGATTTTGTTTATTTCAACTTATAAGTCAATTAATCACAAGATATTATGTAGCTGTTGGTAAGCTCAAATAGCTTAAATTTATTAGCGGGTCTAACTAACAGAAACGGAAAAGTTTTGATTTTGAAAATTTTTATTAAATTTATTTTTTTTCCTATGAGTTAAGATGTCTCGACTCAAGAATATAAAAATAAACATTCAAATTCAAGAATACAAATATTAGGTATCGATTATTAGATCGATTTAACCTTTAAGCTATTAGTAAATTTTTCAAAAATTTATAGCTGAGCTGAAATAATTTCTCATATATTGAACCATAGAATTTTATTTGGATACTCACCACAATTAGTAGGACAAAGTAGATCCAATCCCAAAAGCTGTGCGCATCTTGCACGTAATACATTATGTCTGTCCAGCCTTCAAGTGAGATGACCTGCAACAAAATGGTAAATAGTATAACAAAGATGGCTTAATTAGTATGCAAATGTACGTGTAGATAAGACTAGAAGAGAGCGACAGAGAGCGACAGCGGGAGCGGGAGAGGGAGCGAGTGCTAACATTGAAGCATTGGCACGTAGGCGTATACGTAATATAAATTTTTTTCATTTCCTGCATGACAGACACGTCTGCGAACAGCTTGGTTCAGCGGGTTCGTGAATTTTGATGTGTTTAATGTACATTTAATTGATATTTGATGACGTTTACCCTCCTCCTGGACTTTGACAGCGTGGGGCAAACAATTAAAGGTAACTTGCTACAAGTACAACAAATACATAAACATAAGCAACAACAAAAGGCAACAAAAGTAGCTCTCTCTGTCCTCCGCCCTCTCTCCGTTTATTGTCAGGCATCTAATTAAGTTGCAGAGCACGCTGCACACGTTCTTTGCACATTACGCATACGCCGCGTGGTTACGAAGGAAATGGTCACACTCTCACTCTGGCTATGTAAATTGTCGCCTGCTTTTGTTGTTTTAGCGTAAACGATGCCGAAAATGACAACAGCAGCAGCTGTTATGGCTGACAGCCATATCCGGAAAAGTGGAAGTGGCTGGGAATACCAGAATCCAGTAACCAGTGATGGTGCCATTTCCAAGTTGACACAACATTAACATACAACATTGATGTCCGCGCTCCACTTTGAAGGACAGTTGTAAGAGATTTTGTAGCTGCCTTTTGTTTCTCCCCTTGCTCTGGTTAATGCTGTTTGTTTAACAAAGTTTAAAACTAATTGCCAGAGACACGAATATACAAATACGTTTAAATAAAGGGTGTTTTTTTTTTGGGGAAGACAAATTTGTATGCGTATAAAAATTATGATGGCCTCATTCTCGATTTGTTAACTTTAGGCGCTAAGTCTGGATGCTTTAAGGCATCATCATCATTTATAGCATTCCAGCCCTAGAAAGGTCAAAGCTTTCTTCACGATGTCCCTCCATTTCACTCGATCCATTGCTTGGACTTTGTAATTTTGGACATTCGTTCTACCCAGATCTGCTTTACCCGCATCCAGCCAACCGTTTCTTGATCGCTCTCTTGCTCGCGTTCCATATTGTCGCCCTTTCAGGAATAAATTAAGTGTGGAGCTTTCATCCTTCGGTTTTCTTAAGTGCACGATCGTTACATTGTTTATTAATTCTTCGAGCTCTGAGTTACAGCGCATTCTGTAGATATTGCCATCTATCACCTGCCGGCAAATTCTCTGTAGAATCTTTCTCTCAAATGCTGATAATTGCATACAGTCAGATTTACGAAGAACTCATATCTCTGAGCAGCATGTCAAGGCGGGTCGAACGAGCGTTTTATACATTTGTAGTTTTGAATCTCGAGAATAATTTAGATTTAAATATTTTGTTGTATGAAAAATAACATCTAATATCATGTCGAGTCGCCAGAGCTCGAGTACAAAACTCCTAATTATTTAAAAGAGATCACTGATTGAAAGCTATAGAGACCTTTCCTCAGGTTTTGACCTTGTGGATCTAAGCATATCGCATCATATGATTGTCCTTTAAACATTGCCAGTGTCGTCTAGAATAGGGGGGTTCTGATATGCGAGGCCCTTGTGAAGGTATCATGGCATCAATATAGACTCGCATGCGAAAATAGAAAGTACCAGTCCCTAGGGGACAGTGGGTGAGGTTATCAATTGAAAATGATTGGCTATGTTGTCCGCGTTACTTTCCCCAAACTTCCAGCATGAATAGTTCTTTATTTATTTATATTCATCATAGTTTTTGAGATAGACGTGTTCATATAGACGGATAAATGCAAATTAATAACAAATGAGAGAAAACTATTTTGAAAGCCACCAAACTGGATGGGGTGTCAATGGTGTAGTCTTTGGCGTGCTGCATTCCCATCGCGAAGTACTTCCCCATACGCATTAATTCTATTTCAATATTTCCGACTCTTGGCAAAGTCACGTCATCCCCGCTATTGCATCAGCAAGCAGCACTTCGATAATGCAGTAAAAAGCTCGAAAAGCTCTCGATCAAGTTTAATGCGATCAGCAAGGAAGCAAGACGTTGTCTGTTTGGTGCTAGTTTTTGCCAATAGATGGCGCGGAAAGCATGAGCATGTTAAGCTAGTCCACACCCAGTTGATTTTAAATGACAGCCCCGCCATTAGAATAAGCAGCAACACCGGATCGAGCGAAAAAAAAAACACTATTACTGAAACCAATACAAGAGATCTCTTGACGGAATTCCAAGAAACATTGTAATTCTTGTCAATGTTAGGCAGCAATTAAAGCTCTGTCATCTCACACCATAAAGAGTTAACTGATCCGTAACACGACGCTAGCGCTCATTCGTATCCATCACCACTCAATAACCCTCTGCTGGGTTTCGGGTCACGCAGGTGTCCCTGGTAATGAGGCGGCGGACGAGTGCACCAGGGACGGCTCAGCGCTGGCAGCTAACCTTGCGGTTCAGGACATAGAAAGACCATTACAGCACGTCGTTACACAAATCAGGTAGACGGCTAAAGCTCTGGTGTCCGTTTATCGCATCTCCCGAGCACTCTGGCCGAGATGTGATCCAAAGCGATCATCTGAACTGGACTAGGATGGTGGTAGGCGTTGTAACGGGGCACTGCACCATAGAAAGTATGGCTGAGAGGTTGGAGGTTGCCCATCAGGATTTCTGCCGCAGCTGTAGAGATGAGGAAAAGACAAAAAGCATCCAACACCTGCTATGCGACGGCCTGGCGCTTTTTAGAAGACGAACCCAATTTCTGGATAAACCATTCCTTAAGGATCCGGGTAGGCCAGCCTATGTGCCCATAGCGGTTCTGTAGCGATGTACAGTTTTTAAACCTCCTTTACTATTCCTCCCTTTATACAATTCCTTTCGTCCGCTTTTTTTAATTGGGCAACTCAACCTCATGGTCGCTGGGTAATCTCAGTCACTATCAGATAGAGGCTCTTAGCTGCAACAAAGGGACTCAAGCAGCCTAGAGCTGTTTTGAGTTATTAATCTTTTAGGAAATTTTACAAAATCGTTTTTAAAATTTGTCGCATTTGGAAAAAATGGTCGAAGAACACTTGGAGCGGCGGAAAAGCATTTTAGAATGTTTGGAGCTGTCTGGCGAATCAGATTTGGATGAGCATATAACAAATTGGATTTTATGGGATAGAAATGACAATAGCTTAGCGGAGATTATAGCAGCTGTTGAGAAAAAGAACTGGGAAGAATTTCGCTTGCGTCTTTGTCAGCGGCTCAGCTTTGAAACAAACGGCCTGCAAGCTGTCCTGCGAGCTGGTTTTGATTCCATCAACGACTTGGTCGTAGTGCAGACAGCTCAGGGCATATGCAAACATATGACGGACTGCTATCCCAGCATACAGAAACTTGAAGGTCAAGGAATTGTTATTGCCTATGATGGATTGTACCAGAGCCAGTCTTATGCGCATTTAATCGCCATAATTTTTCTAGCTTTCCTAGCAGTCTGATTGGCTCCAAGATATTGGCAGCCATAGCCAAACCCGAGGGCTTTAAATTCATCAAATCGCCCATAAACTTTACCTAGATGGGCAACAGAGTAAGCAAGCTGGAAACTCTACACAAGTCCATACTGTTTGCCTACGACCAGCACTTCGGCTTTATGTTCGGCACAAAGGCGCTAGACACAGCTGGCGTCAGTGCTGCCGAGCATTTGGCTACCCTGGCCAATCTGTTGCGTAGCCAACGGCAGCCAATGACACTAATCGAAAAGCTGCATGAGATCTATCATGCCTATGTTAGTTCCTTTTTCAGCTGTGCCAATGCAGGCGTTATAGCTGGCATTTTTGAACGTTTCTTCTTCAAGTCCTTAAGCCCCGGGTGGGACATAGGGCGACGACAAACTTCCTCCATCCTTCCCGATCTGCGGCCAGATACTTCAGCTGTAGCCACGTTTTATGCTGTATTGCTGCTTCGGCCAATACTGTTGATTTCCAAGTAGTTCTTGGTTTACCAACTCGCCGTGTACCTTGAGCATTCCATTCGAAGGATTGCTTTACGATGCTGTCGTTTGGTCTCTTCAACGTGTGGCCAATCCAGCGCCTCTTCCGCTGTCTAATTTCGACATTCAAAAGCTTTTGACTCGTTCTGCGCCACAATTCTTGATTCGATATAATTAGCGGCCAACGGATCTTAAGAATGTATCGAAGGCAGCGGTTTACAAATGCCTGTAATCCTCTCGTGATGGAGGTAGAGACTTTCCAGGTTTCACAGGCATACAATAGTACAGATTTGACATTGGATTCGAAGATGCTTAGCTTGGTGTGTAGGGAAATTTGACTAGAGTTCCATACTGAAGACAACATTCCAAAGTCGCTGCGGGCTTTACTTATTCTGCTGTTAACATCCAGATCCGTTCCTCAGTCTGACGATACAAAACTTCCTAGATAGTTAAACTGTTGGGCTGATGTGCTGAGCGGCCAGTGTGCATTATTTTGGTTTTGCTGCAATTGATCCTAAGACCAGCCATCTCTCTATTCACTTGCAGTGATTGACACATCTCGTTCATTCCGCTGTTGGTACTTGCCAGTAAACAGATATCGTCAGCATAATTCAAGTGGTTTAGCTGTTCAAAAGGTCTCCATTGGATACCATGTCACTCAGTTGTACGCTTTGAACGCTTACGCAGCTTTAATGATGATGAGCCGAACACTTATCCGGAGTGCCTAATGCGTGGACTGGTCCATGTCTTGAAAGTGCGTGACTTGACCTTAGGTGTGGATAGCTCCTATGCCGTTGGCAAACTCAAATTGAGTTACTATGCGGAGTTTTGTGGACTGCCCAAGCGAAAGGATTGGGAGCAACTGCAGGATAAACTATATATGATGGTAGATGCTTGCCTAGAGGAGTTCTGTCAGCCTGCAGAGAATGGACTTATTGCTGTTAAGTGACGCTGCTACTTACCAAAAATATTGCCACCCAAGCCATGCCAATATTGTCAAAGGAGATGGTGCCCTGAAATGGATTCTCGCCACCCTGCTTGCATGTGGAGTAATATTGGTTCCAATTGACGCAGGATGTATTTGTGGGCTCATTAAAAACATAGGGTTGTGCATCCGCTGCAAAAAAGTGGAAGTTTCTTCAAGTTAAGTCAGCTTAAAGGCGGGCGGAACACAACAAAAGTAATTAAAAATGTGATAAAATTTGATTACGGATTACGGATTACGACGCAATTTGCACTTCATTAAGTCAACTTAATAGCACAAAAACAATAAAACTAATTAATGAAAATGGACATGAAAATGCAAATGAGAGAGAGCGAGAGGGAGGGGGAGGTAGAGTGAGGGAAATGCGTTTAAATTTTCTTCTTTTATTTTCTTTGCTTTTTTTTAAGCTTACCTTCACAAACAAGTGCACCAATGCGATAGGGCGGAAAATTGCCGCACAAATGCATGCCCGAATCGTGTGGGGTGGAGCATATATAGTCCTGATCCTTGGAGAACTCATAATAATGCGACACGCTGCAAATGTGTATATATATGCGTGCGTGCGTTTATTTGTATGTGTGTGTTGGTTTGGTTGTGTAGAGATATATATATAGTATATATATTTTTTTTCATGTAAATACATCATATCATGTTGACCAGAGTTTTTTGAGAGTGGAAGAGTGGGCGATAGCGAGTGAGAGTGAAAACGAGAGAGCGTAACAGCGAGCAAAAGAGAGCGAGAGCGAGAGAGAGAGAGAGAGAGAGAAAGAGAGATGACAAAAAATAGTTTTAACAATTATCATAAATATCATTTGAATGCTATACACGTAATTACATAATATCTAAAATAATTATGTTTATTTATTTGATAAATTATTATATAATTATATTTATATAGTATTTAGATATATATATATATATAGTAAGTATATGCCTGAAGCATATATATATATGGTAAACACATACAACATGGACAATTTGAGAGCGTAAAATAAATAACGTAAAATGTATAAAATAAATTTGATTTTGTGGTGCTAACAAAGAGAGAGAGAGAGAGAGCGTGTAAGAGAGCGTAAGTGAGTGTGCGAGCGCGTGTGTGTGAGCGTGTGTGTGTGAGAGCTTGCCAATTGGTTGATATTTAATAAAAAAAAAACTAATGTGTTAGCAATGCACACACACAAAAGTAATACACACGTACATTGAGTGTTAGTGTTAGTAAGAGAGAGTAGCGAGCGCGAAAGATCGAGAGCAAGCAAGCTAGCCACAGCGTGACTCAAGCATAAGCGTGTGTTGAGAGAGAGAGAGAGAGAGAGAGAGAGCGCGAGCGCGAGAGCGCTTTAAACACACAAATACACACACACAACTGTAAACTGCCAAATATAACAAGAAAAAAAGAAACAACCAAAATGGCGTTTAAGCAGTGAAAACATAAAATGGCGCACTTAAAAAGAAACTGCTAAAAAAAAAATAAGTTAAAATTACATAGCGCCAAAGCAATTTAAATTAAACGCTCTTTGAACGTCGAACCAGAGACGACGACGTAGGGGGGAGTTTTCAGCGTCGAGACTTTATGCCAAAAAAATGTCAACGCAAATACGTGTGTGTGTCTGCGTGTGTGTGTAATATGTGTGAGTTTGACAATAAAACGTGTTTAATATGCACGTGAGCACACACGCAACAAAAAGGAAATAAAATAAGAGAAAATAAAAGAAAATTCTAAAAAAAAAAATGAAAACGTAACCACAAGAAAATTTTATATGTATAAATATAAATATTTTTGCAACTTTATTTCTGTGTTGGTATGTGGGTATGTGTGTGTGTATGTGTAACCAGCCCGCCCCGCAAATGTACTTATGCTTCAGGAGGGTCAAAAGGAGTTTTCTAAGAGGGGGGGCCGTGGCCAGGGCAGCTTTAAATACCTTTGTAATAGAAACTGATGGTTTTTCCTGTAAAAAGAGTTCAGCTTACAAAACATATATGAGGCACAAAAAAACAAAGTACACACATTATAATACATATACGTATATAGCATGTATATATATATATATATGTAACATAATTTTTGCGACTTTTTGGTGTTCTCTACTTTTAGTCTGTGTGTGTGTGTGTGTGTGTGTAGCATAAAATCATATAATAGTAAAAAACTTTGCTTGCCAGGGAACTGCTTGATGGTTTTTTTTTTCATATTTTATTGGATTTTTGTTTCCATTTAAGTTGCATTAAAGTAACAGTTATATGCATATATATATATAAGTACTGTATGTATGTGTGTGCGTTTATAGCTAATTGATGTCTGTCTGTGTAAAAGAGGGTGCTCTTTTTAATGCTGACTTTTTGGGGGGAGGCAATGACGCTTAAAGCACGTTACCTTGTAACTATTACGATAATGATGATGTCTGCCTTGTTAATGTTGTTGTTTTTGTGTGTCGTAAGAAAAAAATAATAAAATAAAAGCCAAAGCTTGACTTAATCATCCGAAGTTTATTTGCTCTTCGAGACAAATACTTAAATAAAATTAAAAACGCTTGCCTATGCTGCTCAAACCTAATTATGTACTGGTTTTGGACAACATCTAAAGCCTCAAAAGCGCTTTAGTTGTTATTAACTTGATGGTCTCTTCTCCGTAAAAGTCTTTTTCATTTCAAAACAGAAGACAGATGACATTTTAACAAACTTTTTGTAACATCATCGTCATCAGCAGCATTTACATCATTAACATTATTATTAAGCTTCCACTTGTTATCTTGCTTGATTTTGCTTCTTTTTCTTTTAAACTTTTAAGTTAATCAAACTCAGCATCATCACCTCACCTTGTTCATCTAAATACAGAAATATTTTCACCATCATCTTCATAAACCATTTCCTTTAGGTTTTTACTTTTAATCTATATTGTTGAATTAATGTTTGAGCTTTCTCAACATTTTTCATCTCACTTTAACTTAATTTCAACTTGCCAACAGTTTTTTGTTGAGCCAGCTGATATTAAAAAAGTTTCAACTCAACTGCAACTGGGCTGTTGATAACACGCCACATTTTTGAAGAAAGTTTCTAGCCGCAATGTCTTTATGACATTTAGAATCAATCTATTGGCAAAACAGCTGCAGCTTCGCCATTTTATTTCATCATCTTCAATTTGGTATCGTCATCTTTATTTACGCTTATTTATCATCGTTATTTAATTGCAGACTTTAAAGCTGAAAGATGTAATTTGTTTCTACAAGCACTTTCTTCATCTTCTCTATTATCTTAATAATCATATTTTTTTTAATCAGTTTTCTGCATTGTCTTTTAAAATTTTTAGTATCAATCTATTAGCAAAACATCTTAAGTTTTTTAATTACTTCGATTAAAATATCTACACAATTTACTTCGGTTTCATCATCTTTACTGTTGCAACTTTATTTGGTAATGTCATCTTTATTTCCGCTACTGTATTATCTGAATTTATTTAAAGAGTTTAACAAAGCATTTTCTTCATTTTCTCTATTATCTCAATAATCATCTTTATATTTTTAATTAGTTTCTGCATAGATTGTCTTTCAAAATGTTTAACACCAATCAAAGGGCAAACCATCTTAAGTTTTTTTTTATTAAAATCATCTCTGCCACTTTTTATGGTTTCATCATCTTCATCTTTGAAATTTTATTTTTACTAATTAAATAGATTTTCGGTACTTTATCATCGTTATTCATTTAAAGATTTTAAAGATGAAACAATGAAATTGTTTCTTCAAATATACTTCAACTTCACCATCGTCTGCATATTTTTTTCAGTAGACGCATTGTCTTTCAAATTTTAAAATTAATCTATTGGCAAAGCGTCGTTATCTCTTTTATAATTAGTTTCAGTAGAATCATCTTCACCATTTTCTTCTGTTTTATCAACTTCACACTTGCAAATTCATTCGGTGTCGTCAACCTTATTTTTCAAGAGCTTAAAGATGAACAAATGAGTGCCTTTCTACAAAGCATTTACTTCGTCTTCTCTATTATCTTAATAAGCATATTTATCCTAATTAGTTTCTTTCAAAATTTTTACCATAAATTTATTGACGAAACATCTTGAGTTTTTTAATTATTTTGATAAGAATCATCTCTGCCACTTTCTTCAATTCCATCATCTTCATCTTTGCAACTTTATTTGTACTCGTCATATTAATTTTTGATACTTTATCAACGTTATTCATTTAATAATTTTTAAGATGAAACAATGCTTGTTTCTTAAAAGTATTTATTTCATCTTCACCGTTGTCTGCATATTTTTAATCAGTTTCTAGACGCATTCTCTTTTAAGATTTTTAAAGTTAATCTATTGATATCGTTATCTCTCTAATATTTAGTTTCAGTAGAATCATCTTCATCTTCACCACTTTTTTCGGTTTCATTAACTTTACTCTTGAAACTTTATTTGGCTTCGTCATTTTTATTTTAAGATGAACAATTGAATTGGTTTCTACAAAGTATTTGCTTTATTTTCTTTGTCATTTTTATCTTTTTAAAAAGTTTCATTTAAACCATCATCTAAAATTTTTCGGTTTCATCATCTTAACCTTCGCCACTTTCTTTTGCATAATTACTGTTTATTTTAGTTGAAATATGTTGACAAGGCGTCGTAATCTTTTTAATAATACGTCTCAGTATCATCTTCTCTACTTGCTTTGGTTTCATCAACTTTACTCTTGCAACTTTAGTCGGTTACGTCATCTTTATTTTTGCTACATCATGTGAAGAACTTAAAGATGA
Organism: Chymomyza amoena; assembly: GCA_037043745.1. Lineage (NCBI taxonomy): Eukaryota > Metazoa > Arthropoda > Insecta > Diptera > Drosophilidae > Chymomyza > Chymomyza amoena. The sequence continues at coordinate 267,851 of JBAMAX010004408.1, read as the reverse complement.
TCAATTGAATTGGTTTCAACTGTGAATGTAGTTGCTTTATCTGTTTTATCATTTCATTTTTTATCTTCATCATCTTTTTCATTTTTATCATATTTATCATCTTTATCATCTTTATCATCGTTATCATCTTATCATCTTTATCATCTTTATCATCTTTATCATCTTTATCATCTTTATCATCTTTATCATCTTTATCATCTTTATCATCTTTATCATCTTTATCATCTTTATCATCTTTATCATCTTTATCATCTTTATCATCTTTATCATCTTTATCATCTTTATCATCTTTATCATCTTTATCATCCTTTATCATCTTTATCATCTTTATTATCTTTATCATCTTTATCATCTTTATCATCTTTATCATCTTTATCATCTTTATCATCTTTATCATCTTTATCATCTTTATCATCTTTATCATCTTTATCATCTCTATCATCTTTATCATCTTAATCATCTTTATCATCTTTATCATCTTAATCATCTTTATCATCTTTATCATCTTTATCATCTCTATCATCTTTATCATCTTTATCATCTTTATCATCTTTATCATCTTTATCATCTTTATCATCTTTATCATCTTTATCATCTTTATCATCTTTATCATCTTTATCATCTTTATCATCTTTATCATCTTTATCATCTTTATCACCTTTATCATCTTTATCATCTTTATTATCTTTATCATCTTTATCATCTTTATCATCTTTATCATCTTTATCATCTTTATCATCTTTATCATCTTTATCATCTTTATCATCTTTATCATCTTTATCATCTTTATCATCTTTATCATCTTTATCATCTTTATCATCTTTATCATCTTTATCATCTTTATCATCTTTATCATCTTTATCATCTTTATCATCTTTATCATCTTTATCATCTTTATCATCTTTATCATCTTTATCATCTTTATCATCTTTATCATCTTTATCATCTTTATCATCTTTATCATCTTTATCATCTTTATCATCTTTATCATCTTTATCATCTTTATCATCTTTATCATCTTTATCATCTTTATCATCTTTATCATCTTTATCATCTTTATCATCTTTATCATCTTTATCATCTTTATCATCTTTATCATCTTTATCATCTTTATCATCTTTATCATCTTTATCATCTTTATCATCTTTATCATCTTTATCATCTTTATCATCTTTATCATCTTTATCATCTTTATCATCTTTATCATCTTTATCATCTTTATCATCTTTATCATCTTTATCATCTTTATCTGCCCAAATAGAAAGTTACAAGCTGCTGCATAAAATTTTATAGCTCAAGTCTATTTAAAGAGTAGCGAATAAAGAACAAATTGTAAAATGGCAAATGCAAAATGTTCTGCATTTTGAGTGCCCAGTCAACTAAGATGAGCTTGCATGTGAGTCTTCTGTCTGTGTGTGTGTGTGGGTTTGCGTATACTTGTGACTTATACACAGATATACTTGTATATAAATATACTTCGTATAGCTAACATAGATATAAAGTATTGAATAAGCTAACAAAAGCCTCAAAAAATACATATATAGCATATAGCACAACATCGAAACTGAAGGGAAAACCAAAATAAAAATAAAAATAAACAGAAAACAAGTACAAAAAAAAAGTAGAGTATATACTGTATAGAGTATTAAAGAAAAAACAAGACTGTAGCTAATGTTGCTAACACATAGACTACTTTTAGGCGCAAACTTTTACTTGATAGTTCTTTGGGTTGTTTTCAAGTGGAAACAAAATCGTTTAAAGCATTTAGGCATTTGTGTGCGTATATATATATAGTTGTGTGTGTGTGTTTGATTGTGTGTGTAGTTTGGGTGGGGGGACAGTAAGGCGTAAGAAGTTTAGAGTAGAGTAGCTTACAATTTAACTAGCTGTCTAATTAGATAAGTTTTCTGCTGTAGCTATGTTTGTTGAGGTTATGTAGAGTATATAAAGAGTATATAAGTAAGTTGTAGTAGTATTTTTATAGAGTATAGTATATTTAAATATTGTCAAATATTACTTATAAAGTGTACAAGAGAGAAAGAGAGAGAGAGTTTTGTGTTAGATAATTAGCTAGTTAGGAGTTCCAGAGAGAGAGAGAGAGTTAGAGTATACATTTAAATGTACATTTAATAAAATTGACACTTATATAGCAAATTGTTGTTGTTTTTATTTAAGTGTTAAACGTTATGTAAAAATTATGTGTACATAGAGAGCAGAGCGCACTAGAGAAAATAAAATGGTAGATCTAGGCCTGAAAGTTGTTTAAGGACTAAAGGGATTAGCTAGTGTAAAGTAGTAGGGTTTAATTACGATAGATACAGAGACAGCTGAAAATTGTATATAGTTAGAGAGTTAGAGAGCTATATGTACTAGCGCTATGTACGCGCGCTTATTTACTTGAGCATATGTGTGTGTTTGTGTGTGTGTACATATTTGTGTGAGCATGTGTGTGTGTGTGAAAGAGAGAGCGTGTGAGTAAGACGGGGAAAAGTAAATCATTTTATCTTACGAGTTAACACGGACTCGAACTCTGTACTCATCAGGAAGTCCCCTGTAAACAAAAAATTTGTTCCCGGTATGATTTTTGGTTTTGTTTCACTTGGAATTTATTTTCAAAAAAACCAAAAAAAAAAAATCAGTAGTGAAATAAACACAATTTATGTTTAGTTTTCTCGTATTTTTTTGTTTATCACCTCATTTGGCTGCCAATTTTGCTCAAATTTGAATTTATTTTTTTTTGTGTTTGATTTTGTTTCAACTAAAAATAAATTGAAAAACTTATAAGGTATATAAATATATGTATAGATAGTATTTTAAAAAATTTTATTTATTTAACTTTTAGCACTGCCTCTTTAGACTTGTTTTTGTTATTGTTGTTGTTGTAGTGTCTGGTTGTATCTGTCTAAACGTTGAAAAATTATATATATGTATAAGCATTGTAAACCATTTTGTTTCAAGTCGCAAATGGTTGAGTGTATTTGTTCAACTATACAAATGTATGGCTGTATGTGTGTGTGTGCATGTGTATTGGTGTATAATATTTACAAAATGGCGTCGACCAATTTACAATGTCTTACAAATTGTTTGATTGATTTTGTATTTGTACAATTGCTTTACAGTAGACAAAATCCAACGGAAACGAAACAAAAACAAAACAAATTACACAAAAACAAAAATGGCCGCTGACAGTTATCTAGGTACTGTTTGTGCGTGTGTGTGTGTGTGTTAGTAATGTAAATTTATTTTTATTGTTTGACTAAAATGAAAATGAAAATGGTTTTTGTTAATAAAACACAACTCCAAATTTATTTATGCACAAATATTTCAATAAATTACAAAGCATCAATTGTTTTTAAAACCCATGTAAATTTTATTGTTAATTTATTGACTTATTGTACATCAATAAATATTTTTGCGTAATTGTGTAAAATTGTAAACATTGTTGCACAACTTGACAAACATAATTGCTTTTAGCATTTAAAGATCAATTTTAAAATTAACAATAAATAATTCCCCCGTCTACTGCAGAGCTCACAAAAATGCGTTTTTGGCTAATAACATTTTTCCTTTGCTTTCAAAAAGGTTTCTTAGCGTTGTGGTACATAAAACTTTCTACAAAATCGATTTAAAATATCGATTATTTTTTTTATTTTTATAATTAACGTTGCATCCTTATCAGCTTTACTCGAAGTGTAACCAATTAAAAAGGCCATAAATTCAAGGTACAAAATGTGTAAAAATAATACGAAATTTAGAAACAATTTACTTTCGCTCAATATGGCCACCTTTTGCCTTCACTATGGCCTTGAGACGGTCCAAAAATGAATCACAAGCTGCCCGAATGTGACTTGCAGGTATTTTGGCCCACTCGTGGACAATGGCTTTTTTCAGCGCCTCGAGACTGTTGTATCTTTTAGTTCGGACCTTGCTCTCCAAAATGGCCCAAAGAGAATAATCCATCGGATTCGCGTCTGGTGAATTCGAGAGCCATTGTGTGGACGTTATGAAGTTCGGAACGTTGTTTTTCAGTCATTCTTGGTTCACTCGAGCTTTGTGAGACGGTGCCGAGTCCTGTTGAAACGTCCATGGTCTGCCACCGAAATGTTTGTCTGCCCACGGCTTCAAAGCAACCTCCAGAATACTTTCCCGATAATATTGCGCATTAACCTTGACGCCAGGCTCGATGAAAACGATTGGAGAGCGCCCATCTGCGGTTACAGCGGCCCAAACCATTATCTGTGGCGGGTGCTGCCTCCTGGTGGCCAAACGATAACTCAAATTCTCGTATGAACGGTCCCTCAAGTAAACCCTATCGTTTTGAGAGTTTACGAATTGCTCAATTGTAAAAATTTTCTCGTCAGAAAACACAATGTTCGGCAATTGACCGCTTTCGGCCAAGCGAAGCAACTCCTTCGCTCTCTCAAGTCTGACTTGTTGCTGCTTCGGTGTGAGATCATGTGCCTTTTGGATCTTGTAAGGCTTGACATTCAGTATGCGACGGATGCTACGGTCAGATATTTTCAGTTCTTTCGCCATTTGATTGGCACTTCGTCGGGGATTTCGCTCAAGTCGCTTCTTCACTTTTTGAACCATCTCACGTGACGTTGCAGTCTTTTGATGACCACCTCCATGACGTTTTGCAATGCTACCAGTATCATTGTAACGAGTTATGGTGCGATAAACGAAAGCTTTATTTACTTTAAGGTGTTCGAGCTCACGAACAATCGCTGGTTGTGATTTTCCAGCTAAATATAATGCAAGTACTGATTTTTTTTTTCGCGTTTACTCACGGCAAAATGCTTTCGTGCGCTTGTAAACAATACTCTAAACTGTCATTTAGCTAACTTATAAACAGCTGATGCCCGTGCGTCAGCTGCGCGAGCGGTCTGAATTTGGTTACACTTCGAGTGCCGGACCCCAAGCGCCGACTATGTCCCTCAAATCTATAAGTCTTCAAATCTTCCGTTTTTATTGAATACTGTGTGATAGTGTGATCTTTTGAAAGCAATTAATTTATGGTCATACTATTTTACTTATTTAGTTATTTTGTATAAGATTAATTTTTTGATATATTATAAGATTAAATTGCTACAAATACTGCGTAGAATCCGCAGCATGAGCTGTAAGCTATTTTTTAAACTAAAAACTTATAAAAAGACACCCTATAATTGACAGATGTCAGAATGCAGTAATTTCTTAAACTGAAAATTCATTGCATATTTTGGCTACCACACTGTTTAAGCCGGCACAAAGACATTGTTTAGTCTGGTTTTTAACTCATCATAAAAAGCATAAGAAATTTCATTCACACAATTTAAAGTTTTTAATACTAAATACACTTTTAGTTATTTATTTTTAAGCAATCACCCAATATCTTAGCATAGGCTGTTCTACCAGATAAATTATCTGCAGTATGTACTTAAAAAAAAACACCCAGTATTTTAATTTCCACGCTATTTAAGTTTGCTTTACCAAATTAAATACCTGACCGCTGTCAGATTGTCTGCCAATTTCTTTTTTTATTTAAAAAAAAAAAACACCTTATATCTTGATAAATTATCTGTTATATGTTCCTTGCAATCGCCCTTAGCTCCATTGAGAATCTGCCAATCCGAAGGAGATATAATGTTAACAGGCAAATTAAAACTAGCCCTACAACACCAGCGGAGAGTGCAATTAACACCCTGAAAAAAGCCAAAGCTCCGGGAGTAGATAAAATCGGCGTTGAATGCTTTCAAGCAAATGCTCATATGATGGCACCAAAGTTAACTCCGATCTAGGAAGCTGTTTGGACCTCTGAAAATGTACCCAAATCATGGCAGGAATCGGTAATTATCAAGATTCCGAAGTAGGGAAACCGACAAATATGCTCTTACTGGAGGGGTATCTCTCTCCTGCCAACCATCATAAAAATCCTGAATCAGATCATACTAAGCCGCATTTCCGAGCCACTTAACAACGTTCTAAGTAGAAATCAAGCTGGCTTTCGCCTTCAAAGATCAACACTGTACGTATTATCGTAGAGCAATCCGAGGAATTCAACTCTACGTTATATTTAGCTTTCATAGATTTTCTGAAAGCGTTTGACACCTTTCAAAGGGAAGCAATTATAGTAGCACTTCGAGCTAGAGGGATTCCAGACAAAATGATCAATATTATAAAAGCGTTTTATACTGGGTACTTAAGCCGAGTTTTGCACGGCGGACAACTAAGCGATCCTTTTGAATGCAATGGCGGTGTGAAACAAGGATGCACACTGTCGCCCTTGCACTTTATTAACGTTCTTGATTTGGAATCAACTGGAAATTTAACCGCAAATAAGGAGATCTAGAATATGCGGATGCTGTTGTTCTATTTGCTTCCTGTCATTCGGACCAGCAAACCCAATTAGCCTTGGACGATATGGACTGCAGAATACGTAAGGCCAGAGCTGCCTTGGACAACTAAATAGATTCTGGCGAGAAACGAATATTCGGCGAAAAATCAAAATACGAGTCTCAAACGCATGCATGAAGTCGGTGCTGTTGTATGATTGTGCGACATGGTGCGTTACCAGTGCTATTGTCAAGAAGCTCCAAACATTTGTCAATCGATGTCTTAGAAGCGTATTCCGTATATGATGGCCCCGAACCATTAGCAATGTGCGCCTTTGGGAACTTTGCAAACAAAAACCAATCGAAATTGAAATTTGCAAGCGCAAATACGGTTGGTTGGGTCACATGCTGCGCAAAGATTATGATTCTGATTATGATTCTGGAATGGAACCCACAAGGCAATCACTCCTGAGGCAGAACGCTCGACCGTGAGACCGGAAAATCCAACATCGAGCTTCGAGCAATAGCGCGAAACAGAGATCATTTGAAATCCTATGTCAATGTGCATGACTGACTACGTTTATAACTTGATTAAATTAAGAATATGTCCTTAATAATAAATAATAATCGCCCAATATTTTAGCTGTCATACCGATTCAAATCCGATTTACAGCTTAAATGACTAACAGCTGTCAGTTTAAATTAGTTTAAGCTTTAAAGCTTTTGAAAAAGTCACCCTTTATGCCTGCTAAAGCGCATTATATGATTACTTGTTACGTTTATGAATTAATACGCTTGACAATTGCATACCAAAATTTTGCAAATATTCACATACAATAGAGACCATTAAATAAACACAAAAACGAATTGTTCAAAAATGTATGCAAATATGCAGGCGTATTAGTTACAAAAATAATAGGCAAAAACAAAAACAAAATGGTGGCCTAAATTGTGGCGCTGAAAATTTGCGAAATGTGTCGTAAAACTTTTCAGAGGTATTAAGTACAAAAAAAAGTAAAAGAAATAAAAAAGCAAAAAGTTGCTATGAAAAACGCATTCTAATGGACGGCAACAAAAAAAGTGTAGCATACTTTTTGGGGTGGCAAAATGGCGCCTCTAGTAAAAGTAAAGCGCACTGCTTTGCCGTCCTGTGAGTGCGTGTGTGTGTGTGTGTGTGTGTGCGTATTAAAGCGTGTGCGTGTATGTGCAACAGTTTGCGACTGCCTCTGGCTAAAATTGTAGCTGGCTGCGTGTCTGTGGCATGATGCACGAAGAGTAGAATGCGGATGACGAGGCCGTTCCTTGTAGACGGAACGATGTGGCTGTCATATTACGCGTTGTTCATGATAAATGATTGTTTTGCAAGTTTGAAATCTCTGCCGGCTGCTGCTGCTGTCCAGCACTGGCTGTGGGCCAAGCTGTCAGTGGCATACCCCAAAAATGGTCAACCACAGCGCCCAGACACGCCCCCGTCCGCAATGCGCAGTATATGCGGTATGTATGTATGTCATCTAGTGCCGTTGGGCAACTTCATCAATTTGACAGCCAGCCATGGCAGTTCCAGAACTTGCCGATATGCCAGTTCTGGGAGGAGTGCTCACTTTTTGAAGCTATTAGTTGCAGGTGTCAGGTTAGTGTTGTGTGTTCTCTGTCAGTGGCTTTTAAAAACAAAACAAGTTGGAACACAAAAATATGGCCAAGAACTGAGTGAAACCAAAAACAAGCTAAGCACAAAAAAGCAACTATGAAAAACTATTAAGGTTTTGGGCTCTAGCACTTTGAGCTTATTTCAAGCAGCCTTATAAACTATTTTTATATTAAATCTTACAGTTACTATATACACACGTTGCTTATATACACTAATAAAAAAAAATAAAATAAAAGTAAAATTTTTTTTAAATTCAGAAAATCGCCCTAACATAGAACTGCTTTTGAAATTTTATAAAATTTTGTGTTTTAGTATTTAAAAAAGCACTTTAGAAATTAAAACATTTTTAAGAACTGGCCACACTAAATTGAATCATAGCTTTTATTTAAAAAAATTCGTAATGATGCCTAAAATAAAAAAAAACTGTCTTGCAAAAAAAAAAATGCTGCGCTTATATATTAATTTCAGCATAAAAAATAATTAAACGCTTAAAATTAACGTTTGAAATTGTAAAAAATTTTGCTTTTTTTAGATTTAAAAAAGCACTTAAGCAATTAAATTAATATAATAATAATAATTAAATTAATAAATTCAAGCAAAGCTTTAATTAAAAAAAATGGTCAACCTAAACATCGAAATGGCGCTTAAAAAAAACTCTATACATTAATGATAACAAAATTTTTCAAATATAAAAATAATTAAACAGTTAAACTTAAAATTATTTTGTCATTTAAGCTGTACCTACGAAAATCCTTAAACTTAAAAAAAAATTAACGTTTTGTGTTTAAAAAAATGCTTCAATTATTAAATGTATTGTTATTTTTAGATTTACCAAAGCTCTTAAAATATTAAATAATTTTTAACAGCTGGTCACCCTAAATTTAAGCAAAGCTTTAACTTAAAAAAGGGTCACGCCAAACATCGAAATGGCGCATAAAAATATGTATGCCTTAAAAAAAATTAAAAAAAAACCTTCTATGTACAGGGTGCGCCATTTGAATGTGGTCGATGGAAATATTGAATAACTTTGACAGATTTCAACCGATTGACGTCGTCGAACACATTTTGGAAAGGTTATTGCATTACAATTTTAACCATGAATCGATTCACGCCCAAAGAACGCGCGGAAATAGTGACAATGTTCATTAAATGTGCGTATCGTCAAAAGTATCGCGGTCGTTCTGCGTCTAAAAGTGACACTATTCGTCGCTTAGCTTCAAATTTCGAGAATCACGAGTCTGTAGCGGACCGTCCACATTCAAATCAACCACGTCCTCGACGATCAAATGAAAATATTGAAGCTGTTCAACGGAGTGTTGCAGAGAATCCTTCTGTCTCGTACCGCCGCCGGTCTCAGCAACTAAACATCAGTGGAACTACTTTGAGGAGGATTCTGAAAGATGATCTGAATATGTTTCCATATAAAGTGCAGTTAACCCAAAGATTATTGGAAACAGACAATCCGCGACGCGTGGCTTACGCCAATAACGTTATTCGAGTGAGTGAATCGGAGCCCGATTTTTGGGAGCGAATTTTAATGACTAATGAGGCCCATTTCACGCTATCTGGCACTGTAAATAAACAAAACTGTCGCATTTGGGGGAAAGAAAATGCTCATACTATCCATCAAATTCCACTGCATGATCAGAAAGTGACTGTTTGGGCCGGTGTCTGCTCAAAAACCATCATCGGTCCGTTCTTCTTCAGAGTTGGGGAAACTGTCAATGGGGATCGGTATCGATGGATGTTGGCACACTCTGTTTTATCAGAAATGCGTGAAAAAGGTCTTAAAGGCTTTTGGTTTCAACAAGACGGCGCGACATGTCACACCGCGAAATCCACGCTGAACTTCTTGCGTCAAAAGTTCCCAGGACGTGTGGTATCGAAAGGGGGGATATTGACTGGCCACCGAGATCGCCCGATTTAACGGCACCGGACATTTTTTTGTGGGGATTTTTAAAAAGCAAAGTGTATGCCAACAAACCGAAGACTTTAGACAAGCTTAAGGACAATATTCGAGCCGAAATCACTGCGATATCACCCGAGATGCTGGCAAATGTCATGGAAAATGCCAGAAAAAGAGCTGAATTTTGTATCCGCAATAAAGGAGATCATTTGATTGACGTTGTTTTTGGCAACTGAATGGAAAAAATTGTAAAGCTTCTAATTTTATAAAAATAAATAGTTTTTCAAAATCGATTGAGAATTGTTCAAGTTATTCAATATTTGCATCGACCACATTCAAATGGCGCACCCTGTATTAATGCTAACAAAATTTTTTAAATATATAAATAATTAAGCAGTTTAATTTAAAAATGTATTTTTTTTTATTTAAGCTGAACCTAGGAATTTAAACTTTAAAATAAAAAAATTATCGTTTAAAAAATGCTTGACGTTTACGTTTGAAATTTAACAAATTTTTCTGCTCACAAAATTTTTTAAAAATAAAAAAAATTAAACAGTTAAATTTAAAAATGTTTTTTTTTTTATTTAAACTTTAAAATAAAAAAATTACCCTTTAAAAAAATGCTTAACGTTTACGTTTGAAATTTTAAAAAATTTTCTGTTTTATATTAAAAAAAAGACACTTCAAAGATTAAATAATTTTTAACAACTAAAAGGATGACCCTTAATTTAAGCAAAGCTTTAACTTAAAAAAATGTTTAACCAAAACATTGTTATAGTGCTTAAAATTAAAAAAAATTGTTGTGCCCTAAAAAAAAAAAAAATAACCGCCTATTTATTTTTAATGGTTACAAAATTTTGTATTTATACAAAATTAGTAAATGGTTAAATATTTTTTTTTAATTTAAGCTGAATCAACCTTATAAAATTTACATTTTAAATTGTTAAAAATGTTGTTTTTTATTTAAAAAAAAACACTTCAAAAATTTAATAACTTTTAAAAACTGGTCACCCTGAATTAATAAAAAAATATTGATTGCAAAACATCGCAGTGGCGCTTAAGTTAAAAAAAATTGTACAACAAAAAATGTCTGCCTATATATTTTTTATGTATTAATAATTTTTAAAATATAAAAAAATTGTTAATAAATATTCACTGTAAATATGAAAAATGTATTTAATTTATAATAGAAAAAAATTTAAATATTTTATATTTTAATATGGTCAATCTGAAGATATAAATTGAGCTTGAACTTTAAAATAAAAAAAAATCTGCATTTGGTGTTTAAAAAAATGCTTCTATTATAAAATTAGTAAAGCCATTTTGTTATATATTTACTATAAATTGGCAGCCTTGCTTAATTTTTTAATTTTGTTTTTATTTTATTTACTTTGAAAATGATTAAAAATAAGTTATTTTTAAATTAAATAGGATTTGTAGCCAGAGCAAGGTAGGCCTTCAGGCTGCTTTTAATTTTTATAATTTTTTAAATTTATTTAAAGCGCACAATTTTTTTTAAGCTATTGAACAACTTTGCTTAGTAATATTTAAAAAAAAAATATATCTCAAAATAAGATTATTTTAATATTTTTGAGAAGAACTAGTTTAAAAAATAAAAAAAAATAGTTTCTAATTTGGAGAATTTTTATGTTCTCGTTTCTTAACTTAAAATTTTTTTTTAATAATTATATAATAACATGAAAAAAAATATTGTTGCCAATTTGGAGTATTTTGATGTTCCAATAAATTACCAAATTTTATTTAATATTTGCTAGGGACGATTTTCTAAATTTTGACGCGCTTAAAAATTTGAAGCCTGAGCAAATCAAAAATCGAGGCAAAAAGTATCGAGTGAAAAAACAGAAAATGGAAAAAAGAAAACGGAAAACGGAAAACAGAAAACAAAGCAAAGCAAACAAAAAAATATTTCGCACTTCAGACGGCAGACATACTATGTAAAGACAGAGAGACCAAGACCAAGACCAAGACCAAGACGAAGACCCGGCAATAAAGAGTTTAGTACTCTCAATTACGCAACGGCTGCTACTTACGTTTCCGGATAGACCACGCCCGGGGGTACATCGAGGGAGCAACGTTGCCGTAGAATGCCCTGCCAGAGCTGCACTCCGATAATGCCAAAGATGAAAAAGACAAAAAAGCAGAGCAACAATACATTGCCCAGCATGGGCAGCGTGTCCAGCAACAACATAACCAGTATGCGCATGCCTAACAAGATGATAATAATAATAATAATAATAGTAATAACATTATAATAGACGTAAAAGTGGGGATTGAGATTACCAGACTGGGATTTGGGATGGGATGGGATGGTAACTACTACTCACTGGGTATGCGATTGATTGCACGCAGCGGTCTTAGCACTCGTATGGTGCGTATGGCGGTCAAGTTGAGATTCTTTACGTGCATTACGTATTCGAGAAGTCCGGCGAGCACTATAAAGAAGTCCAAACGATTCCAGGAGTCGGCCAAATAGGTGTTCTTACCGCACATGCCCATGGCTACCATTTTGATGGTCATCTCCAAAGCAAAGAAGGCAAAGATTATGTCATCGAAGATCTGCAGGATTCGTGAATTTGTGATTAAAGGTAACTGTAACTTGAACAAGTTAAAAACAAAAAAATCTATGATTAACAGAAAACTCAGATCGAACAAGTGTGAATCTCATCTTATCTCATCTCATCTCATCTCATCTCATCTCATCTCATCTCATCTCATCTCATCTCATCTCATCTCATCTCATCTCATCTCATCTCATCTCATCTCATCTCATCTCATCTCATCTCATCTCATCTCATCTCATCTCATCTCATCTCATCTCATCTCATCTCATCTCATCTCATCTCATCTCATCTCATCTCATCTCATCTCATCTCATCTCATCTCATCTCATCTCATCTCATCTCATCTCATCTCATCTCATCTCATCTCATCTCATCTCATCTCATCTCATCTCATCTCATCTCATCTCATCTCATCTCATCTCATCTCATCTCATCTCATCTCATCTCATCTCATCTCATCTCATCTCATCTCATCTCATCTCATCTCATCTCATCTCATCTCATCTCATCTCATCTCATCTCATCTCATCTCATCTCATCTCATCTCATCTCATCTCATCTCCTACAATTCTAGACCTTCTACGCTCAACTCCACTTGCTGTTACACATAGCGACCAAGTGCACTGCGTTTGCCTTGAATCTAACTTAAGATTGACTTAATTTGGCTCAGTTCACTCAGGGTCTGATAATTTGGGGCGCCACTTATGTTGTTATTGGGCCTACGTCTATGTCTTGTTGCCAATTTGCCGTTTTACACTTGGTTGCCGCCAAAATGACTGCCTCACACTCCTTACAAAAAACTGAGCCCCCCAGCCAGCATATCATTTACTGTGTTTCGCACGTTACGCTCGACAGTCGTCTGAGGACATTTTACGCCTCTGCTACTTGCGGTATAGTAGTATGTGTTTTGAGAACCTGCTGCTACTCACCGCCCCGAACCCAAATATTGGTTGTCTAATGAGCCGAAGTGCCTGTTTGATGTCATCAGCCAAGCTGGCAAGTCAGAGCAGGAAGTGAAGCAAAAAATTGCTTAAATAAATGGCATTTAATGTCAGCCACACACATTGTGTCTGTGGGGTGTGTGTGTGTGTGTGTGTACTATAATAACGCACACTTTTACGTGTCCTCATTGAGGTTAAGTTAAATTGGCGCTGAGCTCAAACTGTTAAAATTTACAAAATGAGCGGGACAGCGAGTGTTGATGGAAGACTTAACATTTTAAGGGATCAAAAGTTAAACGCGATGGCCAAAAGTAATATTATTTTAAAAATCAGCCAAGTTGGCGCTACTTACCTGCAATATTTTACAGCGATTCGTCTCACAGGCATCGTCCACGCACGGCTGATACATGCCCAGTGTTATGCAGTTCAGCAATATAACCAGTATGGAAACACGCTCGAACCATGTGTGGCGTCCAGGATCAGTTGCAGTTATTCAGCAGTTAAGTAAAACCAGGGATAATAAAGGATAAGTCTACAGTCGTTATGTACCGACTAAAATATATACTCTAAACTTTTTTTTATCTGAATATAGCCTTAACCCGCAGATTTGAATGCACATTGTAAATAACATTTTACCATAATAACGATACAATGGAAAAACTGTTGCCTGCTTTTCGGCGCTGACTCAATAACATGCACAATCATGTCAGCTTTTGTGCGCTGATTTAAGCAAAACAAGTCAAGCTGCAGCCCTGAGCTATGCATTATGAAAGGCAACGAGCGGCATACAAGAAGGATATTTTCAGATGTCGGATAGAGAGCGAGAGCGAGAGTGGAAGAGCGCGTGGTTGACGGTAGACCGCCATTTGCCTCTCTAATGCGCACTCAAGTGCCTGTCAACTGATTCTACATTTTGTAGTTGTCCTCTTCTGTTATTGTTGTTGTTATTGTTGCATTTGTTGTTCTGTTCTGTTTGGTTTGGTTTGGTTTGGTTTCCCTTCAAGCAAAATGGCAAAGAAATTGCACAAATTGATGATAGTCAGTTGGCAAGTAATGCAGAGCCAAGAATTCTTAACCACTCTTGTATACTCTTACTTAAGTCTTAGTCGTGCTCTTCGCCAATGCGTACGAGAATGGAGTATATCTTTTGTTATCTTTTGCAATCTTATCTCATCTTTTCTCGTTTTATCTCATATTATCTCATATAGATATAAGTATCATTAATTATGCAAACTACAGATTGGAGCAAACTGAAACCTTTCCTATTAGTGGGAAAACTTGGCTATAATGGAGCTTGAATAGGAACAAGCATCTATAAAAACTCAGCAGACTAGACATAAGAGCGACGATAGGGGCTCTAATTGGGCATTGTCTTATTGGTGAGCACGCCAATAGATTGGGCGTGTCGCATTTTGACTACTGTAGAAGCTGTCAGGAGGTAGAAGAGGAGAAAACAGTGGAGCACCTCCTGTGCGGATGCTTGGCCATATGCCGGAGGAGGATACACCGGGTTCCGAAAGTTTTGGGAATATGAGGTGTGTTCAAAAAGTATCGCGAATATTGTATTTTTTCAAAAATGATTTATTTATTCATGAATATCTATTTTGTTCGCTTCAAAGTTATCCCCATGAGATATTATACACTCGTGCCAACGGTTTTTCCAATCTTCGAAGCATTTAAAAAAATCATTTTTTTTCATCTTGTTTAGCTCCTCCTTCGATGCCGTCTTTATTTCGTCAATCGTAGTGTAGCATAGTCCTTTCATGGGACTCTTCACTTTAGGGAACAAGAAAAAGTCACAGGGTGCCAGATCTGGGGAATACGGTGGCTGTGGCATCATTAGTGTGTTGTTTTTGGCCAAAAAGTCGCGTACAAGCAACGATGTGTGAGCAGGGGCGTTATCGGCAGCTTCCATTGTTATGATTGAGCTTTGGTTTTCACCTCATAACCATAAATCCACGATTCGTCACCAGCTATGACCCTCTGGGGCAAATTTGGGTCGTCGCGGACAGAGTCCAACATCTCATTAGCAATGTTCATGCGATGCTGTTTTTGGCCGAAATTGCGCAATTTTGGTACGAATTTCGCGGCGACCCGTCTTATGCCCAAATCATTGATAAAAATCGAATGGCACGAGCCAATCGATATGTCTAGGTCCTCAGCAACCTGTCTCTAAAGGTGATTCGACGATTGGCCAATACCATTTTCTTCATTTCATCAAATTTTTCGTCTGTTGTTCACATCTTCTCGGCCTTCTGAGAACATTTTGTTCCACCGATAAACGTTGCTTCGGTCCAGATGCCACAGTCAACATTTGGAATGCATCCGAGCACTTAATTTCGTTTTTCACACAAAATTTGATACAGGTTCTTTGATCCATTTGTTTGAATAGGTAAAAATCGAAGACAAGCCAAAATACGTGCAAGCAAAGCAGCTGTCAACAATTAAGTGAACATACAAAATGGCCGAGCTTGTCGGACATGAGTACCAACATAGCGCCACAAAAAAATTGAAATTCGAATATACGTAACCCGCGAAAATTCAAAATTCGCGATACTTTTTGAACACACCTCGTATTACTGAATACGTAGGAATCAGAATAAATAAAATTAATTCGTTTATTAAATCGATAGGTTGGTTCAAAGAGGATGCAGGAGAGTAAGGACTAACTTAAGTGGCATCACAACGGGCCTTTCATAGGCTTAGGTGCGTCGGAAGATAACCGCTTCTACCTTCTTATCTCATCCATACCATCCCAACTCATCTCATCTCATCTCATCTCATCTCATCTTATCTTATATTATCTCATCTCATCTCATCTCATCTCATCTCATCTCATCTCATCTCATCTCATCTCATCTCATCTTATCTTATATTATCTCATCTCATCTCAGCTTATCCCATCTTATCTCATCTCTTCTCAACCTACCTTTGTTTAAACAAATGCAGCCATATCATTTACATTTTTACAAACAATTTATAGGGTATCGCCTTGTCGGGCTTCACGTTAACACATTTTTGTATCTGTATCTATGTAGGTATTTGTATTTGCAACTGTAGTCTGTTTTGTCGGGCTGGGCTCTATTTAATGCGCATCTTGTTTAGCTGCAATTTGTAAGCTCTTTTGCAGCGTATTAGTCGGTTCGTGCCATTGTCACAAGTCTCACTATATTTATCCATTAGATGTTTACTTGCACAATATCGGATACTTTAGCTTATAATGTATGTTTGCAAGTTCCTTTAAAATCTTACAGTTGAACTGATACTTGTCTTTGAAAGAGAATTTATATCTAGCTTACTTTATGATGACTATGAAGTTCGTAAAAATACGAATTTTTAAAGATTTTTAAGAGATTCGCTAAACCTGCTGTAGCAAAGCTATATGCCAAGTATAGCTATGCTATTTTCACTATAATGACCAACTTTCAAACGCGATATTCAGCCTTTGTGAGAAGCTTAAATTTAGGTACAAACAAAAACAATTTAATTGCCACACAAATGTCTGTTTTATTCTGCAGATCCTGGCTAAAACATACATGGAGCTTGTACCAACAGTAAATGTAACTGCAAAGTTTTCCAATTTGCCAATTGGGGAGCTCTGAATAATCAAGGTCTAAACTTTTGGGCCATGGCATGTGTAATGCACGCCAGTTTTGTTGGTTTTGTGTACATGTAAGACAATTATCCGAAATAAATGCCAAGATACAAACTAAACACAGATACAATTCACTCACAGATACCTACACACACATCCATATAGCAGACCAAATGGTAACAAAGAGTTGCAAAAATATTTACGCTATTAACGCACAATTAAAGATAACAATTCAGTCGGTTACTACGCCGACTAAAATGTACTCTATTTTTGTTTTGTTTTAGGCCTTTGAGTTTAAATCGGAAGAGATTGCTGAGACAGCTTCAAGGAGCTTGCTACGATTATTTCAGAGCATTTGGCTGTTGGTATTATATTTGAAACTAGATACATCATAAAGATAAGATTGTTTTTAATTCACCAGCTTCTATTCTTCCAGAGCATATGTATAGCTGATCGTATTATTAGTTATAAGGTATGCACCGTGGGGTCGTCTTCCAGATACTCTAAACGCTTTGAACCAAGTCAGCTATGAACTCTTGTTTATAGGGTATTGAAATGAACGCAACAATGAACATCTGTTTAGCTCTCTTTTTTGCTCACTCGCTGGCCATGAAAAGGATAATTGGCAGTCCTTGTAATTCATTAGGAACAGTGTATGGTTGGTCGGTTGCGGCATATGCAGGTCACTTTGTAGCTATCATAAAAACAATGTGTAAAGCTCCGGCAAAGGATATACGACCCAAAAACCCATCGCACAGTGATTTACAACATCTGAGTATATCTCGATATGAGTTAGTTGGAAAATATGTATGAACTAAGTCGAATAAGGTTGCAAAGGTTTACATATATTCGCGAATTTCTAGGACTTAGAAAGGGCGGAAAATGATTTTTCAACTGAAAGCCTGTCCAAGTTGCAATATTACCAAATAGAGCTCATATATCTTTCCTGTTCAGTTCAGACAGCACGATAAAAAATTGTAAATTCGAAATAGATTATGTCAAACAATTATCCAAATCGAAGAGATCGATGGCCTGCTTCAAGGACTTTGTCTTGATCTTGAACCCTATTATTATATTTTTACCCATGGGGCTTTGTAACTGCGGAAATGGTTGTAGCCCAACCTAATAGAACTGCTCCACTGTGCACTGTGCTCTCCAATCATTGGGTCTTTAGCTCTCTCTGGGGTTTCTATAGAAAATATTGCACAATACGCATAGCAGAGAAAAAAAAAAATAAAGTTGGATACAGAGGAGTGCAGCTGAAGCTGGAGCTGGAAAAGTGAAAAGCAGTTAAGAGCACAGAGCAACGTTTTTCGCATTCATCTCACTTCGGTTTACGGTCGAATGTTTACAGTTTTTTTTTTTCAGCTTGTTCGGTTCCCGGCAGGGGGGGGAGCATTATTTTTGATTTGGCTTGCAACAGCGGCCCAAACCAACAGTAAACAAATTAAGTCGAGCGTAAAGTCGGCCGGCAGTAAAAAAAAAAAACAAAACAGTGAGCAAAAAAAAAAAAAAATACTGGCATGGTTACAAACGGTATAAACCGACTTAAATGTACACTGCACTAGCCTTAGAAAACAAAATATTGGTTTTTGAGCTATCGAATAATCGATATATCGAGACTTTTTGACATTTAGGAGAGTCCGACTTCACACTACGTTTTATAACAGGAAAACTTTCCTAGGTTTGCTAGAAAACGATTCCGATACCAGACAAATTGTTATCGAATGGTCGATATATTGATATGCAATACATCAAAAGCTAATGGAAGTGTAACATTTAGCATAGTCTAACCAGCAGTTTGCAGCCTACTTTTTATAACAAAAAAACTGTTCTTGGTTTGGTAAATACAAATAAGGATACTAGACAAATTGTTATCGAATAGTCGATATATGGAGATGCAATACACGATAGCTAACATTAACATAGAGACAGTTTAAGCTCACTGCACTCTTCTGTTTATAACAAGCAAGCACTTCTTTGTTTGCTCGATACCGATACCAAACATATTGTTATCGATAAGACCATGTATTGAGATTACTTTGACGGAAAGTAAGTAAAAGTGTAACAATACTCACTGTCCAATTTTACCGCATTTTTTTTGGTTATAACAATAAAACTTTTCTTGATTTGCTAGATAACAATAACTATACAAATAATGAATTGTTATCGAATAGATGTTATAGGGAGATTTCACACACGTTAAGCTAGTGGAAGTGTAACAATTAAGACAGTTTGAGCTAACTGCTCTTTTCTTTTTATAACAGGCAAATACTGCTTGATTTGTCGATATCGATGCCAAAACAATTGTTATCGAATATACCATATAAAGAGATTCGATATACGGAAAGTTAATGGAAGCGTAAAAATTAGCACAGTTTGACCACACCTTATTTTTTTATAACAAGCTAGGTTTTCTTTATTTGTTAGATAACGAAAACGCTACCGATAATGGACAAATAATATATCGAATAGATGTATTATGGAGATTCCATACAAGTTAAGCTAGTGGAAGTGTAACAATTACGACAGTTTGAGCTCACTGCTCTCTTCTTTTTATAACAGGCAAATACTGCTTGATTTGTCGATATCGATGCCAAAACAATTGTTATCGAATATAACATAAAATAAGATTCGATTTAGGGAAAGTTAGTGGAAGCGTAACAATTAGCACAGTCTGACCACACCTCATTTTTATTTATAACAAGCTGACATTTTTTGATTTTGTAGATAACGATAACGCAAGCGATACGAACCAAGTTGTTATCGAATAGACGTTGTATCAGGATACAGGAATATAGAACTTACAACTTACAACTTGGCGACTTAGATGTAGACTTTACTCTTCATTTAAAAAAAACAACAATTTTTTGATTAAGTAGCTAGCGATATTGGACGATATATCGAAAGTAAAATATAGTTATCAGAACAAAGTAGTCAGTGACAGAGTTCTAATCGGAACATACGGATAATAATATATACTTCAAGCAGAAAGATACTCAGGAAATTATTAGCGAGCAGACAATATTTTGCAATTTTGTTGTAGTTGAAGGAGGTCCAGACTGAGTTTGATAATTTTTACCTATAACTATCCAATTATCACGCCAAATTCATTAAGGATTTCAGAAAACTTATAACTTCTCTGCCTTCTTTTGCTTTTTGAAGAACTTCACGTCCCTTTTATGTCTTTGTAACTTTGGTACAGTTTACAAAAGGAATCAAAACAAGTGCAGCTTTTTTCTGTCTGTGTATATGCATTGGTATTTCGGTGTATCTGTGTGTGTGTGTGTGTGTGTGTGTGTGTATGACGAGTACGTACTATAGGTTGAGGACGCAAGGAAGCGTATATAAATCGCAACAAATTAAAAGACTGACAAACAAAGCAGCAATGGCGGCGACGTTGACGTTGACGTCGACAGCGCCTGAGTGGAAATGAACATTGTATGAAAATAAAAAAAAAATAAAATTGGAAAAAATGGGAAAAATCAAGAGCACTCGTCAGCAAAAATCAATGCCACAAACATAAAGCCAAGGAATGGCGTTTACTCTGTTAGAGCCAGGTCTATCGAGACTTTTTCGGTTTACAAATGCTCAAATGAAATATGGATTTTCACTGTTTTTAGTGGTTTCAATTCACTTAACTCGGCATTTAAAACAGTAAAACTATCATGGAATGGGTCGAATTAATAAAAGCTCGCAAATATTCAATTTTGGGAATCTTAATCTAATTTAAAGAGGCTCGAGTTTTCTATTTTTTTTTAACGCCTTTCCATTATTTTATCGTTTTATCAATAACAAAATTTTAAGTTAGTTTTTATTTTCGGCAAGTCATATTTTTTAACTTAACAGGTGGGTCAATAAGTCTTTGGCCTAACTAAGAAAAACACAATTTTCTGCAGTAACTCATATTTATCCATCAAAGTAGTTCCCTTTGGCAGAGATACAAGCATTAAACCGCTTCTCTAACTTTTCAATAACGGTCTTGTAGGCCGAAGTTTCGAGGCCCCAAAATACGCTTCAGTTTCGGCGATCACCTCCTCATTAGAGCGAAATCTCCTGCCAAAGATCATCTTTTTGAGCTGGGTGAAAAGGTGGTGATCGCTGAGGGCCAGATCTGGACTATACGATGGGTTGGGAAGCAATTCGAAGCCCAATTCGCTGATTTTGTCCTCTCTGGGAAGTTTTCATTCGGTGTTGTTTTTCTTCTGGTTTGAGGAAGCGCGGCACCCACTTTGAAAACAGCTTTTTTATGCCCAAATGTTCGTGTATTATGGTTAAAATGGTACCTTTTGATAACTTTATGGCATCAGCTACCTCTTACACCTTCACTTTGCGGTTGGAAAGTATCATTTGCTCGACTTTTTCGACGTTTTCTGCCGTAACTGCCTCATTTGGACGACCAGAGCGTTCAGCATCATCGGTGTCTGTACGACCGCGTCTAAACTCAGCGAACCAGTATTAACACTTGATTTTGATGGTGCAGATCCTTACAACACTTTTCAAGCCATTGGTGGGCTGTGACGGTACTTTTTCCCATCAAAAAACAATGATAAATCAAAACACGAAATTGCTTTGAGTCCATGATTTCTGTAAACACAAAAGTAGCGTCACTTGAACGTCTGTAACTTGGGTACTTATAAACAGATTGACTTGAAATTTTGACAGGATGCATTTGAAGGTTGATAGTATCGAAAAATCATAAGGATAATTAACTGGAGTCACTATCTCTATGTCAGGCCAAAGACTTTTTGAACCACCTGTTATTATAAAGAATACGATGAAACTTAGCAAAAAAAATTTTAATCATTAGGGGGCTTTGGGCCCTGCTTGCATTGCTTACATGCTTTCGAAGAAATTTTTGTTTTTTCTTAAAAAAATTAAGAAATGTAGCCCATGAGCAGGACGTTGACAAAATTTTTTTTTAAATTGATGGACGATAGATAATTTTGTAAAAATTTTCCCTAAAAAAATCTAACGCTGCTTTAATTTTTTTGACTACATTTTTGTTTCAAAGAAAACTATTCACTATATTTTCACCATTTTGTGTAAAGGTTTTCTTAATAGGTTGAACCTATTTAAATTTCTAGTTTAAGGTTAAAATAGACCATATTATATTTTGAAATAGTATTTTAGTAAAATATTAGAAATATTTAAAATTTGTTCAATGAAATTGCAAATTTTTCAAAATCTTTGGCATGGAATGACATTTTATAAAGTCTTTTTGCTACTCTTGAGAATAAACCTCAATAAGGGCAGAGACAGAAAGCAACCAACAAAACCAGTTTCTGGGTAAACCATTATTTGAGGATCTGTGTAGGATTTGAGAATCTGTACCCATATCTTTCGTCGAACCCTCAAAATGGTTCTGCAACATGAGAGACTTCGGCGATTAAGGAAGTCCAACAGTTTTTGATGCTCCTCCACAATCCCTTGCTTTCTTCAAGTAATTCCCTACTCTTATTTTAATTAAGCAACACAATGAAATTCCTAGTCTCTGGGTGATCTCAGTCCCTATCTGAGCTACCTAGCCAAAACTTCCAGCTAAGTTTCCTAGATGCTCCAACATTGGGAATCTCTAAATTTTAATAACTGTACGAAGAGAATAGAGACCTAGAGTTTAAAACCGAATCCGAACGTAGGTGTCTTTATCAATAAAGCTCTGAAATATATTGGTTTAGATTATGTCGAGCAGCTTCGGAGTGCGCTTGGGAAGCACAAAATCAAACTTTAAGCAATTTTTTCCAGAATTCTGTCTTAGATTAATAGTTCGTATAGGTTTTGAACTTCGACACCATAAACGTCTACTTGCTTAGTAAGAGTATTTTTGACTTTATGTCCATACGAGACGTAACCCTAAATCTAAGCATTATGAATGCTCTACAATAAGTTCTTTCAATTTGTGGCACCCGGAAACGTTTTGCGGGCGGCCAAAGAGGCAATGTTTTTTGTTCATAAAATTTTCAATTATTTTTAAATTTGAATAATATTGGATGAAGGAATTCTATTATGGTAATGCATATGAAGAATATAAAAATTGGTATCATTCTGTAAAAATTATTGAAAAACTACTCCGTACCTATTAAAGGAGTCAAATAGTTAATAATTCCAAGAGTGGAAAAATAAATATAAATAATTTTTTTTTACTTTTTATAAGAAATATAAAAATATTAAAATATAAAGATTGATTTTGGTCGTATGGTTAATTGGATAGTTTATGCCTAATACCAAACTGTTAACAAGTCTAACTGTCTTAGCTGGTCTAAAACGAAATCTTTGAGACAATTCTTTAGCTTCACAAATCGATATTTTAAGCAGATTTGCCTAAGTTCATTTAAATTTTGTGAAATCAAGAAAAGGTTTCAGCACCAATGAAAATACAAAAGTGAAATCAATCATCATCGTCACACACACGCCATTTTTTTTTTTTTCAAATATCATCATCATAATCTGCCTTGTTTCGAAAACCGAGAAGTCCTAACCAAACAATAATCGATAATCGTCGATTATTTCCTTAAGTATATCAAAGAATTTTTTAAAAATTGTATTAGTTAAAAATTTATGCTTTTTTAATACTATTTTTGCGATTCGTTTTAATTCCACTTGCAAAATTCGGTTTCAACGCACATTAAAATTTCGGTTTGGTGAAAATGGAAGCACGAAACATTCGGTTTCAAAATGAATCCGAATAAGTAGTTCTTATTCGTTCTCAGGAGCACGGCTGATTATCTTTGAACTTTAATTCGATTGAAAGAATATATTCCTTATATATTCATATATGTAATTTCATTAATTTGACCTATACCGATGATTTATTATTTATTTATTATTTAAATTGTCAAAATTTAATGTTATATATAAAATTCCAGTGCCACAATGAACGCAAAATGTCATAACAATCGGTCCAGCCGTTTTGGAGGAGTATGGTAACTAAAATTGTGACACGAAAATTTTTTATATAGGAAGAAACCTACGTTTTACGTGTTACGGGTGTTTTAAAGAACGCGTTGAAGAATTTCAAATCTAATTATTGAGTTTGTTAGAGGTTGTCAATACGAAGGTTCTGAGTCTATTGCCATGTGCTTGTGCGTATTGTTTCGTCAGATATATGAATTTTTGTAAATATCGTGAATATAGCTTAGTAGAAAATTGTTTAACACCGGGTATTGGACATTAAGTGCAGACAGAAGCTTTATTAGAGATGCGAGCTCTCTTAAGAACACTAAAGTTCTTCCATACGGCTTTTTAGAGAGTCATGAAAGTCAACTAATCCAAAAATCTTATGATTGTCTAGCTAACTTACGATGTTTATACACTTTAAGATTATTCAAAAAGTTTGTGCAGGAACACGTCTGCCGGGTCGACTAGTTTCTTTATAAATGAATGTATCTTCAAATAAGTATATTACTATAAAACATATCAAAAAACAGCTCAAATATTATAGTTTTGAGCGATTGTGTTGGAAAAAATCAAAGGAATTTTATATTTTGAGCTGAAGCTTCTTTTTGTTGTGCTCTTAAGTCTTCTAAATATTTTTAAAGCATATTTCTCTTGAAAAATCAACAAGCTTATATTTCGTCTTTAGAAAATGGTTGCACAGCTTGGGTAGCTCTCAAGCAGTTTCGTAGCTCTCAAGCAGTTTTTCGAAAGATTAAGCCCACTGTGCGGCAGTGTTAAATTGAACTAATTGGCCGCCATGGCAAACACTTGTGCACAGCTTTCAATGGCGGAACTTGAGTTAAAGGCAATTCCGCCATAGAAATGATATCTGCTTTGGCTTTATATAGTAATTACGAACAATTAGAAGCTGCTGAAGAGCCTGGCGCCCTTTTAAGATTCTAATAAATATACTCTAATCAGTGGCTAATGAGTTCTGTTGTTGCCACCAAAAGTGGCCATAATTATGCATGCATGGGCGTGCCTTGGTACATTATTACCAAGTCGTAGTAGCGCCCAGGAACATTTATTGGCAACAAAATGGCGGCACACTAATGATGTGCGTCTAATGGGAGTGAAGCTTTTGAGCGCTAAGGAATGCATTTTGTCCTGCGAAAAGTGAAGAAAAATGCACTTGATGACTGTACTTGAAAGTTCTCGCTCAAGGTGGCACAGTTTGGTCTCCTTTTTTATGCTAAAAGCAACATAAAATAGTCGATGGTAACTTTTTAGTGGCCAACAACAACAAGCAGGCGAAAAGTAGTTACCGATTTAAGGACATGTAAAGCCTGAGAAATGGGATATATACAAAAATGCCCGACCCTTATCAGAGTCACAGCTAAAGTTGATTACTCATGTATTGATATAACAAGGACACACGCACATCACTCTAAGACATTGTTTTGGCTTACTGCCAAGTTCTCGTACTTGCCAAATGGCTTAGTTGACCTCAACAACAAGAAAAAAAACTGCAAGGAATAACAATTCCAATATCCATGTCCAAGTGCAACTGAAACTCAAATGCAATCGCAAACGGAATCTCAATCGTTGCCAAACTTGGCAATGATGATGACAATAACATGAAAAACTTAAATTAGTTAAGCAAAGGATTTGTCCCAGCTGAGCGCACAGGAAATGTAGCCGAAATAATGGACAAATCTTTTCAACAATTGAATTTGTCATCTTGGCATAAACCGGATGCGCCCCACCCCCACCCAAGCAGGATAAACCATAATTGTATGAGATGGGAGATGGGTGAGTGAGAGCAGGCGGGGAGCGAGAGAGCATTCTATTCAAGATAAAGACAATGCAATACAATAGCTAACTGCTGTGTCAACCTGGGTTCCATATATTCGAAGGACATACAAAGCTGAGTTGGCTTAGAGCATAACCGAGATGATGACGTTGATGCAGTCAGGGAGTGAGAAACAAAAAGGAAGGCTACCCTTGTGAACAAATCGAAATTGACAGCAAACAATTAAAGTTGATGATGTGAGGTGTTTTGAGTTCCTTCGAACAGTACAATTGATGGACAAAGCAGCTCGACCATCTGGAAAATGGTCGTAACTCTCTATAATGTTTTTTTTATCATCAGCAGTTGTAAACTTGAGTTAAAATAAATGGCGCACAATTCTCTAGCAGTTTTTTGGGGTCGTTGATTATGTTTCGGATACAGATTTTTAAAATGGCGGCTCCAATAGGGCAGGCCACGTTTAATAACCTTTTGGATTGTGTAATTTGCCATATAAATTGATATCTACCCCATATATCGGGTTTTTCAATAGGGACGCTACAAAAGTAGACCGATAGGGACAGCAAACGATGACATATTTTTTTCCGCTCTCTTGACATTTCTCTTCAGTAAGGTTCGCCATTTCATCATGGAAAGATATACGATCCAACAACGAGTCGAAATTATTAAAATTTACTACCGAAATTCGGAGTCAGTGGACTCAACTTTAAGAGCGCTATGTCCAATTTATGGACGTCATAATTGTCCTGCCAGATCATAAATTGAGCGTCTAGTGGACAAATTTGAGTCCACAGGCACAGTACAAAATGTTCCAGTGGCAGTGAGACAAAAAGTGTCCGTAGTGTCCGTGAGGAAGACCCAAATCAGTCTCTCACACGTCGTTCTCAAGCGTTGTGCATCTCTCAACGACGTCGTGGTGAATTTTGCGAAAAGATCTTGGCCTACATCCTTACAAGATCAAATTGACGCAAGAACTGAAGCCGCTTGACCACCAGAAGCGTCGTATGTTCGTGAATTGGGTTGAGCAACAACTTGAAAATGATCCGGATTTTCATCGAAAAATCATCTTCAGCGATGAGGCTTATTTATTGCTGAATGGCTTCGTCAATAAGCAAAGTATGCGTAATTGGTCAGGCAGCAATCCACACGTACTCCATGAGTCACCATTTCATCCCGAAAAAATTACGGATTGGTGTGGTTTATGGGCCGGCGGCGTCATTGGGCCGTACTTCTTCCGTGTTGATCAAGACCGGCACGTTACTGTGAAGGGGAATCGCTACCGCTCAATGATAACCGAATATTTTTGGCCCGAAATTGATGATATCGACTTGGACAATGTGTGGTTTCGACAGGACGGCCCCACAAGTCACACATCGAATGTCGAAGAAGCCAGCGACGATTGATGAACTTCGTACGAATATCGAACGTGAAATTGCAGCAGATCGACCGATTTATGCTTGAAAACTGTCGAAAATTGGGTAGTATTATTACTACTATGACCTTGTTAACTGTGTTACATTTGTAGTTCTGACGTCACACGCTGCATATCTCTTAGCTTGCATTTTATTGCTGTTTACTTAAATTCTTAATTAAATTCTTAAATCAACTGGCACTCAAGTTATATTGAAATTCTTACTCGTACCGCTTTTTAATCATATTTTAAGGTACATATCGATAACCCAACCGCAAGGACTTTACTGCTCTACTTCTTCGTCCTTAATTCTCACAGTGACTTGACATTTTTATATATATAGTACGTATAAATGAATATAAACGTCAGTCAATTTTAATTTTACTTAAAATTATATGTGAAGCATGTCGTGCTATTTCTGATGCACATGACAAACGTATCGGGTAGGTACTGAAGCAGGGACGGACCCGGTTTCGAAAAAAAAGAAAAAAAAAACGCAGGAAAAGGAAGACATTGGATGCCACAGCTGGCATAAAAGACATAAGAGATAAAAGCAATGCAAACAGTGCAAAAACAAAAACAACAACACGTATTGAGTCTATGAAAAAATATATTTAAATACGAAAGAGAAATATATTGTTACAACGACGTTTAAATACACTTTAAGTAAAGCATATGAAAAATTTTAATAGCTAAGGTGAGAACTATTTTAAAATCCTGAACAGGCATAATGACAATTTCCTGCTGCAAATCGTCAAACTACCAAAAAATGCAAAATAAAATTTTTAATATAATCAATAAAATAATTTTAAAATCTTCTCACGCGTCTCTCTCTCTCATCAACTACTTGGGCGTACCTGTGCAGACCAGGGATAGTGATGACTGCTAAAGGGTTCAGAAATGCAACGACAAATTTGTCGCAGTATTCCCGGAGTCGAAAGATTGGATGCATAGATGCCCCTTAAAAGGGAACGCGCTGACGATCTATGCTGAGAGTTCGAAGATGCATGAGCGCACAGGAGCAGCCATCTTCTCTGAAGAGCTTTCGACGAAGTCATCATTCAGCCTTCCCGACTGCAGAGATATACGCAGTCTGGCAAGCAGCTAGACTTATAGACATCTTGGACAAAAGTCCAAAGAACATTATAATTATTGTCGATAGTCAGGCTGCAATTAAAGCTCCATCATCGCATACCATAAAGAGTAAACTGATCCGTAACACGACACTAGCGCTCAACCGTATCCATCACCACTCAATAACCCTCTGCTGGATTCCAGGTCACTCAGGTGTCCCTGGTAGGAACGACTCAGCGGTGGCAGCTAGCCTTGCGGTTACAGACAAAGAAAGACCATTGCAGGACGTCTTATCCCAAATCAATAAGATGGCTAGAGCTCTGGCCGAAAGAGAATGGGACATGGGGTCCGGTTGTCACAACTCCCGAGCACTCCGGCCGAGGTATTATCCAAAGCAAACATCTGAGCTCCTGTGCTTCCATATAAACAGGACAAGGATGGAGGTAGGCGCAGTGACGGGGCACTGCACCATAGGCAATATGGCTGAGAGGTTGCACGTTCTCCATGGAAGAGACAATAAGCATACAACACCTGCCATGCGACTGCCCTGCGCTTCGTAGAGACAAACCCAGTTTCTGGGTATACCATTCTTTGAGGATCTGGGCAGTCTAGCCTATGTGGCGAATCGAATCCCCAAAATGGCTCTGCAACATGAAAGACTTAGGCGATTAGGGATGTACAATTTTCAATCTTCCTTCACAATCCCTCCCTTTCTTCCAATCCTTTCCTCCCTTTCTTTTAATTCAACACAATGGAACTCATGGTCTCTGGGTGATCTCAAACACTTTCTGTGCTGCCTTTACCACCCAACCTAAACTATATCGTAATCATATAATAATATAATGTCAGATTAATGCATCGGAATGTGAATTATGGGAGATAGATTAAGTTCTTGAAGTGACTTTACTGCAGAAGCTTGAACATAGTCCGCTACATAAATTGAAGCTGTTTTAGGGATTGGGGTGAATTTCCGGTCGGTAAACTATCACAACTGTCATCTGCGTCTAAGAGAGCATCCATAAACCGGGAATCGACAGCTATGTACTGCTTAAAAAAAGGAAGTAGTATCCAGAAAATCTCTACATAGGATCTGAGCTTTCTTTTAAATCTGCTCATAGTGAACCAGGCTTTTTTCATGCTATCTTCAAAACTCAGTAAGGAGACAGACTTAGTTTTTAATTTTCTAGCTTTTATAATAACTGAAAACGAGACACGCACAGATGTACATAATAGATTTTTTGTACTCCTGTTCCTATTGAAGTTTACTTTTTTGAATCCTCGTCGCTTGCTCTAAATTACAAACTCAATGGACTTCTTATCTAAAGTTATAGGGAATTCAGAGAGTAGTGCTCTTGATGCGTATTTATTTATGCCCATACTCTCTCATACTCACACACACTCCATCACGCACACACTGGCACACTCCGGTACCTGACATTGCTGACATAAAGGCATTAATTTTACAGAGCAGTAATAAAAATCAATAGGATATAGCCTGGCGTCCGTAGCGGAAAATTTACGACAAGCATCCTTGCAGCACACACAGATACACGCACGCACGCACACACACTCACAAACGCAGGGTTGCACGCGACAAGGACGCGCGTCCGTCCATTACATAGCTGTAAAGTACAACTGCTGAAGGCCAACAACAACAAAAGCTGTCCGTCAATTAGAGCCTTAAAAAAAAAAGGAAAAAGATAAAAAATACCAGTGTGCAGGAATAGTCGGAACATTCCGATTGTAATATGCGCTTTATCTCCAGGATTAAGCTTTAATTGGCCTAGGAGGCGCTTGGCAAAATGGTTTCGAAATTATCTTTGGAAATAGGATTGGGCAACGGCATTCCCTAGGATCTTCTTTGTTACAGTATTACCCAGACGATTTTAAGAAAAGTAAAAATAGGGATGGGTAATTTTTGTAGAATGTAGGATTTGATCTTGTCCAGAAGCGAAAACATCCCCGTCGGAAATCTCTTGCAGAAGACTGAGTCAATCCCAAGAATTTGTTTTTAAGTCTCCTATAGAGATAACATCAATTCGGTTAATCAGAGTTGAAGGCTTAGTACAGAAAAAAGTTTCCCCCAAGTAAAACTCACGACTTAGGAACATTTCTGAAATCAAGAATGCTGCTGAGCTGCTAAGAGAAGAGCAAACATCCAGACCAGTAACAGACTGGCTCGGTACGGCTGGCATAAGCAAAGTCAAGCGCTCCAACGGCAGGCCAACTGTTCAAGAATTCCTTTAAGATACCGACTGGACTACACTTTATGGGGTCTTACGCGTTTCCAAGACCATAAAAATCCCTAGGCATTACCTTACCCTTGCGGCGAGAGTGCTTATTGAGCATTAAATTATACCGCTTGACACTTGGGAGGAGTCAGTCATAGACTTCCTAGTCCTTAGTAGATTATTGAGCCTTATATGGTTTAGTTTTTAAAAAGGATATGGATTGGTGATGAGCATCAGGCACCAATTGCGTGGTCGCGTATCCTGTGTTAACGCACGCATGGCTATCTCTGGAAAGCCCGGATATGGCATATTTGGCTCTCCCGACGAGCTGGACGATGACGACGATGACGATGAGTCCGAGGTGTGCGAGGAATCACCATCATCGGAACTGCAGCTGCCAGTGCAGCTAGAGCCGCTGGATGAGCCGGCATCGGAGGATGCGGAGGCGCCACTATGATGTCTGGGTCTGCGGCGTCTATGTTGCTGCGCTTGCGCAGTGTGGGATAATTTTTGTGGCTGCTGTGACTGCTGCTGCTGTTGTTGCTGGGACTGCTGCTGCTGCTGCAGTGACTCCTGCCTGCTTCTACGCTTTTGATTTGTCGTATCCGAGGCATTCGATGGCTGGCGACGGGCACGAGCACGGCTGGTGCTGCCGCTGCGGCTGTGCTTGCTGCTAGGTGTGGGCGTAGGCGTTGCGTTCGCCGTGGGCGTGGCCAGCACTTTGGTAGCACTTGAGGAACTCGTTTTACGCAGTCGGTGGCTGGCATTGGCGCTGCCGCTGCGTCGCAGCTTCTGCTGGCCACCATCTATGACCACCGTCATGGGTGGCTCTTCGTTGGAATGCATTTGGTTTAGTTTTTTGCTGTTGTTCTTGTGCTTGTCGATGCTGTTGTTGCGGTTGTGATTGTTGTTGTTGTTGTTATTGCTGCAGCTATCTGTTGCTGCTGCCAAGCGACGTCGCTGGCCATTCTGGGCCAAGTTCCTTGGATCTATGGTCTGACAATTAGTTTGGTTGTGTCTTGGATTTGGATTCGGATTTGGATTGCTGTTGTTTGTTGTTGCTGTAGCAGCTGCTGCTGCGCTTGTTATCGTTGTTGCTGTTGTGGGTGCTTTTGTTTTTGTTGTTGCCTGTTGCAACATGTTTTGTAGACTTCGTTGGCTGCGATTTTTTGTTTATTTGGGCCAACCCAGACAGCTTGGGTCATATCATTTTGTGGGCTGCAAAGATAGTGACAAAAAAAAGATATAGCTGATTAGTAAGAGTAACAAGATTCAGATTAAGTCTAAAATTAAAGTAACATAATACACGTGGCGTATGCGTAATGTATTTTTTTTAGCTGGCGATTTAGGAAAGACTTCAAATTTGATACGCATAAGCCAGATAATAAGAACTAAGGGACTGCGGCAGCGCGGCTCAGTGTCGGTGTAAGGGTGTTGGTGTATATTACAAAAACAACAACAACAACAACATGTAGCACTTGGCTTGAAAACGTGCAAAGTTTGTGAATTGATTTTTAATGTGGCGGCTCGTCAAGCAGCCCAGCCACAAAATCCGAAACCCAAGACCCTACAAAGCGGCCCCAAAATGAAGCTAAAGCAACCAAAAAAAAAAAAAACATTATTTATATGCGTATGTGTGTGTTGGTGTGGTTGGTGTGAGTGTGCCTTGCCGTAAAAATAATGAGCAGCATATTTTGTGCGTACAACAAAAATTGTAGCATACTTTTTAGGGCCGTCTGTATGTATATCATTAATTACGCAATACTTGGTCGCAGCAAGGTGCAGAGGGCGTGGCAGTGAGTGCTGCGCGTATATGTGAGTGTCCTTAGCACATTAATGTGCCAAAAAGTGCCACGTTGTGGTTTCTGACAGACACACATATACATTCTCAAATGCGCATATAAGGCATACGAACATAAGCTTTAATTGTGCGAAAATAACTTTATTGATAGCAAGAATGTTAAGCGAAAAGGCCAAAAAGTTGTGTGTATATAGCCAACAACAACAACAATGCGCACAACTAGCGTAACAAATTGAAAGTAGAGTTGCCAAGTCACTCAATAATCACAAAAGAGATTTATGCGCTCTGAACTCTTAAACAATGATAACAATCTAAGCTATTCAAGCTATTCAATATAAATCCCCAATTGATTGATCGCTTTGTAGGCAAATTTTGGCAATAACAAAAAATAAAGAGCAAAAATTTATAGGCTGCCTTTTGCTAAGTGAAAAGTTCAAATCAGATTGGATGCTCATACGACACGTGCGCACGTCTATATGGCTACGTATGTGTGTGTGTGAGTTGAGCTGAGTTTCAGTTTCAGTTTTGCCTAGAAATCAAAATAATTAATTGTATGCTGGCGCCATTTGTTTACAAACCGGAAACGGAAGTTGGCGCGCAAGACAAACACAGCACACAAGCTAAGATACACACAGATACACACACACACACAACTGCTTGCCTGAAACTTTCAATATGAATTTCAAATGCAAAAGCCAAATAAACTCGCGGACTGAAGCAGCAACAGCAACAACAACAACAACAACGCCTTGTACAGTAACATATCACACACACACACACACACACACATGTGCAAAAACACAAACACAGCAATTGAGAGCGCGCGCGAGAGCGAGACAACGCGCACTCATACACATGAACGCTCGCTTATACACACCTACACATAAATAATTAAACACAAACAACGAATAACAACTTGGAACTTTGCCTGTCCAATATCAAAAACATTAAGCGCCACCAACACACAGACAATTGCATAAACACCAGCACACACACATACGCACACACAACCACATAATGCACTGTGTACAAAATTAGAAACAGTTGCCGCGGCTGCACAGTGGGCTTAAGTGAAATTTAGCAATGTTAAAAACAAATTGTACTCTCGCCAACAGGAGCAACTTTTTTATAACACAGCTCTAGCCAAAAAAAAAAAAAACATTTGAGTGGACCGAAATCGAATCTAAGATCTGTCAAGGTTCTTAAGATAATGCACATTCCAAATAATTTTTCGAATCCCATAACCGTCAAGGTTCTTAAGATAAAGCACATTCCAAATAATTTGCTGGGTAGCCCTTAAAAGTATGCAGTCATATTTTTTGAATTTAAATTTAGACTAATTTATGAATTTATTTATTTAAGGAGTACAACTAAGAACAGTTGACACTATCTTATAGAAAAAAAGTTAATTTATTTCAAAAAGAAAAAGCGAGATACCGATGGATGAACTTTTAAACGATATGCACCTTCTCACATCAAGAACTGGCCAGACAGTTGGATTTATAATATAAAAGTTGAAGCCAGGAATCATGATATAAATTAAACAGCATATAACAAAAAGTGCCAAGGGATTATCTTTGACCAAGAAGCTGACTCATAATAAAGAATTGATTAAGGATGCTCGTAGTGGCAAGTCAAGATAGCTTAAGATGGGAGAAGTGATAGAATGAATAGACTGTTCGAAAGAGAGCAAAATTATGAAAGTTATTATAATTAGAGCATAAGACACGGAAAGGATCGTGTAAAGCATAATTAGATCTACAAAATTGTTAGACTAAAGGTCGAAGACTACGAGTTACCCTAGAAGGTATGACAAAAGTAACTTTGCTAAGAAGAACATTGGAATCGATAAGACCGAGTAACAGCCTATGCCATGACATGTTCCGCGATGATTTAAGGAAGGCAATTTTATAAGGCGAAGTCTATAAGAATATGGCGGCAGTCGGAAATAGAAAAATTGCTTTGTGCGGACTTAATCATGTCTTAATAATCGTAGTATTGAGTACTCCAAATGCAGGAACAATATTCTAAAATAGGATGGACGTGAGAGATATAAAGAAATTTGGTTGCTTTAGGGTCGTTAAACACTTTAGACTAAGCTTTATTGACGCTGTTGCAAATATGGTAATTAAATTTAATTTCTTTTAATTTCTTACTCAATACTTTTTAAGCTCAAACAATCAATTAATAAATTTTATAAATTATTTGGCAGAAACCAAGTACTTTATATCAGAATGCCGATTATAAACTTTAAATATTTTCTTTGATGAAATTTTCGATTATTATGAAATTAAAAAACTGTCAAAAATTTAAGAATCAGGCTTGTATTGGGGCTTTCAATACGGACGCTACAAAAGTAGACCGATAGGGACAGCAAACGACGCCATATTTTTTTCCGCTCTTTTAACAATTCTCTTTAGTAAGGTTTGCCATTTCATCATGGAAAGAAATACGATCCAACAACGAGTCGAAATTGTTAATATTTACTACTGAATTTAATTTCGAAGTCAGTGGTCTCAACTTTAAGAGCGCTACGTCCAATTTATGGTCGTCATTATTGTCCTGCCAGATCAACAATTGAGCGTCTAATGGAAAAATTTGAATCTACAGGCCGCTAGCCATCAATTGAGGAAGACCCAAATCAGTCTCTCACACGTCGTTCCCAAGCGTTGGGCATCTCTGTGACGTCATTGTGGCGAATTTTGCGAAAAGATCTTGGCCTATATCCTTACAAGATCAAATTGACGCAAGAACTGAAGCCGCTTGACCAACAGAAGCGTCGTTTATTCGTGAATTGGGCTGAGCGACAATTTGAAAATGATCCGGATTTTCATCGGAAAATCATCTTCAGCGGTGAGGCTCATTTCTGGCTGAATGGCTTTGTTATTGGTCAGGCAGCAGCAATCCACACGTGCTCCATGGGTTACCATTGCATCCCGAAAAAATTACGGATTGGTGTGGTTTATGGGCCGGCGGCGACATTGGGCCGTACTTCTTCCATCATCATGATCAAGACCGGCACGTTACTGTGAATGGGAATCGCTACCGCTCAATGATAACCCAATATTTTTGGCCCGAATTGGATGATATGAACTTGGACAATATGTGGTTTCGACAGGACGGCGCCAAAAGTCACACATCGAATGTTACATTGGTGAACGTGTTATCCCACGAAATGGCCAAGTCAATTGGCCACCTATTTCCTGTGAGGCTACGTCAAGTTTATGGTCTATGCCAACAAGCCAGCGACGTTTGATGAACTTCGTACGAATATCGAACGTGAAATTGCAGCAGTATCGGCCGATTTATGCTTGAAAACCGTCGAAAATTGGGTTCAGCGTCTGGACTTCTGCAAGCTTGCCCGTGGTGACCATGCAAAAGAAAACGAGTTCCATACATAATGGCATCGAATGTACTTTCACAGGAATAACGAATTTCATTGATATCCGAAACCGTTTTTGCTTTATTTAAAAAAACTTTTGTAGCGCTCTTATTGAAAAACTCTTTATAAATTGAAAACGAAAATTTAAAAAATACACTTCTTTAGCGCTTATAATTCACAACAAGTTTACAAAATTGAACGAATGCAGATGCTTGTTTTTTACGTCTTACGCTAAGAATTCGCAACTAGTTTACAGATGTTTCTCATAGAAAGCTTGTTTTTACAAATTTAAGTTACATTTGTATTAATTTTATTTTATTTAATATTTGTACCACAGTGCGTATGAAATTTTAAACTCATTTTATTTTGGTATGTTACTTTGTTTTAAACAATTTTGTCAACTGATTGTTGTTGTTGTTTTTGCTATTTGTTTAACTATTTTTGTTGTGGCCACTAACTTTGCCTATGGCGGCATATTTGAGCGTGTGACATATTTGTGCGTGCCTGTGTCTGTGTGTGTGTTAGTGGCATTTGTTTCATTCACGCTTAAAATTATGCAAATTAAATATTTTGTATATAAAAAAAAAGATAGCGCTCAATGCTAACCCAGCAACCCTATCAAAATTCGTATAATTTACTTTTAAATGCAAAATCAAGCTTAGGCAACAAAACAATACCCTACTCAGCTCAGCTCAGCTCACAGCTTTAATATGTACGCACAAAAAATACGTATACGCAGCAGTGTACGGCGGCAGATCATTGTAAATCTGAAAAATGCAAATAAATCACAGCAGAGCAGACACCGCGTCGTCTTTGCTGACAGCCAGCATGCCAAGTTAACTACCAAACTCCAGCTCCAGGAGCTCCCTACCAGGATATACATATATATATATACAGCTCTATAGACGTAGTCAGTCTTTTGCTGGCTGACATGCTTGGCTTTGCTGAACTGAGATTTATGCTTCGTTTTGTCCCTGGCTTGTTTATTGTCCTGCCCAGAGAACTCGCATCTATATAGCTCGCTTATTAGCATAAATAGTTGAGTGGCTTGTGGCATGTTTAGCTTAGCCAACGACTCTTGTTATCTAGCAAAGTATCTATTGTTATGCATAAAATTGGAAAAAATTCGAAAAAATGCAATTTTACCTTCAAACGATTTTCATTTAACGCAATCGAATAAGCGTTATTTTTTAAACGCTTTTTATTTATTGTAAAAAAAAAAATTTGCAATTTATTAAATGCCATTTTGCGCACATATTTCATTTAGCCATAAAAAACATAGAAAACATGTGTTAAACATTTAAAAAAATAATATATACGAGGTGTGTTCAAAAAGTATCGCGAATTTTGACTTTTCGCGGGTTACGTATATTCGAATTTCGATTTTCTTGTGACGTTATGTTGGTACTCATTGATCTCACTTATGCCGACAAGCTCGGCCATTTTGAATGTTCACTTAATTGTTGACAGCTGCTTTGCTTGCAAGTGTTTTGGCTTGTCTTCGATTTTTACCTAATCAAAAAAAAAGGATCAAAGAAGGATCAATTTTGTGTGAAAAACAAAATTAAGTGCGCGGATGCATTCCGAATGTTGACTGTGGCATACGGAGAAGCTACCTTGGACCTAAGCAACGTTTATCGGTGGTACAAAATGTTCTCAGAAGGCCGAGAAGGTGTGAACGACGAAGAGCGTGCCGGACGCCCGAGAAAAAATTGTTGAAGTGAAGAAAATGGTATTGGCCAATTGTTAAATCACCTTTAGAGACAGGTTGCTGAGGACCTAGACATATTGATTGGCTCGTGCCATTCGATGTTTATCAATGATTTGGGCATGGGACGGGTCGGCGCGAAATTCATAGCAAAATTGCTCAATTTCGAGCAAAAACAGCATCGCATGAACATTGCAAATGAGATGTTGGACTCTGTCCGCGACGACCCAAATTTGCCCCAGAGGGTCATAACTGGTGACAAATCGTAGGTTTATGGTTATGACGTGGAAACCAAAGCTCATACCAATGGAAGCGCCAAGTTCGGTCGAAAGTGAATGTTTTGCTTTAAGTTTGCAGAGGCGTGGCGCATCATGAGTTCTTGCCACAGGTAGGTAATATTACCTGCAAGTTATTATATTATTAAAAGCAATCCGCCAGAAACGCCCGGAATCGTGGAGGAACGAAAATTGTCTTTTGCACCATGATAACACCCCTGCTCACACTTCGTTGCTTGTGCGTGACTTTTTGGCCAAAAACAACACACTTATGATGCCGCAGTCACCATATTACCCAGATCTGGCCCCCTGTGACTTTTTCTTGTTCCCTAAACTGAAGAGGCCCATGAAAGGACGACGCTACGCTACGATTGACGCGATAAAGACAGCGTCGAAGGAGGAGCTGAACAA
The DNA here is from genome assembly GCA_037043745.1 of Chymomyza amoena. Classification (NCBI taxonomy): domain Eukaryota; kingdom Metazoa; phylum Arthropoda; class Insecta; order Diptera; family Drosophilidae; genus Chymomyza; species Chymomyza amoena. Next base: position 229,886 of record JBAMAX010004408.1, on the reverse strand, counting down.
AATAAAAAAATGATTTTTTTAAGTGCTTCGAAGATTGGAAAAACTAAGGGGGACTACTTTGAAGGGAACAAAATAGATATTCATGAATAAATAAATAATTTTTGAAAAAACACAAAATTCGCGATACTTTTTGGGCACACCTCGTACATCCATTTTAAACCATCAGCTGTGGATAACCAGTTTTTTAGGCCTTGCTGCCCTTTAAACTTAATTAATATTTCAGTCTGTTCTCTGCCCATGTGAGCCTTTCTACGAGCTGAAGGATGTGCTTTTTTTTTAAGGTGTAGCTCTTGACCTCACCATTTCCAAACAAAAATTTTATTAAATTCCAGTCATAGTGTGCGCTCTTTATTATATTAGGCACAAGTCCTTGACTTCTGGGACTGCCTTCTGCAATCAGGCTATATATCTATATCTTGCCAAGAACTTTAAACTTTATAAATATTTCAGTCAGTTCCTCTGCTCATGTGAGCCTTTCTACGAGCTCAAGGATGTGCTTTTTTTTAAGGTGTACAGTTCGTGACCTCACCATTTCCAAACAAAAATTTTATTAAATTCCAGTCAGAGTGCGCGCTCTTTATTGACTATTAGGCTCAAGTCCTTGATTTCTAGGACTGCCTTCTGCAATCAGGCAATCTATCTGAGCTTCTTGCCAAGCCATTAGGCAAGCAATACGCTGGGAATGTGCATTCAACTGTTTGACGTCCTGTTGTCCTGCTGTCGCAATGTCCTGGTGTCCATATCGCTGTCCACTTGGCTCCTTTAAGCATTTAGCATTAATATTTATGATTGCTTATCTCTTGGGTGTTTATATGTGTGCGTAGCTCTCACTCTCTCTCTCCTTCTTTCCATTGCTCTCCTTCCCACTCATTTATTGCTTGCTTATTGCGCTGATTTTATTATTATTGTTATTTTGCAAGCGTATAAAAGACAACAAAAAAAAATGAAATGGAAAAAGTAAAATGAAATGAAACGAAACGAAAAGAGAAACAAAAAATGTAGCAAAGGGAAATTCATTTTCATGTTGAGCAGCTGCCAAACGCAGTCAGACTAAATCCTTACCTGAACGCATAACAATGCATATATACAGTGGCGTAGAGAGGGGCTTAAGATAAGCTTTTACCCCAGCTTTAGTTAACTAGCTTAAATCCTTATAGATAATGCATGAACTCTATAATAAATAAACTAATTTTCTGTGCCATATAAGCCGCTTAACGAAGTGACATTAAAAAAGGGAAGTTTTTAAATTCTGCGCTTTGGATGCCCTCGAAAGTTGTGCATTAATTATAGCATATAGAATGTCCTTGTTGTCCAGTTGGCGGATAGGGGAATGCACGACACAATGCAAGGTCAGTGGGAACCAAAACAAACAAAACTCCTACTTGGAGCTGCAGATAGGGATTCTGTCAGTAAGATAGGGTAGGAGAAAGGCTAGCAACCTATCTACTAACAAATATACCTCAAAGACGTCCTGGGAACTGTCTGTCTTCCGCCGGACACATCACAGATGGCGGATAGGAAAATGCTCAGCACTATGCAGGGTCAGTGGGAACCAAAACAAACAATAATCCTACTTGGAGCTGCAAATAGGGATTCTATCACACAGATAGGATAGGAGGGGAGCTAGCAACCTACGTACCTAAATCATCTCTATCTCAAAGACGCCCTAAGAGTTGTCTGTCTTCCATCGTACACCTTCCCAGTTGGCGGATAGGAGAATGCTCGACATTATGCAGGGTCTGTGGGAACCAAAAAAGACAATACTCCTACTTGGAGCTGCAGATAGGGATTCTATGACCAATATATGTTAAGTGCAGGGCTAGCAACTTACCTATCTGAAACATCTCTATCTCAAAAACGCCCTACGGGTTGTTTGTCTTTCATCGGCCACGTCTCGAGGTGGCGAATAGGGGAATGCTCGACGCTATGCAGGGTAAGTGGGAACCAAAACAGACTAAACTCCTACTTGGAGCTGCAAATAGGGATTCTATCACCAAGATAGGGTAGGAGGGGAGCTAGCAACCTACCTACCTGAAACATTTCTATCTTAAAGGAGTTGTATGTCTTCCATTGGACACGTTTCCAGGGGTCAGTTTGAACCAAAACAGACAATACTGCTACTTGGAGCTGCAAATAGGGATTATATCACCAAGATAGTCTAGGAAGGGGGCTGGCAACCTACCAACCTGAAACATATCTGTCTCAAAGACGCCATAGGAGTTGTCTGTCTTCCATCGGCCACGTCTCCAGTTGGCGGATAGGAGAATGCTCGACACTAGGCAGGGTCAGTGGAAACCAAAACAGACAAAACATTTACTTGGAGCTGCATATCGGGATTCTATCACAAAGATAGGGTAGGAGGGAAGCTAGCAACCTACCTACCTAAATCATCTCTATCTCAAAGACGCCCTAAGAGTTGTCTGTCTTCCATTGGACACGTTTCCAGGGGTCAGTTTGAGCCAAAACAGACAATACTCCTACTTGGAGCTGCAAATAGGGATTATATCACCAAGATAGTCTAGGAAGGGGGCTAGCAACCTATCAACCTGAAACATATCTATCTCAAAGACGCCATAGGAGTTGTCTGTCTTCCATCGGCCACGTCTCCAGGTGACGAATAGGGGAATGCTCGACACTATGCAGGGTCAGTGGGAACCACAACTGACAAAAGGGATTCTATTACCATGATAGGGTAGGAGGAGGGCTAGCAACCTACCTACCTGAAGCATCTCTATCTCAAAGACGCCCTAGGAGTTGTCTGTCTTCCATCGGCCACGTCTCCAGTTGGCTAATAGGAGAATGCTCGACACTAGACAGGGTCAGTGGGAACCAAAACAGACAAAACATCTACTTGGAGCTGCAGATAGGGATTCTATCACCAAGATATGGTAGGAGGGGGTCTGCAACCTACCTACCTGAAACATTTCTATCTTAAAGACGCCCTAGGAGTTATCTGTCTTTCATCGGACACCTCCCTAGTTGGCAGATAGGAGAATGCTCGACACTATGCAGCGTCTGTGGGAGCCAAAACCGACTAAAGAGATTCTGTGGTTGGAGGAGGGCCAGCAGCCTACCTACCAGAAACATCTCTTGCTGCCGAATCGTCACAGATGCCCTATACTCCAAATAGCAGTTAAAGTAACCAAACAAATCAGCAAGCAGGGGGTGCTGGCGGCCTTAGGGTTTCCCTAATCCCCTCTAGTTAAGCCACTGGCGTATATCATTACACGCATACACAGACAGTAAGCAAGTTTTTTCCATTTCATTTTCCAATTTCATTGCCTTCTGCTTTGGCTCAGCTATCGCTTGATGCTCACTCTCCCAATCCCAATCCCAGTCCCTCACTCTCTCTCTCCCTCTCCACTAATCTCTGCTGCTTTAGCTTTGTTGAGCATTTTGTTGTTGCTTTTAAGCTTCATTGAGTTCGCACATTTGTTCATTGCGTTGTTTTTTTCTTTTTCTTCTTTTGTGTTCTTTCTTTCTCTGGGTTTTCTTTTTGTTTTGATTGCCTGATTCAGCTACTCAGTGTGTGTCCGTGTATGAGTGTGTGTGTGTGTGTGTGTGTGTGTGCAGTACAGTTGTTTTAAATACAGCGCCATAAAATTCATATTTTTATTCCGGGGCTTTTATCGGCCAAGCCTTAACCCTGCTACAACTCATAAATAAAAATATAATATTAACCCCAAGCAAAGCCCATTGAGTCGAGTCCAGAGTGAAGCAGCCTGCACTAGATTCGCTCTTAGCTCTCCCTTTGATATTTACATTAAAAAAAAAACCCGAAAAATTATCTTGGAAATTGTGCGCCCATTTTGCTGAAACTCTCCTCCTATGAGTAAGTACCTGCTCATAAATTGTATGCCAGTCCAATTATGAATTAATGCAACAGCTTAAATTTAAGCTCGTATCCTTCGTAGATATGCCTTAATTTGTTGATTGATTGAATTTAATCGAAATGCTTACATAAAGCAATGCAATTTTCTTTTACATTTTTCTTTTGGAAAACGTAACAAGTCCTGCTGTTTAGGCCCAGTGGCGGATACAGGATTTGGTCTTGACGGTGTTCGACACTTCGAAGTGTATATATCAGAGACCGCAAAATACTGTCAATCCAATTAAGCAATTTTTAAGAGGAAGTTCGGTTAAGAAACAATCTATGGTTCCGCCACTGCTTAAGTCTTTAAAGAAGGCACCTGATAAAGCTGATTATTTTACGTTTGTATGAAAAAATCAATACCAACCTAATTTTTTTCCGGAAATTAAGAGCCAGCCAGCATGATATCAAAACGAATTTCTAAATTCAACTTTGATCTTGCGTAAAAACTTGCTGTTTTATGGCCGTATTTTCTCACAAAAAATCTTTGTAGTTCCAATTGATTCTATATGGGATGATAGTGTTCTAAAGCTGTTAGAAAAGATTTTTATTGACAAAGAAGCTGCTCTAAAGTTTCTGCATTATATAATTTCAATCTTGGTGAACCACTGTAGTATCAGACTCAACTTGGATCTCATCTCGATGCATAGAAATAAAATTTCAGACCTGTTAGCAACTAAGTCAAGGTTTTTAATTTCATGGAGTGTAGCTGGCTCGATTCCCAAGGTCGCTTCTATAGAATGGATGAAAATGCATCGTACAAATAAAGCCTTTGAAAATCGCGAGTAAATTAAAACATAAAATATTACGCATACGCCATGCTGACTTTTACGTAGTCGGTTTCAATGAAAACTTGCTATTAGGTTAGGTTAGGGCGGCAGTTGGGACTCACGTCCTAACTCACTTAGGCCAAGAATAGGGCCGCTATGATGCCGCTACAGTGAGCCATTTTACCACTCTTTCCCACTTGAGATGTCCCCTATATAAGGTGGGGAAGCCATCCGGCAGCCTGAATAAACCTTAAAAGACATTTTGGACTCTGTTCGGAGAGCTGAGATAATTTGTCAAGAAAATTGGACTTTAGGAACTGGAATCTTTGACTACCCAGCCCTGGGCAATAACGGAAATAGTTTTCACTGTCCTCCTCATCGCCACAGCTTCTACAGAAGATATGGTGGGGAGCATTCAACCTGGATGCGTGATTTCCCAACGCCTGTGTCCTGTGATAGCACGGATAACAGTTGAGCACTGGGCTCTATTCAGACAACAAAGTTCTTATGTTCTTTGATGGCAGTAGATCGGTTTGCTGCGAGATTCAGCACGTGTTCCATGTCCGATTCCACGTTTCATTTGTGCAGAGAACAGCTGGCCATGGGTATACCCAGGCCCTCTTTGTCTTGAAGGAGGATGCTGCTACATAGTTTCTTGTCTAGCTAGTTCATCCGCAATACAGCTGTCTTGGCAGCCATAGGAGTTGAATTGAAAACTGCTCAGCCATCTTCTCTAGAGACAAGCGGCAGTTATTCATTGACTGCATTCATGAAATCATCGAAGCTGGGGACTTAATAGCCGCCTCCTGGCTGTCCGAGTAGATACAGATTTCGAACTTGTAGATTTCTTACTGTTATGATTCGGGATTCGGAAAGCAGTTCTAACGTTGAATTCCTCAACGTAGACGTCTTCGCCTAATACGCTCGTCTAGCTTGCAACCCTACGTGTATATCTTTATCGAGCCAGCTGGGCCTGGTACACCTATATTCCACACCTCCCTGGTTGGAATATGGACTCTAAGTTTGGTGGTGAAATGTTCCTGCGGTATGCAGTACTGAACTGTCGGGAATAAGTGAGAATCAACTGTTACTCAACAGACTAGCTATATCAATGCTGACGCATACTTAATATAAATGTTAAACCAAATATTGCGCATACGTCACGTAGACATTTTACTGTGGAATTTTTTAAAATTCGAATGTTTTGCATTAGTTTTGTAGCTCTTAGCTTTAATTAAAATAAATAAATAAGCTTATTAAAGCCAATTTAAGCCTGAGGTGCTGCTTATAATAATTAACATAACGAAAATAATACTTCAAAACGATTATGAGCTAAACATTAATGACACTTTATTAGATCTACTTAAAACTGTTTAAGAATTTAATTAAAAGCAGGCAAATTTTAATTGAAGTTAATTCTTTTTGGTAAATTTTACTGTATGAATTAGAGTGTTTTTTTTTACAACACATGGATGGTAAATTAATAACAGCCAAACCCCATAACGCCGTATGAGGATTTTAACTCTAGATAGTCTTACTGACCCAACGTCTTCGCAAAGCCTTGCCGTTTAGGCCGCCTTAAAGGGCGGGCAGGGAATAGTCCTTTGCAATCTATCGCTGTATCTACTAGTGTGCCTACCAATCTGCACTTCAACAGTATGCAGATTGAGGTCTCTATGGAGTGTGGAGACGCGTTCGTACGTCTGTCGTAATACTCGATTCTGCAATACCTGCATGCGTTTATAGTTCGATTTGACGGCAATCCCCCAAATCGGCACTCCATAAAGCCATATCGGAAGAGTACAGTGCGCATAAACAGCTCTTTTACATCAAGGTGCTCCGCTTATTGCAGAGCTACCGCAGCTGTAGCAGTCTGTGACGACATTTTTTAACCGTCTCTTTGAGGGGTGGCCCAAAGGTAAGCTGCTTGTCCAAAGTGATGTCGAGGTACTTAGCTTGTGACGGCTGCTCCAGGGTAACTCCCTATAGCTGGATTGAAGGGGTATGCGTCAGTCTTTTGACTGTGAAATAAGGGTTTATTGTTTTTAGTGGGTTAACCTTCAAATTCCACCGTTTGCAACAAGCTATGAAAGTATCAATAAACCCTTGTAGATCATTACTTGCCTCTACGCTACATTCGACATTATAGATGACTGCGATGTCATCTGCATATATCGCAATAATAGCCTTAGAGGCAGCTTCCATATGTTCAGAGATAGGGTTGGGTATATCAAAAATAGGTATACAAAGAAAAGAGCAGCGGACCCGGACAACTGCCTTGCGGCACTCCTGCTCTCAGAATATAAGTGGACGAGTATATAAGGTAAGGGACCCTTGACTTTAAGCTCTCGACCTTCCAGATATGACATTAAAAGGCCATAATACGTTGCAGCTAAAAGGTTTTTAGCTTTGCACAGTAGATCATTGTGCCACACCCTAGCTAACCCTTGCTGCATGTCTATAAAGACAGCGTTGGAGAACTCCAGGTCTTCAAAGGCCAGCATGATGTGCTTCGCCAGTCTGTGGAGCTGTTACACAGTGCCGTCTCCCTCTCAAAGGCCTAATTGGTGATGCGGCAAAATATTGCATACACTTACAATCCCCTCCCATAATTTAGACAGGGAGGGTAAAAGACTTATTGACCGATACGACTCATGATCAGCTTCTGGTAAGCCTGGCTTGTGAATCATAAGAATCACATCTAGTTTCCATTGCTTTTGGAAGATTTGGAGTCTGATAATAGCATTAAAAATTAATACTACATAAAGGTGCGCTCTTGTAGGCAAGGCCTTCAACGTAGCATTGCAAAACCTATCAATCTGAAGGTTTTGGTGGGTCTCCCTAGTCTGCTCTATCGTATCAAATTCATAAGAACTGAAATGATGCTTTAGATGGTATCCAAAAGCATTAGCCTGTTAACTTTCGTTTCTAGCAAGTTCAACACTAGGACATCGGACAGAAACCTGTCTATACGGTTGTCGTTTAAGCGATTTTGTGCACTTCCATAGAGAGTAGTTCGCATCGACGGTGTAGTCCATGGAAGCCAGTTTTTGTTCGAAGAAATCACTACTGAGTTCCCTTAAGAGGTTACGTAGCTGTTTTGCCGCTCGGTCCCAGGATTCAAGGATCTTGAGATCTCCCTCGTGAGAACAATGCCATACAAAAATCTTGAATGAATTTAAAATATCGTGTTTTTCAATAGGGACGCTACAAAAGTAGACCGATAGGGCCAGCAAACGACGCCATATTTTCAACCGCTCTCTTGACATTTCTTTTCAGTAAGGTTCGCCATTTCATCATGAAAAGATATGCGATCCAACAACGAGTCGAAATTATTAAAATTTACTACCGAAATTCGGAGTCAGTGGCCTCAACTTTAAGAATGCTGCGTCCAATTTATGGTCGTCATAATTGTCCTGCCAGATCAACAATTGAGCGTCTAGTGGACAAATTTTGAATCCACAGGCACAGTACAAAATGTTACCGTGCCAGTGAGACAAAAAGTGTCCGTAGTGTCCGTGAGGAAGACCCAAATCAGTCTCTCACATGTCGTTCTCAAGCGTTGGGTATCTCTGTGACGTCATTGTGGCGAAAGATCTTGGCCTACATCCCTACAAGATCAAATTTACGCAAGAACTGAACCGCCTGACCAACAGAAGCGTCGTATTTTCGTGAATTGGGCTGAGCAACAACGTGAAAATGATCCGGATTTTCAGCGAAAAATCATTTTCAGCGATGAGTCTCATTTCTGGCTGAATGGCTTCGTCAATAAGCGAAATATGCGTTATTGGTCAGGCAGCAATCCTTACGTACTCCATGAGTAATAACTGCATCCCGAAAAAATTACGGTTTGGAGCGGTTTATGGGCCGGCGGCGTCATTGGCCCGTACTTCTTCCGTGATGATCAAGACCGGCACGTTACTGTGAATGGGAATCGCTACCGCTTAATGATAACCGAATATTTTTGGCTCGAAATGGATGATATGGATTTGGACAATATGTGGTTTCAACAGGACGGCGATTGTCACAATCGATTTATTGAAAACCAAGTTTGGTGAACTGGTTGGTGTTATCTCACGATATGGCCCAGTCCATTGGCTACCTATTTCCTGTGGGGCTACGTCAAGTCTATGGTCTATGCCAAGAAGCCAGCGACGATTGATGAACTTGCAGCAGAGCGGCCAATTTATGCTTGAAAAACGTCGTAAATTGGGTTAAGCGTCTGGACTTCTAAAAGCGTGCCCGTGGTGGCCATGCAAAAGAAGTCGAGTTTCATACATAATGGCATCGAATGTACTTTCACAGGAATAAAGAATTTCTTTGATATCCGAAACCGTTTTTGTTTTATTAAAAAAACTTTTGTAGCGCTCTTATTGAAAAACCCTTTATATTGGGTTGCCCAAAAAGTAATGGCGGATTTTTCATATAGTCGGCGGTGATAAAGCCTTAAAAGAAAGACAGTGTCAAAATTGGTTTCGCAAATTCCGTTCTGGAGATTTTTCACTTAAAGATGAGCCACGTTCAGGTCGGCCAAATGAAGTTGATGATGACCAATTAAAGCATTAATCGAATTGGATCGTCATGTAACTGAGCGTGAGATAGGAGAGAAGTTAAATATACCAAAATCAACTGTTCATTATCACATAAAAAGTCTTGGACTGGTGAAAAAGCTTGATATTTGGGTACCACATGAATTGAAAGAAATTCATTTAACAAACCGAATCAACGCTTGTGATATGCATCTTAAACGCAATGAGTTCGATCCGTTTTTAAAGCGAATCATAACTGGAGATGAAAAATGGATTGTTTACAATAACGTTAATCTAAAACGATCATGGTCCAAGCATGGTGAACCAGCTCAAACCACTTCAAAGGCTGATATCCACCAAAAGAAGGTTATGCTGTCTGTTTGGTGGGATTGGAAGGGTGTGGTATATTTTGAGCTGCTTCCAAGGAACCAAACGATTAATTCGGATGTTTACTGTCAACAACTGGACAAATTGAATGCAGCCATCAACGAGAAACGGCCAGAATTGATCAATCGTAAAGGTGTCATATTCCATTAGGACAACGCCAGACCACACACATTTTTGATGACCCGGCAAAAACTGACAGAGCTTGGCTGGGAAGTTTTAATACATCCACCATATAGCCCTGACCTTGCACCATCAGACTACCATTTATTTCGATCTTTGCAGAACTCCTTCAATGGTAAAACTTTCGGCAATGATGAGGCTATAAAATCGCACTTGGTTCAGTTTTTTGCAGATAAAGGCCTAAGAAGTTCTATGAGCGTGGAATACAAAATTTGCCGGGAAGATGGCAAAAGGTTATCGAACAAAATGGAAATTATATATTTGATTAAAGTTCCTTCTAAGTTTTATTAAAAATGCATTTACTTTCTTTTAAAAAATCCGCAATTACTTTTTGGGCAACCCAATATTTTAAAAACTGTTACATTTGTTTTTTGAGCAACAAAATTCTTATTTGCAATATTTGTGACTTTTTAACCGGGCTTTGCCACTAAAATCTATTTAAAAATATTTGACCAACAAATTGGCCAACTGTCTTATATAAAAAAATTATTTCTTTTTTTTTTAAATACGCAATAAATCAAAGGCTTACACGTTTTATTTACCCATTTCCAAAAATACTTCCAATCTATTCGCAGAGTCAACAAAAATTCCATTCTATACACTTAAAAAAAAAAATAATTTCATTTTTTTCTGCTTTTTAATTATCTTTTATATGCGCTGCGGCAAATGTAAATAAAAATGTCATCAGGGCTTAGTTTATGACAATTTGAATTTATATAACTCTAAATCGATTTCATTTTTGTTGCTCATGTTTTTGGCCAAAAATGGTTGGCCATATTAATACGCTTGACAATATTTTGTTTCATTATCATTTACTGCGACACTTTTAATTATAAAAAAAAAAAAAAATCCTTTAATAAACAAACACATATTTATTTATGTGGCTATATTAATTGCGCTATTATTTTCAATTTGCTGGTTTATGTTTCAGAGTTACAAAAAAATAAAATTTATTTTTAAAAGCAAGCGTATCTTGTTGTATGGCAATAAAATAAATTTATAGCTATTAAATTATTGAAAACAATATTTTTTTAAGCCAAATGTAAACATTTGTGCCAGTACGTTGTGGTTGGTTAGAACTTTAAACGATTTGTTGTTTAGTTTAGGTTAGGTTAGGTTAGGTTACACTGGTGCAGCCTAGCATAGACCTTTTGGTCCTTAGCTGTGCCAGATTCGAGGTTATTACGCAAAGTGATGGTCAGTTAAAAATTTGACTTTTTTAGCGAAAAACAAACGACAAACGCTGGTTCTCCTAGGGTGGTCAGACGATGTCTAGAGATGGCTGGGCATTCGCAGAGTACGTGTGCTAGGGTCTCAGGGACTTCCGGATCCCTGCAGATCCTGCATGATTCGCTTGCCGTTAGTCCCATCCTATGCGCATGCTTCGCTAAGAGTCAGTGTCCTGTTAGCACACCCGTGATGGTCCTGCATTCAGTGCGTGAGAGTTTCATTATAAAGTTACTTTGTTTTCTGCCGTAATGAGCCAGCATGATTTTCGCTGTGTGACAGCTGTCTAGATTTTTCCATCTAGCTTCAGCTCTGCGCTTCATGTTGCACACCAGCATAACGTAGAGATGTTTGATCGGTCGGCGTACGTCGTGTATTTGTCCCTCCGGAAGCTCAACACCGCTTTTGGCAATTGCATCCACCATTTCATTCCCCATTATGCCTTTATGTCCAGGCACCCAGTAGATATGCAGTTTACGAGCCGCAGCTAATCTCTGGATGACTGCCTGGCATTCAAGGACGTGGAAGGAGGATGTACAGTGCGATGCAATAGCCTTGATAGCGGCTTGACTGTCTATAAAGAGGTTAATCTTTGTTCCAGTTGAAGTGTTGGTGCATGCCAGCTCAGCCGCCTTCATTGCGGCGAATACTTCAGCCTGGAAGATGCTGCAATGGTCCGGAAGCCTGTAACTTTGACTTACATTAAGCTCGGAGCAGTATACTCCAGCACCAACGCCCTTTTCCATCTTTGAGCCGTCAGTAAATAGGTTATAGGTATTGTGACTGGGTATAAGGCCTTTACGCAAGCCGTCTTCCTCCATCGTCACCTTTACCCTTTTCCCAAATTGTTGGTGCGGTATGATATAGTCAATTTCGTCAGAAAGCCCCCGTCCTATTGAACTATGTCCGTAGCTAATGTTTTTAAAAAGACCCGCCGCTTTTAGGCGCCCAGCTGTACGAGCAGCTGAGTACTCCGCGTAGAGGTCAATCGGAAGTAAGTCTAAAATGATGTTTAGCGCCGCTGTGGGTGTTGACCGGAGAGCCCCTGTAGTGCACAGCGATGCAAGTCGCTGAACGCGTGCCAGTGGCTTCAGGTACGTCGTTTTGTTTGTCGCCTTCCACCAAACTAGGACACCGTAGAGCAGTATCGGACGAACAATTGCCGTGTAGCACCAATGCATTAGAGTGGGTGAGAGGCCCCAAGTGCAGCCCAGCATCTTTTTACATGCGTATAGGGCATTACTGGCCTTTTTCACACGCTCTTCCACATTGGCCTTCCACAGCAGCTTGTTATCCAGAACCACTCCTAGGTATCTAGTTTGCGTTTTCAGGGTCAGTAGAGAGCCGTTTAGTCTAGGTGGGGTCCACTGCGGGATTTTGTATCTCCTGGTGAAGAGCAGTAGGTCCGTCTTCTCCGGATTAACGTCTAGCCCTGCATTAGTGGCCCATCGGTGAATCGTGTCCAGTGACCTTGTCATCAGATCACTGAGAGTTGAGAGGCATATGCCTGTGACTACTACAGCGATGTCGTCAGCATACGCAATTAGTTTTGTGGCTCTGCCTTCAAATTGTTTCAGAATTCCGTCGACTACTAGGAGCCATAGTAGGGGAGAGATGACACCACCTTGCGGGGTTCCTCTGTTCGTTTCCCTGGAGATTATGGCACCGTTCCACTCTGCCCTTATCCTTCTGCAGATTTGTTGTTTAAATGTTGACTGAAATATATTACGCATACGCCAGATATGCAAGTTATTTGGTTTGTTTAGCTGGCTTGTTGATTTAGTTCGAATGCTGTTGCTGTTGTTGTTGTTGTTGTTGTATTACATATGCTTAGCATTTGGGGTGCCCTGCCTTAAATACGCCCACATCAAACACATATCCAAACCATTCAATCAATGCGCGCTCTTAAGTAATGAGAACGCGTTTCCATTCCATTCTATAGAGAACCTTAAGCCAGAGGCTCTCTCATTGACGGCAGCAGCTGTTAAATAATGAACGAAGTAAGTTGTTTGTGTAGAACAGTGGCGTAGTTCCAGTAGTTCCAGAGGGGCTTTGTTAGCAGCTTAACAGAGTCAAGAGACAAGAAGATGTCATGCTTTGAGAGCGTAAAAATCTTGCTCAAAAATTTGAAAAATTTCCCAAATTTTATTTTCTACATAATTTCTAATGCCGAAAAATTCGAAAAAGAACCAACCAGTCTAGGCATAGCACCGACAACGATGTCAGCCTGAAGATCAAGCGCAGAATAACTCTTGCCAACAGGTGCTATTTCGGTCTCAATAGGCAATTGAGTAGTAGAGACCTCTCTCGCGCGACAAAACTATCACTCTACAAGGCTACTCATCCTTCCAGTGCTTCTTTACGGCGCGCAAGCCTGGACCGTGTCGCTAACTGATGCAGCTGCCTTGGGAGTTTTCGAGAGGAAAGTACTGCGCAAGATCTTTGGTCCTATTCGAGTTGGCGATGACTACCACATCCGCACCAACCAAGAGCTGTATGAGCTCTTCAACGACATGGACGTTGCTCAGCGTATCAACATCCAGCGGCTTCGCTGGCTCGGACATGTCGTTAGGATGGACGAGGATGCTGCAGTTAAACGTGTGTTCGATGCGGTAGTCAGCGGCCGTCGGCGGAGAGCACGACCGTGTCTGCGTTGGAAAGACCAAGTGGAAGGGGCCCTGTCTTCGCTCGGTGTGACCAACTGGAGAAGGCGCGCGCAATGCAGAGGCGCCTGGAGAGATGTTTTAGGGCAGGCCGTAACCCGGTAATCGGGTTGGTATGGTAAGAAGAAGTCTAGGCATAGCTTCATTATAGAGCACCTCAGTTAAAAAAAAATTGGCTTGAGCTTTAAATTTTTTCCCCTCTAAAGCTACATTTGGCTTATACTTTTATTTTGACCCCACTGCTTACTAAGCCACTGATACTTTGGATTTGGCAAAAACCAGGTAAAAAAACCTTTCAGCCGCTCAAATCTCAAGCCAAGGCTGCCGATATTGTAAATTACTTGCTGCTGCCGACATTGAAAAGAGAATTTCTAAAAAGCGTAAACTTAAAAAGAGTAGAAAAAAAATACAGCGCAGCAAATAATAAAAAGAGAAGAAAGCGCTGCAGTCGCTGCGACGTTGGCATACACTGCAAAAGTACTTAAAAAAAAAATTATACCGCAGGGCAAATCAAATGATTATTTAAAAATTAAAATATTATATGTTTACTAGTGGGCCCGACAGACGTTGTCCTGCCCAAACTTTTTGAAAGTGTATAAACAACGTAAGATTCTTTAGTTAGCTTTAGATAAGCTAGACAATTCATGACTTTCTAAAAAGCCGTATGGACTGATTTAAGTATTCTTAAGAGAGCTTGCATCTCTAATAAATTCATGCCCCACAGAAACTACATTTCAAGCCCTTTGCGACTACGCTTCTGTCTGCACTTATTGTCCTATACCCGGTATTGAACAATTTTCTACTATGCTATATTCACAAAAATGCCTATATCTCACGAACCAATACACACAAACATATCGCAATAGGCTTAAAACCTCCGTATTGACAACCTCTAACACACACAAAAATCAAATTTGAAATTCATCAACGCGTTCTTGAGAACACCCATAACACGTAAAACATAAGTTTCTTCTTATTTGTATATAAAATTCCCGTGTCACAATATAAGTTACCATACTCCTCCGAAACGGCTGGACTGATTCTCATGAAATTTTGTGTGCCTCAATAAAATAAAATTTATAACGTTTATAATTTTTATGTGTTTCATTTCGACAAAAACAATTAACTAAAAAATATTAGTTAATCTGACAATGTACACAACGTCAACCCAAATTTTATTTTTTTTTTTGTTTTGTTTAACCTAACCTAGGGTTGACAACCCTTATTACTTAGCGGTATAAAAAATAGATGATTACTTATTCACACAATTTTATGAGAATCGGTCCAGCCGTTTCGGAGTAGTATGTTCACTGACATTGTGAGACGGGAATTTTATATATAAGATTTACTATTTAAGACAATTTTTTTATTACAAAAACCATAAATAGCACAGTGTGGGGCAAATCCGACCTAGTTACTCGTTATGGCAACAAAATAAAGCTAACGCTTTGCTGCAGCTTGCTTGAACAAGCGATTTCTTTACGACATTTTTAATTTATATATCGGCAAAAATAAGTGAAATGGTTCACTTTTTTCCCGGAGCTCTTTCTGAAAATGTATTTTTATACCCTGCACTTAAAACGTCCGCCTTCTGCCGCGCCTTAGCTGCCTTTCAATGCGTACTCTCTTTAACCATCAGACCAAGTATGTTGGAATGGCCTAAAAAATGAGAGCTCCCTCTATTGTTAGCCCTGACCAAGACTTCCACACGGGTTAGTTACCGTATCTTCATCAAGGTTGCTCAGGTTATCAGGGTGTACCAAGTGGAGGTAAGAGAAGGAATTGAGTGATGAGGATACCATCGGAAACATCAGCTCCCCAGGAGCACCCTATGGTAGGCACATAGCACTCGAAGCACACCTCTTCGGTTGGTTAGTTGAAGGGGTGGCTGTAAAGGTTATACTAGATTTGTGCAATGTATGTACGGACCTAAGAAGGCGTGGCAGATCCCAAGTCCTTTATAAAAAAATGCCTATCATAGCATCGGGTGTAGATGTCCGTCCGTCCATCCGTATGAACGCCTAGATCTCGGAAACTAGAAGTGCTAGAGACACCAAACTTTACCAGCTGTTGCGCAGCTTTCCTTAGAAGATGAATCATGTCAATACCTTTCCCCAAACCTCCGCATTAGATTTTAGCGGTTTTTAGCCACACCGTTAAGTATTTCAATCTGATCTCTTTAACAAAGTGATGCGTTATGGTTCCAAACGTTTGTGTATCAAAAATTTTAACCAAATCGAACAAATACAGCAAAAGCTATAGTCAAAAATATACAAATTTCACTCCTTTCCCTATAAACTGCGTCAATATTTGACTTTACCTAATTATGGTTACAAGCTGATTCATGTGGCTCTAATGAACAAATCCACATCCAAATTTTATCGATACGGATCCGTCACAGCCCGCAATCGATTTAACGTGTTTACTCCTTAACCCCTCAACAGATCACCCCATATATTTAGCTTCTTTGGCATAACTTTTGAGTTTCATTACAATCGGTAAAAATTTATGAAACTTATAATTAAATATCGAATTTCATAAAAAAAAAAAATAATTCCAATTGGAAAGTTTTTAGTTGGAATATGTAGAAAACATTTTTTCGACAGAAAAGTTGCAGGGCATTCCACTGTCGGGCACCGCCTCGACTGCACCCCATTTTTATATATTTATTTGCCCAAGTTGTGTTAAGCAAACATTTTGGTATACAAAACTTATGTACTGCTTCTATAAGAGTCTCTGTATAGGGTATAAAAACCGAACGAAAAACTGAAAGGTGGCAGGAATAAGCAAGAAAAAAGAAGAAGAAGCAGAAAAATCACGCGGCACAAGCTAAAATGTCAAAAGTGTTTGGTTTCGATGGGCAGCATGTTCTAAAACGGGAGAGGAGTGGGGAGAGCGAAAACAAAATTGTGCCAAAAAGAGTGGGAGAGCGGGAACGAAAGCAAGGTGGGCGGGCGCATTTCGAATACCATTGCGAAGGTAGCGCAGAAACCAAAAGTGTAGCATGCTTTTAGGCTTTTAATTAAACGCACGTTCCAATATGGCTGCACTACGCAACGTCGTCCCCCCCCCCACACACACACACACACATTACCAAATGAGCAGTTCACACACACTCACACATGCATACATGCTGTATGTGTTGGTAATATTTTTTGGCCTAAAAGCTGGCTTTTGAATTCAATTTGCAGCTGAGAGTAAAAAAATAAAAAAATTAAAGAATCAGAGCATTATGTTGATTTAATGCCCCAGGGGTTTTATGGATTTAAATGTTTGTGCCAAACATGCACACACATACACACACACACATACATGCGCACATATAGAGGGCAAAATTTTGACAATTTTTCATGCCGCTGTCAAAGTTGGCAACAAAACGCTTCAGCAACTAGCCGAATGTTTTGAGAGTTACCATAAAATATGTGGCTAACAAAGTTGCCATTGTTGTTATTCTAAAAACTATAACAGGCGACCCTTTGACGCTTAAAACTAAAAATAAAAGCAGCCGGAAAGCTGGCTCAGTAAACATGGTCCAAACGGATGAAGCCGTCACAAAAAGAAGCAACAATGCCAAAAAAAAAATTAAGTTAGAAAATTGTTTTAAAGTTATTTGTCTAACATTTTAAAAAGTGCTGACCAAAAATAAAAAAATTTATTTTTATTTAAAAAAAAAAAGACAACTTTTAAAGCACAAAAAAAATAAATAGAAATTATTATATTTTTATATAAATTTAATTTTAATTTATTTTTATTTATTTATATTTTAATTTTTATACCCTGTACCGTATGGTACAAAGGGTATATTAAGTTGTGCAAGCCGAAAGTGTATGTAACATATAGAAGGAGTCGTCGGAGACAACCCAAAGTTACCTAAAATATGATCAGGTTGACTAGAGAAGTCAATATACCCATGTCCGTCCGTTCGTCCGTTTGAATGGCTAGATCTCAGAGATGGTAAGAGCTAGAGTAACCAAATTTTCACGTAGATCCTATCTTATTCCAAAGTAGACAAGTTTATTTAATTTTATTGATATCGGCGTTAAATTAAATAGCTCCCATAGGGATGTTTCAGACGATCTCGAAAGAAAAACAAAAACAATTTGGCATTCAGAAGTTTTTTAGAGTACCCAAACACTGTACCAAATTTAATCAAAATCGGTTGACCATATCATACAGATCGGTCCTATGGGACCGATCGCTCAAAATAACTTTTTTTATGCGATATATTCTATTTTTATACCCTGTACCGTATGGTACCAAGGGTATATTAAGTTTGTGCAAGCCGAAAATGTATGTAACATATAGGGAAACGTCGGAGACACCCCAAAGTTACCTAAAATATGATCAGGGTGAATAGAGAGGTCGATATACCCATGTCCGTCTGTCCGTCCGTCCGTGTGAACGCCTAGATCTCAGAGATGGTAAGAGCTAGAGTTACCAAACTTTCACATTAGATCCCATATTATTCCATAGGAGGCAAGTTTATTTTATTTTTTTGATATCGCGGATAAATTATATAGCTCCCATGGGGGTGTTTGAGACGACCTCGACAAAAAAAAAGCGTTTTAGATGAATAATTCGTTTGTTTATGAAGATATCGTAACCAAATTTGGTATTCAAAAGATTTTTATAGTTCTTAATCACTGTACTAAAGTTGATCGTAATCGGTTGACTATATCATATAGCTCCCATAGGACCGATCGGCCAAAATAACTATTTTAAAGAAAAATTCGCTATATTTCGATTTTTAATAAAGATATCGTAACCAGATTTGGCGTTTGGAAATTTTTTAGACCACTTAAGCAATGTGCCAAATTTGAACAAAATCGGTTGACTATATCATATAGCTCCCATAGGTCCGATCTTCCAAAAAATCGATTTTTTAGCAAAATTTGTTGTGTTTCGTTTGTTTGTTAAGATATTGGGACCAAATTTGACATTCGTGAGTATTTTATAGTTCCTAAGCACTGTACTAAATTTAATCCAAATCGGTTGACTAGATCATATAGGTGGTCCTATGGGACCTATGGGATCGCTCCAAAAACACATTTTTTATACAAAATTCGATGTGTTTTGTTTGTTTGTAAAGATATTTGAAATAAATTTGGCATTCATATCTTTTTGGGGTATTTAAGCACTGTGTTAAATTTAATCCAAATCGGTTGACTATAACATAAGCTCCCATAGGAACGATCGGTCAAAAAAGAAATTTTTGCTTAAAAATTCTTCTGTTTCTGGTTTTTTGTGAAGAAATCGGACTTTATTACAAGCTAGTGGTACAGGGCATCCTAAAGTCGTCCGCGCTCGACTTTACGTCCGCCATTTTTTAAAAAAGATATCGTAACCAGATTTGCATTCAGAAGTACTTTATAGTATCCAATCATTGCACTAAATTTGAACAAAATCGGTTGACTATGTCATGTAGCTCACATAGGGCCGATTTTCCAAAAAATCGTTTTTTAAACAAAATTTGTTGTGTTTCGTTTGTTTGTGAAGATATTCAAATTAAATTTTGCACTTGTAAGTTTTTTATAGTTCTTAAGCATTGTACCTAATGTTATCATAGGATGAATCGGTCCAAAAAAACGTTTTTTATACAAAATTCGTTGTGATTCGTTTGTTTGTAGAGATATTTGAACTAAATTCGGCATTCAATCTTTTTAAAGGTATCAAGCACTGTGTCGAATTTGATCAAAATCGGTTGACTATATCATATAGCTCCCATTGACACAATCGGTCAAAATAAATTTTGGTTGCTTAAAAGATCTTATGTTTTTGGTTTTTTATGAAGGAACCGAATTTTATTGCAAGCTAGTGGTACAGGGTATCCCAAAGTCGTCCGCTCCCATTTATTTTAAATTATAATTAATTTGGTTTAATTGTACTTTATTTTATTTTATTTTATTTTATTTTATTTTATTTTATTTTATTTTATTTTATTTTATTTTATTTTATTTTATTCCAATCATAAAAAATCAAACATTTCTGTGTGTGAATAAGCAGCGCAGTAAGCAAAACCCCACGAGAGAGCAAGAACTGCAATCAAGCAAAAGCGCCGACGAGAGAGAGAGAGAGAGATTTGTATAAATTGAGAGACGGTCCAACACTGGCTTAAAGATAAGATTTGCACTTTTACATTTCTTGGAGTGGAAAACAAAAACATTACATATCGTACACACTCGGATGATAAGGAAAACGTTGAAAATGCTCAAAATCCATCTATCCAAATCTTTCCATGGTTCGGGGTGTAGATGTAGATGTTATCTTCAATATAGTTTGTCTCTTGTTGACTGTATTGTATATAAATATAACCATTTGCACACAAAGGCAAAACTTTAAGTGGTTTGTGATTACTAAGCCGAATGCGCTCAGTGCAAGCTGCGCCGAAAGCTCCGCCGATGAAGCTTTCCACCACGCTGCATTTGAAAGCTCTTTGGCTAAACTTGGCACGCAACTAGCCGTTTGCCAAGAACAATGAAATTAGTCTTGAGCGAGTTTGGCACGATATTGGTTCGATTGATCGGTTGTTGGGAGCACGTAAGCATAGATCCAAGTCTTATCTGCAGTTATTATACATTTCGTCTTATCACACATTTCAACAGATTAAATTCAAATCTTACCTTACTGTTTGAACAAATATATAGTACATAACATATACTATATATATCGCAAAGTTGCATGACTCAAAAAGATCGAGTCGCTAAGCTCTATTATAAAAGCATTTGTTGACTCACAAGCATTCACGAATATATCAATTACGCAATGTCTACGCCAAGTAATAATAATAATAATAATAACCATGCCGATATGGTTCTAAAACTTATGAAACTGCATCTGGATAAAGAACAATTGTGCGATGTGGTTCTCATCTCGGGCATAGACGGAAAACGTGTGCCGGCCCATCGTTTGGTGTATGTCCGCCAATAGTCCATTCTATTCGGCCATGTTTACCAGTCCAATGCATGAAGCCAATACTAATGAGGTGACTCTTGGTGATGTAAACCACGATGTTCTACAAATCCTCGTCAACTACTGCTACACGGGACACCTTGAAGTCCATGACGAGAATGTTGAAATGCTGCTTACTACCGGCCATAGATGGCAAATGGACGCTGCAGTCACAGCCTGTTGCAATTATATGGCACGCACCTTGAACTCATCTAATTGTCTGGGCATAAGTTTCCTTGCAGAGCAACACAACTGCACGAATTTGATGGAACTCGCTGTGGGCTATACCAGCAAATATTTTGTGGATGTAAGTCAGAGGCAGGAGTTCTTACAATTGAGTGCTGACCAGTTGGAAAAGCTGCTGTCCAGTGATGATCTTCAAGTGCCATCGGAAGAAAATGTTTTTCAAAGTCTAATGGCTTGGTTGCGCATTGATGAGCCCGCTCGCAAACAGCACATTCCAAAACTGATGGCCAAGGTGAGGCTGCCACTACTGAAGCCTTCTTTTATTGAGGAGCATGTGGAGGGCGTGTGCAGGGCGAATGATTGTCAAGATTTATTTATTGAAGCCTACAAGTGTCATGCCATGCCCGAGCGACTGTTATCAATTGGTAGGAGGAAGAGAACGACAAGTAATGATTGTTTGCTGGCAATTGGTAAAGGTAGAGATGAAGATCTTGTCCTTGAGAGCTACTGTCCTTTGCAGAAGCAATGGACGATTGTAAAGAAACTAGAATTAGAACGGACTTGTTTTGGTGCGGCTGTTATTGAGAATAAGTTGATATTGGTTGGTGGAATTGAGAGAGGTGCTCCGTCAAAAACAATGGTTAGCTTGGATTTAATGAGCATGACCTGGACCCAACTCCAACCAATGAGCACACCAAGGCAATTTGTGGGCGTGGCAGTGGCAAAGGGATTACTCTATGCTGTAGGCGGGTATAATGGTGATGATTCAATTTTAAACACAGTAGAGCGATGGAATCCTGAAACAGATACTTGGCACAATGTGGCACCCATGCCCACTGCAAGAAATTCTGTCGGTGTGGCAGTCCTCAAAGATTTCCTATATGTTATTGGTGGACGTGGTGAAGATACGTTTTTGAGAGACGTAGAAAGGTATGATTCATGCACAAACCAGTGGAGTCGCTTATCGCCCATGAACGAAGCTCGTGAAGATTGTGAAGTGACACAAGTAAATGGGCTTCTTTATGCAGTAGGCGGCTATAGCAACGCTGGAGCTTTAAATTCTGTTGAGTGTTACAATCCAAATATTAATAAATGGACAAAGGTTTCCTCGCTGACAGTCAGCCGAGATGTGTTTGGCTGTGCTGTGTTTGCTAATCGTATTATTGTAGCTGGCGCCTGGGATTCAAATTATTCTGTATTGAAAGACGTTGAGGAATACGATCCAGTGCATGATGTTTGGAACAAACTTGCGTCATTAAACACTCCAGTGGCACTGTGTTCCCTTTTCGTCATCCCCAATGACGTCATTAAGCCAACAGCAGATTCCTAAAGGCCACCATTGCGAAAATATCATCGCATTTATTTTTATCAGAAGATGTTTGAATTACAATTAAAATATTTGAGTACATTGACAATAAATTGATTAAAAAAATCGAATATTTTATTTAGTTTTTAATTCTAAAATTTATTTGTGACTAGGCTGAGTCTGTGGTTCCTCAATCTTCAATTCAACTCAATGTATGCTTAATCTATACATATTTCTTAGGAGATCAAGCCTAGTGTGGTGTTTCTGCAGGGTTATATAAATTTCATTCATTATTGTTGTTATATTGGCAGTAAAGTGCCAACGACTTTGGGATACCCTATACCACTAGCTTGCTTGCAATAAAATCCGATAAAACTTATAAGTCCCAAATTTAATTTCAAAATCTTCGATATACCCATGTCCATCCGTCCGTTTGTCCGTCCGTTTGAACGCCTAGATCTTAGAGATGGTAAGATGATTAATTAAGCAATATAGCTCCCATAAAGGTGTTTCAGACGACCTCGAAAAAAATCAAAAGTTTTGGATGGATAATTCGTTTGTTTATGAAGATATCGTAACCAAATTTGGTATTCGAAAGTTTTTTATATGGCCGATCTGCCACAAAATCGATATTTGAATCAAATTTGTTGTGTTTCGTTTGTTTGTGGAGATATTTAAATTAAATTTGGCATACGTAAGTTTTTTATAGTTCTAAAGCATTGTACCAAATTTGATCAAAATCGGTTGTTTATATCATAGAGGACCGATCGGCCAAAATAACTGTTTTTATACAAAATTAGCTTTTTAATAAAGATATCGTAACCAAATTTGGCATTCAGAAGTTTTTAAGAGTACCCAAGCATTGGGCTGCAAAATCGGTTGACTATATCATATATGTATCTCCCATAGGGCCGATCTTCCAAAAAATTGTTATTTTAAACAAAATTTGTTGTGTTTCGTTTGTTTGTGAAGATATTCAAATTAAATTTGGCACTTGTAAGTTTTTTATAGGTCTTAAGCATTGTACCTAATTTTATCATAGGATGAATCGGTCCAAAAAAACGTTTTTTATACAAAATGCGTTGTGATTCGTTTGTTTGTAGAGATATTTGAACTGAATTCGGCATTCAATCTTTTTAAAGGTATCAATTTGATCAAAATCAGTTGACTATATCATATACAGCTACCCATTGACACAAGTTTGGGGTCAGTTGAAAAATTTCATATTTTTTGTATTTGTCGCCTTAAAAGTCGGTCTTGGACTGTTTTATTTTAAATGATACATCGAAAAACATTATATATAAATGAACTACAGATAATATTCGTCACAGATTGCGATATTTCTCCGAAAAAAAAAGAAGAATGAAAAACATCAAATCAGGTGGTTTTCATCAATATGGTTTCGGTTAGATATAATGATGGCTGCACAGATTCTCGGCATTCGTTCGACTAATTTTTGAAGCGTTTGAACTTGTATTTGTTCCCAGTCCTTTTCAGACACTCCCACAGGTGATTCGCGTTAGTTGAACGTAGTTTTCGCACCTCTCTATCCAGTTCATCCCACAACAGCTCAATGGGATTCGCGTCCGGCGACTGGGGTGGCCATTCCATGATTTTGAGTGCCCCAGCTGTTTCTTTGGATTTTAAGTAGTTAGTACACAACAAATATCGAAAGAAAAGCGTGCTCAAATCGTTATTTTACATAAAACTGGCCATTCCCAGCGACAAATAGCAAAAATAGTGGGCGTTTCAGAGAATGGAGTCTTCACAACCTTGAAAAGACACGCTGAAACTGGATGTTATGCAGACAAAAATCGAACGGGTCGACCCAAAAAGACCACAGAAAGTGATGATCGGCTGATACAAATGATAAGCAAGCGTTCTCGATTTAAAGCAGTGCCAGATATCAGAGCTGATATCAATGAATCGTTGCCGAACCCAATCTCCGACACAACATTGACACGTCGATTGCATAAAATCGGATTGTATGGTCGAGTTGCTGCCAAAAAACCATTACTGCGGCTACAAAATATTCGCAAAAAGACTTAATTGGGCCAAAATACACGTTAAATGGTCGATTGATGAATGGAAAAAAGTGCTCTGGACGGATGAGTCCAAATTTGAAATTTTCGGTAGTAAACGGCGAGCGTACTGCCGCAGACAGCATGGTGAACGGCACAAACCTGAATGTGTGAAGCCCACAGTGAAGTTCGGAGGTGGTTCAGTGATGGTGTGGGGTTATTTTTGCTACGACAGAGTTGGCGATTTGGTGAAAATCGACGGTATTATGCGAAAAGAACAGTATCACAAAATACTTCAGTACAACGCTATTCCGTCGGGTACCAGATTGATAGGAGAAGGATTTGTATATCAGCAAGACAACGATCCTAAACACACGTCAAAATTGTGTACTAACTACTTAAAATCCAAAGAAACAGCTGGGGCACTCAAAATCATGGAATGGCCACCCCTGTCGCCGGACGCGAATCCCGTTGAGCTGTTGTGGGATGAACTGGATAGAGAGGTGCGAAAACTACGTCCAACTAGCGCGAATCACCTGTGGGAGTGTCTGAAGAGGGCTTGGGAACAAATACAAGCTGAAACGCTTCAAAAATTAGTCGAACGAATGCCGAGAGTCTGTGCAGCCATTATCAAATCTAAAGGAAACCATATTGATGAATACCACCTGATTTGATGTTTTTCATTCTTCTTTTTTTTCGAAGAAAAATCGCAATTTTGGCGAATATTATTTGTAGTTCATTTATATAATATATAATGTTTTTTCAATGTATCATTTAAAATAAAACGGTCTAAGACCGACAAATAAGGCGACAAATACAAAACATGAAATTTTTCAACTGACCCCAAACTTTTGCAGGGTACTGTATATGACCAAATAAAATAAAATTAAAAATTTGTTTTCATTATTTGTCTTGGTCAAAACTAGACATATATCTAATAGTTATTTTTTATACTACTGCTCAAAAATACTGTTTATTTTTTGTCTACCTTAGCTGACGTCACAAACTGACTCGATGAACGCATAATGCCTTTAATGAAGTGTATTCCAACGCATTACGCACAAGTTCGCTTATGAATTTATTTGCATATTCCGTATCTTTCCTTAAATGTATCTTTATCTACCTTTATGCATGGCTATTTCCTTTTTTTTTTTTATTTCCCATAGACAAATTTGGTTTGATGTTAACCCTAAATCAAACAACTTGTTGATTTGTCTCGAATTATCGGGAAATGTTCGAAAGGAGGCAAAGAGTTGCTGGAGCGCCAGTAAAAGTTAAGCCAAGTCAAGTCAAGTGAAGTCAAGAAAGAGCAAGTCCGGGCGGGATTTGGGCCAGGAGCCAGGAGTCAGGGGTTTTTCACAGTATTTTTGGGACAGTGAGCAGCTCTCGGCACAAATTAAACAAATGAGCCACAACCGACAACAAAGCATAAAGATTCAATTCTTTTTTTTTTGGGGGTTATTTTGTACGAGGTTGGTTTGTTAAATTACTGATAGACCTAAAAAAATCAAAAAGGATTTATATCAGTAAAAATAAGCTCACTCAACTCAGAAAAGACGCTGACATGGCAATGCCAGTGGGAGCAACTGCAGGCATTACCAACCGCCAAAGAGCTGCGTTCGCAGTTGGTGGTTCATTTGGCGAACTAGTTTTGAGATTTATTTTGAAAAATTTTATTCAATTATTGTGAATTGATTAAATGAATGCGATCATTCTTAAAAAGTTCTTCTTGTTTAAACCATTGTTGCTGTAGATTTAAAAATGCCAGCTTATCATCTTAACTATCGAAATATTGAGAGTTGTAGATAAAAATTTTTGAAGTTAAAAGCAAACAAAGTCGAAATGCATTTTCTACAATATCATAATGAAGTTTTTCCTTCAAATTTGGGAGTTGAGATCGAAGAGCAAGGCTAACGATTTTAAGACGATGGATGTAGTTATTAAGGAACTATCTTACTATCTTTTATAATAAATTGAGCCAAACGATTTTTTTGACCAAAAGTTCCATTGAGCGAGAATTGGAATTTTCGTTCATGGTTTTACAACGTCTACAGTTTTTATCCAACTTTAAAGAACTTAGGCTTGAAATTTTCGTAAAAGAATTCTCTTGGGCTAATAATTTTTTAAAAGACCTAGAACTTTCTGTTTTAGCTAGAAATGGAATTTTTTTAGGTGGCTCCATAACATCTATAGTTTTTACCAGAATTTGAAGATCTTAGGCTCGAAATGTTGTTATTTTTTTTAAAAACCAAAAAACTTGAGCGAAAATTAGTCTTTTTTTTTTGATCAAAAATGTGAAAATTGGAATTTTTGCACTTTACGTAAATGGTTCCATAACATCTACAGTTTCTATACAACCTTGAGTATCTTAGTCACGAAATTTTCGTAAA
Organism: Chymomyza amoena; assembly: GCA_037043745.1. Lineage (NCBI taxonomy): Eukaryota > Metazoa > Arthropoda > Insecta > Diptera > Drosophilidae > Chymomyza > Chymomyza amoena. The sequence goes on along the minus strand of JBAMAX010004408.1, from coordinate 203,408 downwards.
AGAATTCTCTTAAGTTTTAAGCAACAATTTCTTTCGAACAAAAGCCTGAATGAGCGAGAATTGAAATTTTTTGTATATGCTTGAATAACATCTACATTTATTAATCAACTTTGAAGATCTTAGGCTCGAAATGTTTGTACACGAATTCTCTTGAAAAACAAACCAAAAACTGGCACTATTTGGTTCTGGATCTGGTTATTTCTAGCCTATTTTTAATATATTAGTCTTAAAATGCTTGTTAAAAATATTATCTTTCGGATCGAGGCAGAAAGAAATTTTTTTTTTTTTCTTGATAGTAAGCCGAAATTTTGCAATTCGGCAAAATAGTCGAAATTCATACTATTTGTGGACTTTGGCTGCTTGTAGCTTAAATAATTTTTACTTTATCTGCACATATCGTGTATCGTGTAGAATAGAACAGATCAAGCCTTTCCAATATAATCTTATATATAAAATTCCCGTGTCACAATACGCAAAATTTCATGAAAATCGGTCCAGCCGTTTCGGAGCATTAGGGGCACTAACATTGTGACACGGGATTTTTATATATAACAAGAAACTTATGTTTTACGTGTTATGGGTGTTCTCATGGACGCATCGATGAATTTCAAATATGATTTTTGCTTGTGTTAGAAGTTGTTAATACGGAAGTTTTAAGCCTATTGCGATGTGATTATGTGTATTGGATATGAGATATACGCATTTTTGTGAATATTGGACAGATTCTCATGAAATTTTTTGTGCCTATTGGGTAGGTCAGAGAATCGATCAACATATATTGTTTTTACCCATAATTGGCGCCCCTACCATTTTTTTTTTAATTTTTTGACTTTTTTTTATTTTTTTTTTTGTGAACATTGTCATTTTTGCGTTATGGGTGTTCTCATGAACGCATCGATAAATTTAAAATATGATTTTTGCTTGTGTTAGAAGTTGTCAATACGAAAGTTTTAAGCCTATTGCGATGTGATTATGTGTATTGGTTCGTGAGATTTAAGCATTTTTGTGAATATCGTGAATAGGTAGAACATAGTCAGACCGCTCGCGCAGCTGACGCACGGGCATCAAAACTTTTCGTTTATCGCAACATTACTCGTTACAATGATACTGGTAGCATCGCAAAACATCATGGAGGTGGTCATCAAAAGACTGCAACGTCACGTGAGATGGTTCAAAAAGTGAAGAAGCGACTTGAGCGAAATCCCCGACGAAGTGCCAATCAAATGGCGAAAGAACTGAAAATATCTGACCGTAGCATCCGTCGCATACTGAAAAATGATCTGAACGTCAAGCCTTACAAGATCCAAAAGGCACATGATCTCACACCGAAGCAGCAACAAGTCAGACTTGAGAGAGCGAAGGAGTTGCTTCGCTTGGCCGAAAGCGGTCAATTGCCGAACATTGTGTTTTCTGACGAGAAAATTTTACAATTGGGTTTACTTGAGGGACCGTTCATACGAGAATTTGAGTCATCGATTGGCCACCAGGAGGCAGCACCCGCGACAGATAATGGTTTGGGCCGCTGTAACCGCATGTGATGGGCGCTCTCCAATCGTTTTCATCGAGCCTGGCGTCAAGGTTAATGCGCAATATTATCGGGAAAGTATTCTGGAGGTTGCTTTGAAGCCGTGGGCAGACAAACATTTCGGTGGCAGACTATGGACGTTTCAACAGGACTCGGCACCGTCTCACAAAGCTCGAGTGAACCAAGAATGGCTGAAAAACAACGTTCCGAACTTCATAACGTCCACACAATGGCTCTCGAATTCACCAGACGCGAATCCGATGGATTATTCTCTTTGGGCCATTTTGGAGAGCAAGAAACTGAAACATACAACAGTCTCGAGGCGCTGAAAAAAGCCATTGTCCACGAGTGGGCCAAAATAGTCAAAATGTGCAAGTCACATTCGGGCAGCTTGCGATTCATTTTTGGACCGTCTCAAGGCCATAGTGAAGGCAAAAGGTGGCCATATTGAGCGAAAGTAAATTGTTTCTAAATTTCGTATTATTTTTACACATTTTGTAACTTGAATTGAGTAAAGGTAATTTTCCAAAATGAATTTATGGCCTTGTTCAACACCGCTTATTGGACATTAAGTGCAGACAGAATCGTAGTCTCAAAGGGGTTGAAATGTAGTTTCTGTGGGAACGCGAACTTTTTTAAGAATACTTAAGTTCGTCCATACGGCTTTTTAGAGAGTCCTGAAAGTCAACTAATCCAAAAATCTTATGATTGCCTAGATAAGCTAACTAGAGAATCTTACGATGTTTATACACTTTAGGATTATTCAAAATGTTTGGGTAGGACAACGTCTGCCGGGCCCACTAGTACAATATAATAAAAAAAAAGATATTGACAAATATGTAAAAAAAGTACCCAAAATGATAAAATAATGAAGAAATAAAAAAATATAATAATATTCGTCTTTCTCGACCCAAAATTAACCTAAAAGCTATTTTTGTTCAAAGTTAAATTTTTTATATAAACTAATGTTATGCAACCGCAGTCTTTCAAAGACGTCCAAAAATCTGTCAAATATGTAAACCTTTCCCATCGAAAAATATCTCCAAAAAATCGACAAAAAATATTCACTTCACCATGACAGAGCTTCCATGTTAGAGAGAGAAAATACGTCAAATTTTCCTCAACTCGTCACTCGTTTTGTGGATACTCAGCAGCTTCGCTCTATTTTCGATACAATTAAGACAGCCCTCGTTTTTGATTTTTTTTTTCTTTTTTTGACTGCAAAGAAAATGCCAAGATTTTTGTTGACAAAAGGAAATACAGCCACAACAATAACAACAACAACAAGAACAACAAGAAAGACAGCAAAAAAGTTTTACCCAAATCGAAAATACGAATGAATTTTCATTCAATTATCTCGAACATGCGCCATCTTGTTGTTGTTGCTGTTGTTGCTGTTGTTGTTTTGTTTGTTTGTTTATCTGGGGACTGAAACTAGCCCCAAACTACACAAGGGACAAGGTATTTGTGCCAGAGTGTGCGTGTCTGCGAGCACGCTCTCTTCCTTGCTCTCTGCCTTGCTCCTGCTGCTGCTTTGTTATCCTTAGGCCAAGCTCAAAATTCATAGCTGCTCTGTTTCAATTTTTGCCTGTTGCTGTCATTGTTGTTGGCACAGGCTCCATGTCTGACGCACGCTCTTGCTCTCTCTCTCTCTCTCTCTCTCTCGCTGGCATATCCTCTGGGCAGGACGCATCCTCCGCCTGCTCACTGTGTGCCATTAAATTTCATTTTATCAAACAATGGAAACGTGTCGGACGGCCCAAGCACTCAAGTTGAATGTATACGAGTCTGTAGAGAGTTGAGCCGTGAAAAGTTCACCTTGCCTTCAAAGTTTTTCCTCAGTCTCAGCTCGTATTGTTGTTATTTTTTTGTCATTGTTGTTGTTGTTGTTGTTGTTGTTGCTGTTTGCCTTATTTTATTTTCATTTTTATTATTTGCACTACGTCTGCGTCTTGATAATTTTCAATTAAACTTGGCCAAAATGATTTGCCTGCTATTTTGCTTACCTTTAGCCAGTGGCGTAGTAGTGAGTGTGGTACAGTCCCCCCTCACAAAAAATAACAAAATTTTGTTGTATAGCTTTTACTTATTTTTTATCTCATTTATTGTCTGTTTACGATTCACGGAAAAAAAGCTCTTTAAAAATATTTGCACAATACGAAGAAATAATCAAATGCTAAGTAAATTTTCAATTAAGCAATATGTGGTCGAAATTATGGTATATAATATATAATTTTAGAGCAGCTGCCTCTTACCTCTTGTTCGAATTAACTTATTTGGTTCTACTACATTATATACATTATATACATCTATATATACATATAAAAGAAACTTATGTTTTACGTGTTACGGGTGTTCTCATGAACACGTTGATGTATTTCAAATCTGATTTTTGCATGTGTTAGAGGTTGTCAATACGGAGGCTTTAAGCCTATTGTGTTTGTGTGTATTGGTTCGCGAGATTGCTGTGTGTATATCTTCTCTATCTATCTATCTATATATAAAAGAAACTAATGGTTTACGTGTTAGCCCAATTCACGAACATACGACGCTTCTGGTGGTCAAGCGGCTTCAATTCTTGCGTCAAATTGATCTTGTAAGGATGCAGGCCTAGATCTTTTCGCAAAATTCGCCACAATGACGTCACAGAGATGCCCAACGCTTGAGAACGACGTGTGAGAGACTGATTTGGGTCTTCCTCACGGACACTACGGACACTTTTTGTCTCACTGCCACGGGAACATTTTGTACTGTGCCTGTGGATTCAAATTTGTACACTAGACGCTCAATTGTTGATCTGGCAGGACAATTATGACGACCATAAATTGGACGTAGCGCTCTTAAAGTTGTGTCCACTGACTCCGAATTTCGGTAGCAAATTTTAATAATTTCGACTCGTTGTTGGATCGTAAATCTTTCCATGATGAAATGGCAAACCTTACTGAAGAGAAATGTCAAGAGAGCGCGAAAAAATATGGCGTCGTTTGCTGTCCCTATCGATCTACTTTTGTAGCGTCGCTATTGAAAAACCCGATAAATGTATAAAAGAAACTAATGTTTTACGTGTTAAGGGTGTTCTCATGAACGCGTCAATGAATATCAAATTTAGTTATTGTGTGTGTTAGAGGTTGTCAATACGGAGGTTTTAAGCTCTATAGCGATGTGTTTGTTTGTATTGTTTCGTGAGATATACGCATTTTTGTGAATATCGGCTTTTGTGTGTATATTGCCATATATACAAAAACTGGTATTGTTGTTAATCAATTAACGAGGTCCAACATCGTTTCAACCATTGAGAACACTGAATCCCTCAAATCCAACTGAATTGTGGTTAAAATATGAAGATTATTTATCGGAAGATGATTTGTTTCGAATACGTCAAGCAAAACGTAAGCTAGTGAAATTTACGCCGGAAATTTACAATGAAGCTTTATTTCATATTAAAGATCTAAGCTTGGCGATGGCTTATTAGTCATTATGAAAATTTGGAATGCTGTCTCCTAATCGATCAATGCAAGATGTATTTCAATTGGAAGAAATGCAACAAATTAAATGAATTATCAATCTAATCGTACTACCCCGGAACGTGAAGATTGCATTAAACATAAAAGAATTCGGTTAAGACAGACCCGTGAAGCGCGACATTCGACTAATAATGGTGCAAGTTTGAATCGAGCTGCAAACTTATCTAAAAATCTCATATATTTCGAGATAAGCTAACTAGAGAATCTTACGATAATTATTCATTTAAAGAGTATTCAAAAAACTTGGGCAGGACAACGTCTGCGAGCAATTGAATATTCGATTTTAAATTTTAACCTTTGCTTTAACAAGCCATAAACCCTAAACGAATAAAGATATCAAATAAAATTTTAATTGTAAAAAATAGATAACATTTTTATACCCTGTACTTAAACGTACATAGGTTATACTAGATTTGTGCTATGTAACGGTCAAAAGGAGGCGTGGCAGACCCCAAGTTCTTTATACCAAAATGCTTATCAGAATCTCGGGTAGCGATGAAGCCATGCCCGTCTGTCCGTCCGTATGAGGGCCTAGATCTCGGAGACTAGAAGAGCTAGAGACACCAAACCTTACCAGCTGTTGCGCATATTTTCTCAGAAGATGAAGCTTGTTGAATCTGATCAATATCTTTTACCGATCCTCCGCAGTAGATTTTGACGGTTTTTGGCCACGACGTTCAGTATTTTCATCAGATCTCTCTAACAGAGTGATGCGTTATGGTTCCAAGCATCTGTGTGTTAAAAATAAACAAAATCTGACAAATGCAGCAAAAGTTAAAGTCAAAAATATACAAATTTCACCTCCCCTTGCCTAAAAACTGCGTCTATATTTGACTATACCTAATTATGGTTTCCAGCGACCCCGAATCACAATTTTTGGTAAGCTGATTCATGTGGCTCTAATGAGCAAATCCATATTCCAATTTTATCGAAGTGGACCCCAAAGCCCCCGCAATCGATTTATCACACATCTACTTGAAACTTACCCCACATAATTTAAATAGCCTTATTGAAGTAACTTTCATCACAATCGGTAAACATTTACGGAACTTAAAATTCAGCTGCAACTTACTGCTCAGTTTTAGTAGGCGTCCCCTTTAAGCAACATGCCAACCACGCCACTGTCTTTATCTCATTTCTGTCTTGTTCTTACTTCGTCTTCCATCTCTCATCTGCTTCTTTCTTTGTGTTGTTTTGTCAGCTGTTTTGTAGGTTTTTAATTGGCCGCGGACTTGCGCCAAATAATTTACAACCTATTGTCCGTGTTGATTAGACAAAATGAAGGTCTGCTTCACATTTCTTTCGACTAGCCCCCAAAAATAACGCCCTCTGGGCGCCAACCGAAGTTATCAGCTAATTGCCCCGGCTATGGCAACCGCCCCCTCTCGACACCCGCACGCCCATTAAGTTTCATCCGTGGCTAAGGCGAAACTTTTAGCCAAAGTTTCGCCTCAAAGTCTGTTTTGGAATTCTGTTGCTTGAGTCATAATTTATGTTGCCTACTTTGAGGAGCTTCAACGTAAGTTATGAAAAAAGTCCACAAAAAATATATCTGCTGAAATATATATAAGTTGGTTTTTATGAAATATGACTCTAAAGTTGCAGCTTTTCTTTATAAATAAATGAAAGGTGTATGCGGAGCAGTTATCTGCTAAAACTGTGCAAATCGAAAAAGATAAAACATTTGCGGAAATAGAAACTTTCGGTCTATTAAAAATATACTTTTATATTTAAGCCATATGTATATCATAATATAATAATAATAATTACGGCAATTTACTTTTCCAACTCATTTCCGTAGCTTGCTAAAATTGAAAATGCAGTCGGAAAAAATTTCCTTGAAGCATTGAGATGCATATCATCTCAGCAGAGAAACTAAAACAAATAATTGATTCATTGCAGCTTCCAAGACTTCGAAGTTTTTGAATTTTCTAATTTAGAGGAAGCCTTCGGTGGCAACAATGGTTCACTGATGGGTCCAAAACTGAGCAGGGTGTTGGTGTTGGAATCGTTGGACCCAACACCAGAATCGCTACCGCAATGGCCATCTGGCCCAGCGTCTTTCAAGCGAAGATTCATGGCATAAAGATCTGCGCCCATAGTATCCTTCTCCAGGGAACTAGGGGAGCAAACATCTGCATTTATTCAGATAGTCAAACTGCTATTAGGGCATTAGTATCCTGGAGCATCTCCTCCAGAATGGTAGGTAGAATGAGATAACCACCTTCAAGCCCTGTCCGCTCGGAACAAAGTCCTGCTATGTTGGGTGCCCAGACACTCGGGAGTGGATGGTTAAACGTTCGCTGACGATCTAGCACGACAGGGGTGACTACATCACCTGCATCGTTTTGCGGTATTGGTTGATCCACAATCAAAGCAGGAGAATATAGGAGATACTGGTTTTCTCTTCCGAGGCTTCGTCAAGCAAAGTGCTTATCAAGCCTCTGGATACGATCAAGATAAAAGGTCTTGGCAGAGCGGACTTAAACTTCCTGATAGCATACCTATCTGGCCACCACACTGTTAGATACTTCTTCTTCTCAATCCCCATTTGCTGTTAGGCGTCGGGATAGGCTCGGGATATTCATCTTCTTCAATTAGGTCGGTCCCTGCTCTCTCTTCTTATCTCTGCCAGGGTTCCCTCATCCTCCCCACATCTTGGATGCAAATTTCCCAAGTTTTTCGGGGTCTTACTCTCGGTGCATTGCCTTCCGTTCTGATTTCCAGTACCTGTTTGGCTTTTCTTAGATACCATCTACACAAAATTAGCGTATCGGACTCTTCAGAGTGCAGAATCTGTCCAGAGGACGATGAAACCAATAGACATATTCTCTGTGACTGCCCAGCGCTGGTATGGAATAGAGCCTGTCACATAGGAAAGGAACGGATTAGTCCCTTTCATTTTAGTTCAATACCAACAAAAGACCTACTGCTATACGGAAAGCGATATTCAAAATTCCAAGAAAAGACAGCCCCTTGCAGTCGCTCTAGCTTTTACTAGGCAAAGTAGTATTAAATGTACAGATTTTCATTTGCGCTGCTTATAATTCACAAGCACTTAAAGCCAAAGTGAAGCTAGGTAGTAATTTTTTTCGAGCTTATGTATTCATAAATATTGTATTGATTTTTAAAAACAAATTAAAGTATTGTAAATTGATCTAAAAAGCTTAAGGGATTGTTTTATGTTAATTTTATGTCGAAGAAAAAAAAGAATTATAATTGTTACATTTTTATATTTTGTTAAAATTTTTGGGGTTTATGTTAATATCAAATATCGAATGTTGGAATTTCTAATTATAATATATTATACTATATATCAGAACTCGCAAAATTTGTCAAGCCATTTTTTTTTTAACTTTAGGAGCATAAAAACTGTGAAAAAGAATTTTGCCGATTTTGACTTTTGCTAAAATTCATTGAACTGGCTTACAAACGAATTGGTAAATTATATAGGGTGATTTTTTTTTTATTGCGTTTGGAAAAAGAATGGCAAAATATAAAATTGAAATTTATTTGAGTAAAAAAATTAGTGCTGCAGTCGTGATGATAGGTAACAAGAAAATAGTTAAAAGTCTTTAAAATTTTTTTTTGGTTGGGTTAAGTTAGGTCGGCAGCAGACATCCAAACTCACTTAGGCCAAGAATAGGCCCGTTGTGATATCGCTATGGTGGGCCATTTACCACTCTTCCCACGTCAAGTGGTCCCCTACATGACAGGCCATCCGGTAGCCTGAGTAAACCTTAAGAGGTATTTTAGACTCTGTTCGGAAAGTTGAGATAAATCATCAAAAATGTGTGACTTTAGGAAACGGAACCTGTTCCTGCTAAGCTCTGGGCAGTGACAGAAAAAGTGCTGCACTATCTCCAGCTCCTCCTCATCGCCACAGCTTCTATAGAAGTCACGATTTTGCTGTTGTGTCCTTTATCTCCTTGTGGAGCAATGGGTCTCAATAATACATTCCATCTGATACGTTTATGCGCTGTTGCTTTCAGCTCACTCCATGATTTTCCTGTTGAGTTTATTTCGCTGTTCAACGTTCTTATGCATGTTGTTTAAGGCCGCCCTCTTTTCCTATTGCCTTGCGGATTCCAGTCAAACGCGACAAACTTCGGATGTTTTTTTGCGAAGAGTATGGCAGATCCAACTTCATGAAGTCATGGTGGGTAGCATTCAGCCTAAATGCATGATTCTCCACCAGCCAGTATGCTGTGATACCACAGATGACATTCGGCCAGGTTTGCCGCCAGATCTTGCACGTGTTCGATGTCCGATTTCACGTTTGGTTTGCCCAAAGCACGAAGTAATTTCGTATTCTCAGTTTTGTAACTGGCCATGGGTATACCCAGGCCCTCCTTGTCCTGAAGGAGCATGCTGGTAGTTCCTTGCCTAGCCAGTTCATCCGCAATACAGTTGCCCTCGATGTCCTTATGTCCTGGGACCCTGGGGCCAATTGAAAATGGTTCAGCCATCTTCCCAGAGACTAGCGTCCGTTATTCACTGACTTTATGCACGAAGTCATCGAAACTAGGGACCTAGCTGTTCGATAGATATTTTTTTATTCCGTACTTGTAGGTCTCTAATTGTTGTCAATGTCTCCTGGATTGCAATGACCTCTATCTGAAACACTGCAATGATCCCGGAGTGGGGAAGCAGTTCTGTCATTGAGTACCTCAACATAGACGCCTCGTCCAGCTTGGAACCATCCATGTACTATAGTATATCTTTATCGAGCCATTTGAGCCTGGTACACCTACACTCCACTTCTTCCTGGTTGGAGTAAGTTGGTTAAATGATGCTTGGGCTCAAAAATGATCGAAATCATGAAATTGCTCAAGAAGCATTGGGATAGGACCTAAAAGCTCAGTGCTACAAATTTTATATCAACAATTATAAAGAAGAAGTAAAAGAATTGAGAAATGACGAATGACTACTGAAAATTCAATAACTTTCTACTGCAGTGATCCGGGAGTCGGAAAGCAGTTCTGACGTTGAGCTCCTCAACGTAGACGCCACGTCCAGCTTGGAACCATCCGTGTCTATCTTTATCGAGCCAACTGGGCCTGGTACAACTATACTCTATTCCTCCCTTGTTGGAATTTTTTTTTTTGGTTTCTTTACGAAAATTATTTCGTAGCTGATGCTTGGGCTCAAAATTTATCGGAATCATGAAATTGCCCATGACGCATTGGGAAAGGACCCAAAAGCTCAGTGTTACAAATTTTATATCAACAATCATAAAGAAGAATTAAAAGAATCCCAAGATGATAAATGACTACTGAAAATCATATAAATGGTATTTTTATTTAAATATTAAACCTTAACCTGTTCTTGGGGCACTGAGAGCCGGAGAAATTCGCAACTTATCTAAAAAAAATACGTAAGGTCCAAAAAATTCATTATAAATTAATTATTAAACCATACGACTCGACTGGAACTCCCACATAGAACAAGTGCTCTCCAAAGCTATTCGAGACATGTGGGCCCGTAGAAAATTCTTTGGCAGCACATGGGGCTTCAGAATGGATACTCCGTATGATGGTATGGCGTATCGTCACATATGCAGCCCTTGTGTGGTGGCCCCAGAAGCAGCAAACTGTGGCCATCAATAAATGCAGCAAGCTTCAAAGACTAGTATGCACTACTACTACACTACTCTCGGGAGCGATGCGGACCTGTCCGACAGCTGTCATGGAGTCAGTCCTTGGACTCACACCACTGCATATTTTCATCAAAAAGTGCAGAGTCTACTACGTATCCACATCACATCTGGACTCTTAGCAAGTGACACTGGTCATGCGGAACTTATTTATTCCCTTCCTGAAGTATCGCTCTGCTCTGGATCAGATCTTATGATCACGAAACTTTTCCACAACTGGAAATTTAGATCTCTTCTCCCTAGTCAGGAGACTTGTGCTAATGGCAGTCCCTGTGGAAGCCCCCGATGCCAACAATGGTTCACGGATAGGTCCAAAACTGAGCAGGATGTACCGGAATCTCTACCGTAATGGGCATCTGGCCCAGCTTCTTTCAAGCGGAGATTCATGTCATAGAACTAGGGGCGCATTTTTTTGAATAGCCAAGCTGCTATTAGGGTATTGTCATCCTGGAGCATCTCCTCCTGGATGGTTAAAGCATGCCATAACTACCTCAAAACCTTGTCCGCCCGGAACAAAGGCGTGCTATGTTGGATGCCTGGACACTCGGGAGTGGCTGGTAACACGATCGCTGACGATCTAGCTCGACAGGGTGTTTCCACCCTGACTACATCTCCTGCGCTGTTTTATGGTATGGGCTGCTGGAGAACATAAGAGATACTGGTTCTCCTTACCGGGGCTTCATCAAGCAAAAGTGCTTGTCAAACCTATGGATACGATCAAAACAAAAGGTCTTGGCAGAGCAGACTTAAAACTCCTGGTAGCATGCCTATCTGACCACCACACTGTAAGATACCATCTACAGAAAATTGGCCTATCGGACTCTTCAGAGTCTAGAAGACGATTAAACCAGCAGACATATTCTCTGTGAATGCCCAGCGTTGGTATGGGACAGAGCCTGACACATGGTAAAGGAACAGATTAGTCCCTTCCATTTCAGGTCAATACCAACAAAAGAACAACTGCTATTTAGGCGGAAAGCGGAAAGTTGCTTTAATTTGAAGTGTATGTTCCAGAAGACTTTTTGGTCGCAGTGCCCCACACCTTTGTGAGTAACACTTTTTCGGGGAAAAAAAATTAGATGAAATTAAAATAAAATATTTAAAAACCTTTGTAGTCGGAAAGCAAAGATTTATAATAATTTTATTTTTGTAATAGTTCAGGAACTAGTTTCTAATTGCCAACTAAATTACTTTTTAACTCTTCAAAGTTTAAAAATTTTCTAATTTAGATAAGATTTGACTAAAAGAGCATTTATATATTTACTTTTTTGTATAATTCTTTAAATTATTAGTTGAAATTCCGGAACTAGTTTTGACTTTCCAATGTAATGCTAGATATTCTTCACAGGTAATTAAGATAAGAAGAATATTTAATTTAATGTACATTTTGTTTTTCCAAAAGTCCCCCTTTGATTTTGTTTAAGATAATAAAAATAATAATATTAATTATATAATTAAATAAAAGTAACTTACGCCAGCTATTTAATGATCCCTTTATTTTCATTGATAGAAGCCATAAAATTAGTTACCTGAAAGAAAAAAAAATAGAACTTTAGATTTTTTTTAACAAGTGCAATGATGACAAATATTTTAAGTAAAAATTTGCTTTAAAGTTTAGCCTTAAAACCAAATTCTTTTCTAAGATCTGCTAGGCATACGAAAAATTTAAATATTTAACTACGATCATTTAGCTTTTAAAATACATAGCAGGCGTGATCCACTAATCTATTGTTAATAATAATTTTATGTATTTCTAAGTTTATTGCGCCTAATTCTGCTTCTTCTCTACTTAGGATTCCTTACTTAGGGTACCAGTGAAAAAAATGTTAATCCAAAAAAAACACTTTCAAAAACTTTTCATAAAATCCTTTTGTCAATACATTTTTTAGATAATAGCGCTGATATTGAACAACTGAAAATCATAAACTAGACATGCCTTAAATTGAATTATAGTTACAATAGTTAGAAATCAAATTCGAGCATTTTATTCGAATTCGTTTTGAAATCAAATATTGTGTGCTTCCAATTTGACCAAATCGAATTTGGTGAAACTTGTACTTTTCATAATTTTAATAACAAGCCATCACCAAAATTCTTTATTTTCATACCCAACTCGGTCAATTATTACACAAAAATGTGTTTTGTTTCGTTGGCCATATTGGATGCTTCATTTTGAAATTTTATTTCTATTAAGCGATACCGAAAACCCTTCACTGCAAATCCAAATTGCACTTTTATCAAGATTTTTATTGTCTGGTGGCCATTTTGTTTCCACCACTTTGAGTTCTCTTCTTCTTCAATGGCCATTTGCTGTTAGACGTCGGGGTAGCCTCGGTATATCCATCTTCTCCAATTAAATCGGTCCCGGCTCTCTATTCTTATCTCCGCCAGGGTTCTGCCCCCTTCGATTTTTCCAAGTTTTTCGGGGTCTTCCTCTCGGTGCATTGCCTTCCGCTCTCATTTCCAGTACCTGTTTGGCTTTTCTTGACTCGTCCATCCGATGTAGATGTCCGAACCATTTTAGCTGTCTCTCCTCGATTTCTTGTATTATCGACTTCTTCTGCCCTTTTTTCGGAACGTATTCTTTCATTTCTGACCATTCATATTGAGTCCGCCATCTTTTTATTTTGAATTTCTAATCCAAGATTCGTGCTATAATCACAAAAATATATTTTTCTGTTTCTTGGTGGCCATCTTCTCCATTTTGGAATTTTTAAATATCAGATCATGCATCAGGAATTTTATTTCTATTAAGTGCATATCCAACTTTTATTTTATCATAAACTCATATTTAAGACCGCCATTTTGTTTGCAGCATATTTAGTTCGCCATATTTTCATTTAAAATTTTTAATTACAAAACTTATTTTTTTTGGCGATATTGTATTCGCCATTTTGGAATTTTGAATATCGGATTATTCATCTTTAAATTATGTTCCTATTAAGCGATCCCGAAAGCCCCTCACTGCATAGCCAACTTTTACTTTTATCTGAAAATAATTTTTACTCCAGTGCGGCCATCTTGTTTGCACAATAGTGAGTCCGCCATTTTTTAATTTTGGATATTTGCTATAATTTAAATTTTATTTGGTACTTGGCTGCCATCCTGCTTACGCCATTTTGGAACTTTTAATATGAGATCGTTCATCTTAAAATTAAATTTTTTTTAAGTGACACCGAAAACCCTTCAGTGCGTATCCTGCTATTACTCTTGTCATAAAATGGTTTTTTCTCTAAGGCGGCCATCTTGTTTCCACCATAATGAGTTCGTCAACTTTTCGTTTCTATTTTCTCACTCACGATTCGTGTTATTATCGCAAAAAATTATTTTGTGTTTCTTGGTGCAAGATTCGCCATTTTGGAATTTTTAGTCTTAATTAGCTACAGCAGGGATGGCATTAATGAGTTTTTTGAGAATAAGATTAAAAGATTATTTTAAAAATCCAAGCAAACCATATGGCATGTAGAAGAGTTATCGAAAATTTTAGGCCTAAAAAGTATGCAGCAGGGTTGACTAATTTGGAAGAGAACGATCCAACTGCAAAAGTCGTTTACTATGCAAAGTATCTGAACTTGGCTGTTTTTTTTTTTATAAGCTCACCCTTCTAGCTGGGATTCACCTTGAGACCCACTTATAGAGTGACACCAACAACAACAACAACAACAACAACGATAACAATGGAACCATTGCAAGATGACAACTGTCAGATGCCGCCAAGTCAAAAAAGTGGCTTTCCAGTGCCAGCAACTTATACGCCCCTAAACCCTTGGCCAATTGTGCCCTCAACATATGTCAGACACTCGTTCTAGGCACAAAACTTTTGACCTTTTGTGACAATAAACCTTTGGCCTTGTTTTTGTTGCTAAACTAAAAGAAAAACAGAAACAAAAACAAAAAAACAAAAAAACTATGCCAAGGCACAATTGCCTAGCAAAAATATTAATAAAAACTAGAACAAAAAAAAAAGATATAGTGGAAACCACAACCACAATTCCTAGAAGAAAACTTAAAATAAGCTCGTGTTTTTTTTGTTTTTTTGTTTTTTGCTTTACGTGAAATTAAATTTTTATACAGTAGTATTTTTTTCAAGGTTATCTGCGAGATTTCGTAGGCTATTCTATTATAAAGCGTAAACCCTGCCCGGCGCGGAAATCATACAACGTCAACCACAAATTATTTCATTTTTGTTTGCTTTCATTTCGAAATTTTTTGCGCTTTCATGTTGCTCCAAAAAACACTTCAAATAAAGAAATAGCCCAAAAACAGCAAAAAGACCAAATGAATGAATGGCAACCCTGGCTGAATGACGGCTGTGCAATTAAGAAATTTGTCAGTGGTGGGTTGGACGGACGCTCGTCACGAGCGAACTGAAATGCATTCAATTGAAAAAAATATTCCACAAAGGCAACCGCCACGCCTCCCCAGCCTGCCCCCCGCCCAACCAGGTGCATCTGCAGCAGTTGCATCTGTCTAATGGGCGCATAATTAAGCAGAAAAAAATATTATATGCTGCATTATAGCTCAGTTCCCGGCAACGGCAGTTAACGATGTAAGACATTAATGGGCGGTGGCTGGAGGAGGGTGCAGGGGTTAGGAGGTAGCTGTAGGTAACATGCTCCACTGGTAGCCATAGAGATCTGTCCGAGTGCGCTTTGTGCGCCACAGAGAATTCCCAGAAACTTTTTAATTGGGTCTTACGTTGGATTCTCAGTATCAGTTTAGTTTTCATCGGAAATCGTTTATCGTATTAAAGCTATACAAACATTCGTCTAAGCGACGTACGTTGTCTTGTATGTAATTAAAAAATATTTTCAAAGCGATAAGCTTTATTTGAATATGTCATTTAGTCTAGACTTGCCCATCATCTTACACATCTTTGGGAGTCGCAGGATATTTTTTAGAGTACCTCACAGAGAGGTGGGGCACTGCGACCAAAAGGTCTTTTGTACCATACCCTAAGGTTAAAATAAAAGACTTTCCGCTTTCCTCATGAATAGCAGCCGGTCTTTTGTTGGTATTGACCTGAGATGGAAGGGACTAATCCGTTCCTTTCCCATGTGACAGGCTCTATCCCATATCAGCGCTGCGCAGTCACAGAGAATATGTCTGGTGGTTTCATCGTCTTCTAGACAGAGCCTGCACTCTAAGGCCAATTTTCTGTAGATGATATCTAACAGTTTGGTGGCCATATAGGTAAGCTACCAGGAGCTTTAGGTTCGCTAAGCCAAGACCTTTTGTTTTGATCGCATCCAGGGGTTTGACAAGCACTTTTGCTTGACGAAACCCCGGAAGGGAGAACCAGTATCTTCCATGTTCTCCTGCTGCCCATTTGTTTATCATGGTTTTGATCGTGGACCAACCAATACCACAAAACGGCGCAGGAGATGTAGTCAGGGTGGAGGCACATTGTCGTGATAGATCGTCAGCGATCGTGTTGGAGGTAGTTATGGCATTCTACCTACCATCCTGGAGGAGATGCTCCAGGATGACAATGCCCTAATAGCAGCTTGGCTATTCAAAAAAATGCGCCCCCAGTTCCCTTGAGAAGGATATTAAGGACGCAGATTTCTATGGCTTGAAAGAAGCTGGGCCAGATGCCCATTACGGTAGAGATTCCGGTACATCCTGCTCAGTTTTGGACCTATCCGTGAACCATTGTTGGCATCGGGGGCTTCCACAGGGACTGCCATTACCACAAGTCTCCCGACTAGGGAGAAGAGATCTAAATTTCCAGTTGTGAAAAAGTTTCGTGATCATAAGATCTGATCCAGAGCAGATCGATACTTCAGGAAGGGAATAAATGACCAGTGACCGCATGACCAGTGTCACTTGCTAAGAGTCCAGATGTGATCTGGATACGTAGTAGACTCTGCATGGCTGACTTTTTGATGAAAATATGCAGTGGTGTGAGTCCAAGGACTGACTCCATGACAGCTGTCGGACAGGTCCGCATCGCTACCGAGAGTAGTGTAGTAGTAGTGCCTACTAGTCTTTGAAGCTTGCTGCATTTATTGATGGCCACAGTTTGCTGCTTCTGGGGCTGCATATGTGACGATACGCCATACCATCATACGGAATATCCATTCTATAATATGAGGGCTGAAGACCCCTGTGCTGCCAACGAATTTTCTACGGGCCCACATGGCTCGAGTAGCTTTAGAGAGCACTTGTTCATCAGTTATTCTACTCCCTCTCTCTTAAGTCACGTCTTTCTCCCAGCTAGCTCAGTTAGTAACTCAATACGTCGTTGCGACGTATCCTTATACTTTGTGTGATTTTTTATTTTATCTCTAGCATGTATTGCTTTTATGCTTTGATAATTGTTTAGCATATCTTAAAGTAACACAAATCCTATATACTAGTGTAAGCCAACAGCCATATTTTCTAGTACAGGCACAGGACGAGCATATATATATGTATATAAATATATACATACTATAACAGGCCATATTCCTTTGAAAATAAAAAAAAAATGTATATCTAAGCCAGTAAAGTAGAGCAAGCAACTTTTGCCAGCTATCTGCCGCACTTCCGGTTTCCTGTGACACTTCCAGCACACACACACACTCACACACACAAAGCTACACTCAGGCAAACACAAGAACAACAACCAGGACAAGTAGAACAACAGGCACTTCCTGCCGTTGGCATTATGGCCACTTGAGCAGTTGCCAGCAGCTGAAAATGTCATCTCTTTTGGCCATAAATGTTTGCCGCTCTTTATCTATTTGACAGTCTCACTGCCTCTCTTTCTATCACTCTCTCTCTCTCTCTTGCACTCTTCCGCTCTACCTCATGCCCCTGCCCACAATATTTATGCATATTTATGTTAAATGCCATTTTTCGGTACTTTTAGCCGACAACTCTTAGCCGCGATTTATTTGACTACAGTCAGTTGGCCAGTTGGCTAGTCAATGTGTCATTTTGGCTGCCAGGCGCTTTTAACAACACTTTCAACTGGCCAACAACAGCCTAAAATTGTCTGAACAAAACCGACTTTAATGTACGCTTTAACTGAGCTTTGTTTCAGAATTATCATACTGACTATTTTTTATACCCTGTATCTAGAGGTACAAAGAGTATACCAGATTTGGGCAGATCCCAAGTTCCTTGCACCAAAATGCTTAGCATAATCTCGCGTAGCTATTGAGCCATGTCCGTCTGTCCGTCCGAATGAACGCTTAGATCTCGGAGACTAGAAGAGCTAGAGACACCAAACCTTACCAGCTGGAGCGCATATTTTCTTAGAAGATTCAGCTTGTTGTATCAGATCAATATCTTTTCCCGATCCCCCGCATTGGATTTTAACAGTTTTTGGCCACACCGTTAAGTATTTTAATCTGATCTCTTTAATAGAGTAATGCGTTGTGTTTCCAAACATCAGTGTGTCAAAAAATGAACGGAATCTGACAAATGCAGCAAAAGTTATAGTCAAAAATATACAAATTTCACCTCCCCTTGCCTAAAAGCTGCGTCTATATTTGACTCTACCTAATTTTGGTTAGAGGCGAACTCGATTCACAATTTTTGGTCAGCTGATTCATGTGGCTCTAATGAACGAATCCACATCCAAAATTTTATCGATGTGGACTCACAACGCGCCGCAATCGATTTATCGTGTTTTCTTCCACACCCCGTCCATATACTTGAAATAGCTTCTTTGACGTAACTTTTGAAAATTTACGAAAGGTATAAAAAAGGTAAAAATATTAATTCAATTGGAAAGTTCTTAATGGGAATATGCAAAAAACATTTTTTCGAGAGTCAAGGTACAGTGTATTCCACTGTTGGGCACCGCCTCGATTGTACCACATTTTTTTTTAAAAGCTTCTGTCTTTGAGTTTGGAATACTGAAATCCAAGCAGTTCTAAATATCTGGTATGAAAGCAAATTTATCACAGTTGGTCCTTCCAGCTCGTTGATTTGCTTTCCATCTGTGCCCTATCTTTGGTATCCCAACGCGAGATCAGATGTTCTAGACGAAATCCAAGTCCGTACGACTTTTAGCAGCTTTTTCCCATATTTTGTTCAAATTATTGCATTATCGCTCGCTACATATCTCTTAAATATATTGGTAATCTCTTGACCAGTATCCTTTGCCTACTGCTTATTGCAAACGGGTACTTGGCACTAATCTAGCATACCCTTGACCCTAAGGATGCAGGGTATGACTATGCTGACAAAAATAGGAATAATGTACCAAAACTATCGACTAAGTGCATTTAGCCATTTGGCAAATTTTGGCATAACATTCAAAATGGCTGCCGTAGGGGGAGTAGTCCCACCGCCACCCACACCCCTTTTGTCACGCCCAACTGCAAGTGTTAAACTGTCTCTCTATTTTTGACAGTTCACACCTGTGCGCTTTTCAGTAAGGGGTTATCGAGGGGCAGGCAAAGCAGTTGCAGTTGTAGTTGTTGCACTGCTTGTTGCATTTTGGTTGCAAGTATCCGTTGTTGTTGTCGTTGTTGTTTGTGTTGTGGTTGCTGTTGCCGCGGCTTAAATTACACACTTCCTTTTTCCTTCCTGCTGCCGCGTTGAGGTTTTGTTGAACGAACTTCCTAAATGCTTTTGCAATCAAAATTGCAACAGAAAGCAACTCCATAGCGGCTACAGTAAAGACTGGCATTATGCAACGCACAGGTAATTCATTTTGCCTCAATTAGTTGCAAATAAATTGCATAAAAGAGCTGGCAAGAAGATTTAACAAAAGATTTAGAAGAATCCAAAATTTACTAAAGTAATTTGATGCAGTTAGGTTTAGGGTGGCTTTGTTGCAGTTGAACTAGGTAGGTCCACCCCTACGTGCCTAGCAAGCCATGCTCCATGCTCCATATTTAATACGCAAAATACATCCTACCTTTATAGGTAGGTATGATCTGCACATCGGGTTAAGAGCGCTACAGTCCTGCCTGAGAAATGCTCACATACTTTTTACCACCATAGTTCGTCCTGTCCAATCCATTCCAACAAGAAATACCTTCAATTCTTGAATACTTTAATTAAAGAATCTTCGAAGAGCTTTAATTTTTGCAACTATTGGCAATAACCGCGAAGCTCCAGTCGAATTTTAATGAAACTTGTATGCAGTGAGTGAAAATGAAATGAATTGAAATGAACTGTAATGAAGTGAAATTCACTGAAATGAACTGAACTAAATGTAACTATACTAAAAATACTAGAAATACAAAAATGAACTGAACTAAAATGAATTGAAATGAACTGAAGTAAACGAAAATGAGTTTAAATGAATTAAAGTTGAGGTAAAAGAACGGAAATGAACCGAAATAAGCTGAAATTAACTGAAATGAACTCTATTGAGCTGATATTAACTAAAAGGAACTGAAATGAACGCTATTGAGGTGAAATTAACTGAAATGAAGTGTAATTCACTGAAATGAATTGAAACTAACTGAACTAAACTAAAATTAACGGAAATGAACTCTATTGAGATGAATGGACTGTAATGAACTGACATGAACCAAACTAAAATGAACTAAAATAAACTCTATTGAGCTGAAATAAACTAAAATGAACTGAAATGAACTGAAATGAACTAAAATAAACTAAAATAAACTGAAGTGAACTGAAATGAAATGAACTGAAATTAACTTAAATGAACTGAAATTTACTATACAGATATTTTTAGAAATGAACTGAAAAGTATTGAAATAAACTGAACTAAAATGAACCGAATTTAACTCTATTGAGCTGAAATGAGCTGTAATCTACTGACATGAACTAAACTAAAATGTAATAAAATAAACTCTATTGAGCTGGAATAAACTGAAATGAACTGAAATGAACTGAAATGAACTGAAATGAACTGAAATGAACTGAAATGAACTGAAATGAACTGAAATGAACTGAAATGAACTGAAATGAACTGAAATGAACTGAAATGAACTGAAATGAACTGAAATGAATTAATGTTGAGGAAGAACGGAATTAATCGAAATGAGCTGACATTAACTGAAAGGAACTCTATTGAGCTGATATTAACCCTAATGAACTGAAATGAACTCTATTGAGGTGAAATTAACTGAAATGAAATTCACTGAAATTAATTGAAATTAACTGACCTAAAATTAACTGAAATGAACTCTATTGAGCTGAAATTAACTAAAATGAATTGAAATAAACTGAAATAAATAGAGGTTGAGTGAAAAGAACAGAAATTAACTGAAATGATCTAAAATGAACCAAAATTAACTGTACTGAAAATACTGAAATGAAATAAAATTTAACTGAAATGTAATGAACTAAAATGAACTGAAATAAACTCTATTGAGATGAATGGACTCTAATGAACTGACATGAACTAAACTAAAATGAACTAAAATAAACTCTATTGAGCTGAAATAAACTAAAATGAACTGAAATGAACTGAAATGAACTGAAATGAACTAAATTAAACTGAAGTGAACTGAAATGAAATGAACTGAAATTAACTGAAATGAACTAAAATAAACTCTATTAAGCTGAAATAAACTAAAATGAACTGAAATGAACTGAAATGAACTAAAATAAACTAAAATAAACTGAAGTGAACTGAAATGAACTGAAATGAACTGAAATTAACTGAAATGAACTGAAATTAACTTAAATGAGCTGAAATGTACTGAAATGAACTGAAATAAACTGAAATTTACTATAATGAACTGAAATGAATTACAGTTGTGTGAAAAGAACGAAAATGAACCGAAATGAGCTGAAATTTAAGTTATTTTGCATTTAACTCCACAATAAAGGTTTCCAAGTTATTAGTAAAAAACTTTTTTATGGGATGGATGCCCAAAGATTTAAATATCTTTTAGTCTTACTTTCATATAGCTCATTGTGCATAACTAAAACTCGGCAAAAAACGCTATGACTGACATAGATTCTGGATATTATCTTTGGATACTTATCTAAGAGCTAATTTATCTATGGAATAGAGTCTGTCTGGGGCCGCTGTGGCACTACAGATATATTCCCAAATAGTTGCTAGTAGAGAAGAAAAGTTTGGGAAAAGTCTTGGACTGTATTGGCAGCGCGGGTTCTTTTAATTTAACTATATTCAAGAAAATAAACTCTCGATAGGATAAGATTATGCTTAGGTTACTGGCTGATTGTGGAAAATTGAGGAAGAGTGTGCCAACAGCTGCACGGTGAATATGATGCTTTTGTCAGCAGAAGGGGTTTCCCTTTATTGGAAGCTCAATGTACAATGTCGTTCGACTGGAACCAGCTCAATGACTTATTTTGTCTCATGTATTTGAGTAGGCCAGAAGAGAGCACATTATAACACTAGATTTAATGCTCTTGTTTATAAGTTGAGCGAATTTAAATGTAGACATTTTTTAGCAAATGCTAACTTTAAGACATTTTTTTTTTTTATTTTCCAACACTAGTCTTAAGAAAAGACACCGCAATGCGAACTTTTACTGTCTTCCAGCATAAACAAAAGAGCTGAATATCTTTACGGGCTTTACTTAGCTACTAATTTTGTGCAGTGTATTTGCAAATTATGTACCAAAGTTTTTGCAGTTCTTTCTTCGCTTTTTTTTTTTTCTCTTCTCTACTGGATACTGCTTTATTCTGGTTTTGTGCCAAAAATTAATTAGGCTAATTAAAAAGCTAGCTGGCTTCAACACATTTGCTTTCAAGTTCAAAGTTTGTTTGTAGTTTACTTTGATTTCTTAAAATTTTTCGCTACAGTTGATTGAATGAAAACTTTTGCTGTTCTTAAATTACCTGTAGTAGAGTGTAGTGAGTGTAGGCCGAGCGGTAGAGCGGCAGAGAGAGAACGAGCAAGCCAAGAGCATAAGCCACTAATTAACTTGTCCTTGGTACAGTCTGTGCGCATTATAGGCTGCTTTTGACAAATGGCAAACAATTGCCAAAACTCAAAATATAATTAAGTTCTCTCTGTCCCTGGGAGCACCCTGCCTCCCTCTTTCACCGCCGCAACTCACAGTTGCTTTGTCTATATGTTTGTATTTGTTTTTGTCGCTATTGCCGTTAGTCGGCCTCGGCCCTTGGGTCTTCAAATCAATTAGCGCCGCTCGTCAGTCGAACCGCAGCAGCGACGCCGACAGCAACAAAAACACAGACAGAGCTGCAGCTTGTCCAACGAGATTGGGGTCAGAGCGACTAAAGCGGCCCGCGGGGCAGCAAAAGAGAAAAGCGAGCAACTCAAAAAACAAAATGGAGACAGAAAAAATTACAGAAATTGTCTCATGTGCTCTTGTTTCGTTTTTGCTTTGTTTCTTTTCATATACCAACAGTTTTCTTTTTTTTCTTTCAGTTAAAGCTTTTTACGCCAGTTGCCACTCTCACATACACAGAGAGAAAATTCTAGTCGAAAAGTAAAAATCTTAAAGCAGTTATCCTGGAAAGTACCTTTTTTTTTAACATTAAAGTTATTGTATACAAGACTTATAAAGGGGTTTTCAATTAGAGCGTTACAAAAGTTTATTTAAATAAAACAAAATTCGCCGATACTGCTACAATTTCATGTTCGATATTCGTACGAAGTTCATCAATCGTCGCTGGCTTGTTGGCATAGACCATGGACTTGACGTAGCCCCACAGGAAATATGTGGCCAATTGACTGGGCCATTTCGTGAGATAACACCGACCAGTTCACCAAACTTGGTTTTCAATAAATCGATTGTGACATTCGCCGTCCTGTTGAAACCACATATTGTCCAAGTCCATATCATCCGATTTCGGCCAAAAATATTCGGTTATCATTGAGCGGTAGCGATTCCAATTCACAGTAACGTGCCGGTCTTTATCATCACGGAAGAATTACGGCCTAATGACGCCGCCGGCCCATAAACCGCTCCAAACCGTAATTTTTTCGGGATGCAGTGGTGACTCATGGAGTACGTGTGGATTGCTGCCTGACCAATAATGCATATTTCGCTTATTGACGAAGCCATTCAGCCAGAAATGAGCCTCATCGCTGAAGATGATTTTTCGGTGAAAATCCGGACCATTTTTAAGTTGTTGCTCAGCCCAATTCACGAACATACGACGCTTCCGTTGGTCAAGCGGCTTCAGTTCTTGCGTCAATTTGATCTTGTATGGATGTAGGCCAAGATCTTTTCGCAAAACTCGCCACAATGACGTCACAGAGATGCCCAACGCTTGAGAACGACTGGTGAGAGACTGATTTGGGTCTTCCTCAATTGATGCGCTAGCGGCAGCAATATTCTCGACACTACGGTCACTTTTTTGTCCCGCTGGCACGGGAACATTTTGTACTGTGCCTGTGGATTCAAATTTTTCCACTAGACGCTCAATTGTTGATCTGGCAGGACAAATATGACGACCATAAAATGGACGTAGCGCTCTTAAAGTTGAGGCCACTGACTCCGAATTTCGGTAGTAAATTTTAATAATTTTAATAAATGGCGAATCTTACTGAAAAGAAATATCAAGAGAGCGCGAAAAAATATGGCGTCGTTTGTTGTCCCTATCGGTTTACTTTTGTAGAGTCCCTACTGAAAAACCAGATATAAACAAATGTTGACTTGTCGAGCAGACTCCTGTCTAATTTATTTTCTGCATATGAGGTATTTTCATTTCATTTAATCCTTTGCAATTTTTTTTAGATTCTTTTTTGAACACAACATCAATCAAATGGCCGCCTCAAAATACGCGTTTTCCTCGGGTAGTATAGCGATGATATCGGCACGAATGTTTTGCTTATCAATGGTCTGCGTCTACACTTTGTTTTTCAATTAACCTTACTAAAAGAAGTCCGGAAGCTTTAAATCTGGGAATCTGTGTGACTATTCAATGTTGCCTCTTTTTAACATCAGGCGTCCAGGGAATTTTCGTTGCAGAGACTGGATTGTTGGACTTGCAGACCATCATGTTGAAACCAGCTCTCTTCAAGACCTTTTTCGCGTATTTGTGGATAAACATAATAAGCCAACATCCAACGATATAGTTGTGCGATTCCATTGACCGTTCGGTTCTCTTTGAAAAAATCAGGCCCAAACAGTAACTTTTTGGTCATGTCAATGACGCTATATGGATTTCGTGTTTATTTTGCGTTCCCCAAATGGGGGCTACCAGACAGTTTGCCATAGGTGATGAGGCCCATGTCTGAATTGAACGACTGTTTTATGTTGACTCTTATATCCAGCTCTTTAAAAAGCTTCTGAGATGACCCAGATGGCTCGATTCAGTTTATATAATTGTTAGATTCCAATCTAGGCAGCCCGGCAGGTTAGTTTTTCTAAAAATGAGGCACGATTCGATTGTTAAATCCACAAATCGCTCTAGGCGACTAATTTTAAGTCGTCAAAGCTCAAACTAAATAATTGAGAAAGCTTAAAAAGAAAATTTGCTAAAATGAATTTCGGAACAGACCAACTGTTTCCAATTATATACAAACTTACTTTACTTGGTGTGACTAAGCAGCGCAGTAAGCAAAACCCCACGAGAGAGCAAGAACTGCAATCAAGCAAAAGCGGCGACGAGAGAGAGAGAGAGAGATTTCACACACTTGGAACGCGCCCAAAGCGAATGCGCTCTCGAGTTGTATAAATTGAGAGACGGTCCAACACTGGCTTAAAGATAAGATTTACACTTTAACATTTCTTGGAGTGGAAAACAAAAACATTACATATCGTACACACTCGAATGATAAGGAAAACGTTGAAAATGCTCAAAATCCATCTATCCAAATCTTTCCATGGTTCGGGGTGTAGATGTAGATGTAACCATCAATATAGTTTGTCTCTTGTTGACTGTATTGTATATAAATATAACCATTTGCACACAAAGGCAAAACTTTAAGTGGTTTGTGATTACTAAGCCGAA
Source organism: Chymomyza amoena (assembly GCA_037043745.1). Lineage (NCBI taxonomy): Eukaryota > Metazoa > Arthropoda > Insecta > Diptera > Drosophilidae > Chymomyza > Chymomyza amoena. The sequence continues at coordinate 177,880 of JBAMAX010004408.1, read as the reverse complement.
TGCGCTTGGTGCAAGCTGCGCCGAAAGCTCCACCGATGAAGCTTTCCACCACGCTGCATTTGAAAGCTCTTTGGCTAAACTTGGCACGCAACTAGCCGTTTGCCAAGAGCAATGAAATTAGTCTTGAGCGAGCTTGGCACGATATTGGTTCGATTGATCGGTTGTTGGGAGCACGTAAGCATAGATCCAAGTCTTATCTTCAGTTATTATACATTTCGTCTTATCACACATTTCAACAGATTAAATTCAAATCTTACCTTACTGTTTGAACAAATATATAGTACATAACATATACTATATATATCGCAAAGTTGCATGACTCAAAAAGATCGAGTCGCTAAGCTCTATTATAAAAGCATTTGTTGACTCACAAGCATTCACGAATATATCAATTACGCAATGTCTACGCCAAGTAATAATAATAATAATAATAACCATGCCGATATGGTTCTAAAACTTATGAAATTGCATCTGGATAAAAAACAATTGTGCGATGTGGTTCTCATCTCGGGCATAGACGGAAAACGTGTGCCGGCCCATCGTTTGGTGTTGTCCGCCAATAGTCTATTCTATTCGGCCATGTTTACCAGTCCAATGCATGAAGCCAATACTAATGAGGTGACTCTTGGTGATGTAAACCACGATGTTCTACAAATCCTCGTCAACTACTGCTACACGGGACACCTTGATGTCCATGACGAGAATTTTGAAATGCTGCTTACTACCGGCCATAGATGGCAAATGGACGCTGCAGTCACAACCTGTTGCAATTGTATGGCACGCAACTTGGACTCATCCAACTGCCTGGGCATAAGTTTCCTTGCAGAGCAACACAACTGCACGAATTTGATGGAACTCGCTGTGGGCTATACCAGCAAATATTTTGTGGATGTAAGTCAGAGGCAGGAGTTCTTACAATTGAGTGCTGACCAGTTGGAAAAGCTGTTGTCCAGTGATGATCTTCAAGTGCCATCGGAAGAAAATGTTTTTCAAAGTCTAATGGCTTGGTTGCGCATTGATGAGCCCGCTCGCAAACAGCACATTCCAAAACTGATGGCCAAGGTGAGGCTGCCACTACTGAAGCCTTCTTTTATTGAGGAGCATGTGGAGGGCGTGTGCAGGGCGAATGATTGTCAAGATTTATTTATTGAAGCCTACAAGTGTCATGCCATGCCCGAGCGACTGTTAGCAATTGGTAGGAGGAAGAGAACGACAAGTAATGAATGTTTGCTGGCAATTGGTAAAGGTACAGATGATGAAGATCTTGTCCTTGAGAGCTACTGTCCTTTGCAGAAGCAATGGACGATTGTAAAGAAACTAGAATTAGAACGGACTTGTTTTGGTGCGGCTGTTATTGAGAATAAGTTGATATTGGTTGGTGGAATTGAGAGAGGTGCTCCGTCAAAAACAATGGTTAGCTTGGATTTAATGAGCATGACCTGGACCCAACTCCAACCAATGACTACACCAAGGACATATGTGGGCGTGGCAGTGGCAAAGGGATTACTCTATGCTGTAGGCGGGGGTAATGATAATTCATCTTTAAATACAGTAGAGCGATGGAATCCTGAAACAGATACTTGGCACAATGTGGCACCCATGCCCACTGCAAGATCTAGTGCCGGTGTGGCAATCCTCAACGATTGCCTATATGTTATTGGTGGAGAGGTTCGAAATACGTTTTTGAGAGACGTAGAAAGGTATGATCCATGCACAAACCAGTGGAGTCGCTTATCGCCCATGAACGAAGCTCGTTCAAATTGTGGAGTGGCACAAGTAAATGGGCTTATTTATGCAGTAGGCGGCTTTGGCAACGCTGGAGCCTTAAATTCTGTTGAGTGTTACGATCCAATTATTAATAAATGGACAAAGGTTTCCTCGCTGACAGTCAACAGGTGGATCCATGGCTGTGCTGTGTTTGCTAATCGTATTATTGTAGCTGGCGGCTGGAATCCAATAGATAGATCTAATAATAGATCTAAATTGAAAGACGTTGAGGAATACGATCCAGTGCATGATGTTTGGAACAAACTTGCGTCATTAAACACTCCAGTAGCTCTATGTTCCCTTTTCGTCATCCCCAATGACGTCATTAAGCCAACAGCAAATTCCTAAAGGCCGCCATTGCGAAAATATCATCGCTTTTATTTGTAGCAGAAAATGTTTGAATTATAATTAAAATATTTTTGTACATTGACAATAAATTGATTAAAAAATATATCGTCGAATATTTTATTTTGTTTATAATTCTAAGTTTTATTTGTGACTAGGCTGAATTTGTGATTCTTCAATCTTCCATTCAACTCAATGTATGCTTCTTAAGATTTCTATACGTATTTCTTAAGATTTTCAGCCAAGTGAGGTTTTCTGCTTTTTTTGCATTGATTTGAAGGAATATGTTTTGATGGAAATAATATATACCATGATTATATGCTCATTTAAAAATCAAAAAATTTATTTAAAGCGGGTTTGCCTAGCTCATTTTATAACCTGTACCGTATGTTACAAAGTGCATACTCGGTTTGTGCAAGCCGAAAATATATTTAACATATATAAGGTGTCGTCGAAGAGCTTCACCCATGCACGTCTTTCCCTCTGATCGTCTGCTCAGCTCAGTCAACATGGATAAGGTACTGGAAACTGTTCCTTGAAACATTTACTGCTTATTTCAAGCTTAAAGTGATCTTAGATTGATCATGAATACATTATGTTTAGTAACTTGGCTTTAATAGGCCAGATAGGCATAGAATGCTTGAAAAAAAAAACATTTTTTCTTTGTATTTAGATGATGAATGCAATCGAATCGACTATTTCGCTCAGTGCAGTTTGCCTGTAGCTGGCGCGCTGAACAGTATGCTACAGTTTTTAATGCGTTTGGGCTCTTGCTTTTGCAGCTACTTCTGCTTTTTTTTTCCTTTCTCTCTCTTTTATCTCTCTTCTGTTTTCAGTTTTCCGGCAGTTGCTTTTGCCATTAAACGAACCGCTTCAACTGCAAATGTATGCGAATATGTTGCTTAGGTGTCACTATGTGTGTGTGAGAGGGTGTTTTTTTTAACATCAAAATTGCAGCATGTATAACAGTTTTTATACCACGTCAGGGGTTTTTTGAAAGTCTTTTCGAACGTCAGCTAGATCTTATAAGCCATAAGATTTAAAGATTCAAAATTATACCAAAATTTACGCATATCTAGTATTAGTTGAAAATACCAACCCCCTTTGCCCATAAACTAGTTTATATTTCATCTACTGTGATCTGAAAACTATAGAAAATCTTAAAGTTTATATTTGTATTTAATTATTATTGTCATAAGTTAAGCTCAACATTGGGATAATTTAAAAAGTTATATACGAGGTGTGTTCAAAAAGTATTGCGAATTTGGAATTTTCGCGGGTTACGTATATTCGAATTTCGATTTTTTTGTGGCGTTATGTTACTCATGTCTCTCACTTATGCCGACAAGCTCGGCCATTTTGAATGTTCACTTAATTGTTGACAGCTGCCGTGCTTGCACGTGCTTTGGCTCGTCTACGATTTTTACCTATTCAAAAAAATGCATCAAAGAACCTGTATCAAATTTTGTGTGAAAAACGAAATTAGGTGCGCGGATGCATTCCGAATGTTGACTGTGCCATACGGAGAAGCTACCTTGGAACGAAGCAACGTTTATCGGTGGTACAAAATGTTCTCAGAAGGCCGAGAAGATGTGAACGACGAAGAGCGTGCCGGACACCCGAGTACTTCAACAACAGAAGAAAAAATTGATGAAGTAAAGAAAATAATATTGGCTAATCCTCGAATCACCGTTGGAGAAGTTGCTGAGGACCTAGGCATATCGATTGGCTCGTGCCATTCGATTTTTATCAATGATTTGGGCATGAGACGGGTCGCCGCGAAATTCCTACCAAAATTGCTCAATTTCGACCAAAAACAACATCGCATAAACATTGCGAATGAATTAGATGTTGGACTCTGTCCGCGACGACCCAAATTTGCTCCAGAGGGTCATAGGTGGTGACGAATCGTTGGTTTATGGCTATGGCGTGGATACCAAAAGACACTTATCTCAATGGAAGTTGCCGCAGGAACAAAGTACGAAAAAAGCGCGTTTTGCTTACGGTTTTCTTCGATTGCAGGGGCGTGGTGCATCATGAGTTTTTGCCACAGGGTAGAACGGTCAATAAGGAATATTATCTGCAAGTTATGCGCAATTTGCGCGAAGCAATCCGCCAGAAATGCCCAGATTTGTGGAAGAACAAAAATTTGCCTTTGGTACCCCGATAACACCCCTGCTCACACATCGTTGCTTGTGCGCGACTTTTTGGCCAAAAACAACACACTAACAATGCCGCAGCCACCGTATTCCCCAGATCTGGCCCCCAGTGACTTTTGCTTGTTCCCTAAGCTGAAGAGGCCCATGAAAATACGACGCTATGCTACGATTGACGAGATAAAGACGGCATCGAAGGAGGAGCTGAACAAGATAAAAAAGAAAATGATTTTTTAAAGTGCTTCGAAGTTTGGAAAAACCGTTGGCACAAGTGTTTAATATCTCATGGAGATTACTTTGAAGGACACAAAATAGATATTCATGATTAAATAAATAATTTTTGAAAAAACACAAAATTCGCGATACTTTTTGAACACACCTCGTATATATGGATTATTCTCTGTCAAATCAGCCACACTCTTCCCACACATGTTTCTCAAAATGTTCCTTTTAACGTCTACTTTTTAAGTTGATTTTTAAAATGGCGCAGTTACAATGGCCGCCAAGCAAAGTAACTCCATAATTAGAAGACTTTTTAAAAACAACTTCGGAAAAAACCTTATTGCAAGCCCTTTCCTTGGTAGCTGTTTATAAATATCTTACCACTTATTTTAAAAATAAAAATGGCGCATTTACGATGTGTTTTTTATTTTTGCATCTTCTTCTTCTTGGCAACTATGTTGTCATTGACTTATGTCTTAGTTCTTAGACGGATTTGGCTAAATCAAATTATTATTATTACTATTTAGCTGTTAGCCTGTCTAGCCTTATTGCTTAACTAAATATTTTGCATAAAAAATACTTATTTTAAAGTAAACTTATTTATTTATGCGCAAACAAATGTTTTACATATTTTACCAACTTGGAACATTTTCTATATAAATTCTTATTGCAGCCTTAAACCCGCCAAAAACAAAGATCAGAGCTCATAAATTCTAATGTCAACTGCAAGGATCAATGCCAAGTGCCTTAAAAGCTGTCACACTCGTATCACACACACGTACACACGCACACACATGCGTTTAGCCTATATACATACATACATATGTAAGCGCCCAAGTATTTTCGTTGCCTACTTTTCTGCGCACTTTTTTTTTATTTGTATTTTTTCAGCTGCTGCTTTTGAATTCCGAGTCAGCACTCGGAGCTGTCAGTTAGCTTAGAGTCCTTACTATGCGGCAGCGCACAGTGGTCGCAATTGTATTTAGCTGCAGACCAAAAAAACAGCTTAGTTGCAGTTTGGTCATGGCTTGGGAAAACTTGTTGTGATTCGATGGGTGGCTTCTGGATGGGGCGTCGTTATTTATCCAAATTGATGAGAAATTTTATATATATTTTTATACATATTTTTATTCCTGACATCTCTAATATAATGTTTTGAAATTACTTTAGCATAGTCAAGAGCTGTAGCTCTAGCTACTTCTGGCCAGAGTATTTCAGCTTAGAACTATTACAGTTTACGATTTTGATCAAATTCTAGCTAAACGTGGTTAATTATAAGATACCCTATCAGTGCGGCTTAAGACCTGGTAAGTCTAGCTCAGACCACATCTTCACTCTACGCCAAATCCTGAAAAAGACCCACGAAAAACAGATCGATACCCATTATCTCTTCATCGATTGCAAAGCTGCCTTCGATAGCCCGATAAGGGATCGCCTATACACCACCATGTCTGAGTTCGTTATTCCTGCGCAGCTGATTCGTCTTTGCCGAATAACATTGAGCGGCACCATCAGCTCTGTCAAGGTAGGAACGAACCTTTCTATACTACTCGAGGTTTCAGACAAGGCGACCCTCTATCATGCGACCTCTTCAATTTCGTGACGGAAGGGGTACTGCGAAAGGCCGGTGTACATCGCAATGGTACTATTTTTTACAAGAGTGTCCAGCTTCTTGCATACGCCGATGATATCGATATCATCGGGCGTTGTAAGCGAGATGTCACTGCTGCATTTTCCGCAATCGAAAAGAAGTCAGCGAAAGTGGGTCTAGCGGTAAGCGAGGGCAAGACGAAGTATATGCTGTCTACGAACAGGGTCGCACGGCGTCTCGGCTCCCATGTTGTAGCGGATCGCTATACTTTTGATGTGGTCAAGGAATTCACGTACTTTGGCACCGTTGTTAACACCAAAAAGGACATCAGCCTGGAGATAAAGCGAAGAATCACACTTGCCAATAGGTGTTACTATGGTCTCAAAGTAACACTCTACAAGACGCTCATCTTGCCCGTGCTGTTCTGCGGCGCAGAAGCATGGTTTGTGTCACGGACAGATGCATCTGCTCTTGGGGTGTTTGAGAGAAAAATTTTTCGTAAAATCTTCGGTAATGCTCGTTTTGGGGACGACCATCGCATACGAATGAACCACGAGCTGTACGAGCTGTACGAGCTCTACGACGACATAGATGTTGTCCAGCGCATTACAATACAACCTCTGCGCTGGCTCGGGCATGTCGTACGTATGGATAACGATGCTCCAGCGAAAAAGGTATTCGAAGCGAAAGTCGACGAAGGGAACGACCACGATTCCGATGGAAGGATCAAGTGGGGAGAACCTATCCTCCCTTGGTATTTCTAATTGAAGAAGGCGCGCGCAAAACAGAAGCGCCTGGCGAGAGTTGCTGAGTTCGGACGTAACCTGAGAACGGGTTGTCATGGCCACACAATGAATGATTGAATTAAATAATCTCCCATTTACTGAATGCTTTTCTTAAAGTGTATAAATGAAATGTAAACAAAACTAATTTTTCTTTTAAAAACTTTTGCTCAATAAATATATTGATGGTAAAGCTTTTACTTTAATTAGATTATGTTTTTAACCAGTGTATCATGTAATAGGAGCAAGAAGTCATACATGAGCCACTTTGATATACTCTTTACGCAAAATTTTGTCTATCAAAGCTCTGGTAAATTTTAAGCTCGAGGGTATCAGCTTTCCAAGGACTCAGCTATTCAGAATATGCAAACTAGAACACTATTAAAATAGACGCACAAAAAAAATGGTAACAACTTAAAGAACCAGCCGTTTTTGGTCAAATTCCACTCTATAGCTATGGAAATCCAACTGGTTCCTAACTTTTAACGATTTGAAATTATGCGGCTTAAGCAAAGCTTCATTTCTGAACTCATTTGCAGTCCCTAACTGCTATGGCCAGCCAGATTTAAATGTTCATACAGACGCAGAACATAATATACCCTTTTTAGTACTCTATAAATATGGTGTAGAAAAAAAAAAACACAAATAGAATCATTGCAAAAACAACAACAAAAACTCAACTACAAAAGCGACAAAAAGCAAACGCAGCACTTTGATATACGACCCAAATGTCACCTGCACTAATCCACACAGACACACACACATGTGAATATACATATACGTATACACGCACACACGCACACACTCACTCAAACACCCATACACGGTATCACATTGTGTGAGTTGATTTTTGCTTTACGCTTTATTCACTCTTTCACTGCGCATTTGCAGCGCCATTTTTAATGAAGGCATTTAAAACGTCCGCCATTTTGTCAAACTATCCACTAAGGCAACTAAGCCAACAAAAAGCACTGACATGCAAATTGCACCAAAATCGTTCAGTCGAAGTGTTCAGAGCTTCACTTGACCTTGAAAATATATCTACACACACACACACACACATGCACACGCTCAGTAACAGCGCTGCACAACTAAATAGATTCAGTAATTAATTATTTCCAAAAAGAAAAGGCATCATTCTTGTCTCAACTACTTTGAAATACTCCTGAATATCAGCTCAACAAAGAAATGAATCATTGCACTCATTGGGATAAGCAGCGACGAATTCACGGCGGAATCGTCGGTTGCAGCTGGCAGCTATATTATATAGTCCACCGATTTCAATCAAATTTGACACAGTGCCTTAATACCTTAAAAAAGATCGGAATAACGAATTTGGTTTAAATATCTTTACAAACAAACGAAACACAACGAATTTTGAATAATAAACGTTTTTTTGGAGCGATTTGTCCTATGAGAGCTATATGATATAGACAACCGATATTAATAAAATTTAGTACAATGCTTCAGACCTATAAAAAACTTACATGTGCCAAATTTGGTTCCAATATCTTCACAAACAAACGAAACACAACAAATTTTGTTCAAAAATCCATTTTTTGGAAGATGGCCATATAGGAGCTACTGGTACAATGATTGCATACTCTAAAAAACTTCTGACTGCCAAATCTGGTAACGATATCTTTATTAAAAATTAAATATAGCGAATTTTGTATACATAGATTATATATCGATAAGTATTCAGTCAAAAAAGCCTTCATCTAATTCGTAAACTATTTCATTGAACATTTTAATTTATTATACTTTTAGAGTGAACCTATTCAGCTGTTTGGCGCTGTTTATAAAGCAGTGCTGCTCTCTTTCGGCCGGGTCTCCGTAAAATTGGCCTTGGTATAGTCAATTGAAGTGCAGACATCAATTAAATTAGTGTGCCCAGCTTGTAACAGCAATCAAATCAAACAAGCGAATGGCAGCCATAGAAAGGCACACACACACACACACACACACGCACACACATACAAATACATCAATTAGCAGGGCATATGTCTGCCATACAGATAACGACTCGAACAAAAAGAGAGTACGAACAGCGAACCAGTTTGAACTACTATGAACATAAGTAGTTGCGAACTGGTTGAAAAAAGCATAGTTGCAGCATAGACTCAAAGCTACGAAGAGAACGCTACAATGCTTTACAGTTTTCGTTAAAAGTAAAGAATTTTGATAAGATATGCCATATCCGCTAATTGAGTAGCTACAGCCGATGAACAAATACCCTACAATAATGTAGAAGATATTATATCAAGCTGCGAAATGAAACCTTAATTGAAAGATACAAATTTATGTTAGCAAAAAATAAATGAACACTGCGAAAAATGGCTTAGGAATAGTTTCATTCTCAACTTTTTTGACTAGATTTGCACAATTTAAATATGATATAACTTAGCCGAAATTACTCGGGTTCGTTTTGAAAACATAGCTTTGATGCTTCAAATGTCACCAAAACGAATTTTTTTAAGCGATTTGAAACCAAATGTTCGAATAGTCTAAGCGAAAATCATTTTTAAAATATTATTTCATATTTTCAGCGTTGACTTAAGTCAATTTCAAGTGATAAGAGGATCTAGGGGGGTACCCCCTTTATGGCTCAGAGCTCACCCAAAATCCCTATGGCCTGCATGTCCGACAGTATTTTATTTGGACTTGTGGGAACAACGATCTCCGGTGGAGGAACGTACATGCCCAGGAGCTTGTTTCTTGTACCGGCGAGTTCCATACATGACATGCGACGAAGTTTCTTCCTGCATGCTACAGAAGTATGGTTATGGTTCATTATCCGGCTACGGAGCCTACAATGTTCCGTCAGAAGGCCTGTCATAATCCGTATATGATCTTTAAATAACGAACATTCGGCGAACTGACCCGGTTTCTTGGACCCCTTTTTTGAGTAACAAAGAAAAATTATTGGAGAAAGGGGAACCTTGTTCTGCACAGTCTAGGATAGTAACAGAAAAGGTGCTACACCGAGTCTAGCTCCTCCACATCGCCGTAGCTTCTGCAAAAATCGTGAGCATGGGTATTCCCACCAGCCAGTGACCAGGGATAGCTGGAACTGCGGTCGAGCATTGAGCTCTATTCAGAGAGCAAAGTTTTTTGTTCTTTTCCTGCAAAAAGTCGGCCATAGGATATCTTCATGTGCTAGATGACCAATTCCACATCCGATTTACAATGAAGGCGAAGTAATTTCGTAAGCTCAGTCTACAATTGATCATAGGTATGCCCAGGCTTTGGGAGAATGTCAGTAGTTCCTTGACTATGTATATATACCAATGTCCTACCACCCAGTTGAAATGCATTAAAAACTACTGGATCTAACAAAATATTTATTTATTATATTCCGATTACTGACGCTTGCCCGACTAGTATTAGAATATTCTAGTTCCAAACCCAAGCACTTTATGGGCTGGCTTGGAACTGATTCCGAACTTGTAGGGTAGCTTCATTTATCAATTTATTTACGCCCCGGAGCGCAAATGACAACAAAAGTCCAGCCAATGACATGACACGGACACGGGCTTAGCTAGAGAAGCGCCTATGCCGGGCTCCATGTCCATGTTCGTGTCCGAGTTCCAGTCTGAACATTGCATCAAACAAACCTTGCAGTTAACAACACACAATGACAGCACACACACACACACATTGGTACACACACATGGGCACACACACACACAGTCAATGCAATTGTTTGTTGCAACAATGCCCCGTTAACTAACAACTACACTGCAGCTATCTCTTCCGTTGTTTGCCTCCAGCTCTCCTTCTCGCCCATCAACTGAGATAATGGCCAATTGAAGCTTCAGTCAAGAGTTCGACAGCGACCCCTGCAGGTGTCAGGGGCGTCCACGTGTGTGTTGTCTCTGCCCTTGCTCGCCCCCCCTCTCTCTTGCGTAGCTTTGTCTCGGCAGAGAGATATCTCTGGCATTGTGCTCTTGGCCAGAGGCATGCCACGACTTGTCGTATAGGAAACGTTGTAATTACGGCCACGGGCCAAACTAGAACTAGGCGCTTTGTTTGCCTCCCGAAAACAACAAAAGGAGAAATAAGACAAAAAAGCTTGCCAAGAATGACGGCAAAAGCAACGCACAAAAAAACACAGTTAGTAGAGCCCGGAACGGCCCTGGCCTTAAACAACAAACAAAACCCAAACAACAACAAGAACAACTGCGTTTTGTGGCATTGAACGGCGTTGTAAGCTGGAGAGGCATGTTGCGATAAAAAAAAAAGAGAATCCTTAAGTAGACAAGCCGAAATTTGTATATCCTTGGGATTATAAGCGATTCGTTATTTTTGGAGTGGGGATTTTTCGATAAAATGAATGTGCTGGCTAGAAAGTATTGGATAATTTTCCAAAAGCGAGCCAAAGGAATTATACCCAAGCCTAGATAGTTTATAGACAATACCGAAAGCCAAAAAAAAAAATGGGTGGGGTACCCCCATGGACCACTATGTCCGAAACCGATATGCATAAACTTCAAAGGTTAAGGTTATCTCGGATTCCAATTAAGCAACCTGAAAAACATACGAATATACCCGATTCTCAAAAAAGTGTTATAGAAGAGTGCTTCGGAGTTTTCGGTTTCGTCGGTAGTGGATGGATAGTTAAAAAAGTCTCAGTACCATACCCATAAATTAAAAGCAAACGACTTTCCGCATGAATAGCAATAGGTCTTTTGTTGGTATTGACCTAAGATGAAAGAGACTAATCCGTTCCTTTCCCATGGAACAGGCTTTGTCCCATACCAGCGCTGGGCAGTCACAGAGAATATGTCTCATGGTTTCATCGTCTTCATCACAGAGTCTCCACTGTGAAGAGTCCGATAGGCCAATTTTCTGTACATGGTATCTAACAGTGTGGTGGCCAGATTGGTATGCTACCAGGAGTTTTAAGTCCGCTCTGCCAAGACCTTTTGTCTTGATCGCATCCTGAGGTTTGACAAGCACTTTTGCTTGACGAAGCCCCGGTAAGGAGAACCAGTATTCAGGCTGGAGGCACCCTGTCGAGCTAGATCGTCAGCCATCGTGTTACCATCCACTCCCGAGTGTCCAGGTACCCAACATAATACGACTTTGTTCCGGGCGGACAGGGCTTGAAGGTAGTTGTGGCATTCTTTAGCCATCCTAGAGGAGATGCTATAGAATGATAATGCCCTAATAGCAGCTTAAGTATCCGAATAAATGCAGACATAATAATAATTTTATAAAAAAGTGTTAAAAATGTATGTGAAGAAAAAATTAAGATTGGGACTTTTTTAGAAAGAGATTTTAAAAGTGAAAAACCTTTATTTATATGACCTTTAAATAATTTAACTATTGCTTTAAATTTTTATATATGAGATATGAAAAACTAGTGGTAACTGTTCTGGCTGGGATCGGAGCTGGAATTCGGCAGCTGTCTAATGGTTCATATTAAATATTTTACCCACATTGTCCGACATTGGTGTTTTGTTCGATCATAACCTTAAATTTAATAACCATATTTGCAACATCGTCAATAAAGCTAGAGGTGTTCTTGGTTATATTAAGCGTTGGTCTTAAGAGTTTAACGACCCTTACATAACCAAATTTCTTTATATCTCTCTCGTCCGTTCTATTTTAGAATATTGTTTCTGCGTTTGGAGTGCTCAATACTATGTTTATCAAGACATGATTGAATCCGTACAAAAGTAATTTTTCCTTTTCCGACTGATGCCATATTCTGATAGACTTCGCCTTATAAAATTGCCTTCCTTAAATCATCGCAGAACATGCCATGGCATAGGCTGTTACTCGGTCCTATCGATTCCAATGTTCTTCTTAGCAAAGTTACTTTTGTCATACCTTCTAGAGTAACACGTAATTTTCGACCTTTAGCCTTACAATTTTGTAGTTCTAATTATGCTTTTCACGATTCATTTCGATTCTTATGCTCTAACTATAATAGATTTCATAATTTTGCTCTCTTTCGAACGGTCTATTCATTCTATCACTTTTTCTATCCTAAGTTATCTTGACTTGCCACTACGACCATTCTTGACCAATCCTATATTATGAGTTACTCTTTTGTTCAAAGGTGATTCCTTGCTTTCTTGGTTTGGATGGCAAATTTAATCTAAACTTTTTATAGTTTTTATACAAAATATTTACTGTAAGCTTCATCATTCTAGAAGTCTGCTGGACACTTGAGTTTTAAAAATACAAAAAAAAAAAAACACCTTATTTCCAGGGATTTGTAAGGTTTGGCAGTTTCATAGGCTGGCCATATGCCAAAAGTATTGACTATGCTGTAAATAACAAATGTGTACAAAAAAGTTCGAAATATTATTATTACAACCTGAGATATCTTCGAAGAAGCGAAAAAAGTGAAAAAACTATATAAAATCTATAAAATCGGCTGTGCTGCGGAAAACGAATCCAAGCATTTTATTCGATCTGGATTGGATCTACCAATTTCTCCAAAACGAATTTTTTAAGTGATTTGAAATCGCATAATTGCTTGCAAGTGGTATTAAAACGAATTGATGAAATAGATTGCAAGGTAAACTTATTTTAAACGAAAACATTTTTGAAACTTTATAATAAATATTTTTAAATATAGTTTTTCCAAATCAAACCAAAAAATAGCAAAGACAAACCAAATTTTTGTATAGTTTATAACTTGCATAAAAAAATTTCCCTTGTAAAAAGAATAGCAAAAAAAAAAAGAATAAATTTCCCAGCAAAAAATACACCTTAAAAGTTCCACTCAAAAACAACTACGTATAAAATTGTTCGTTTTGTGTTTTTTAAGTTTTCCGGGGCATGGTCGAATATTATATTGGCTATATCTCTTTCAAAAAAAAAAACAATATGACAAAGTTAAGCTACTTTTGGCAGCTACGTTAACCAAAATAAAAGAGCAGAGCTCTGAAATGTGCGTCCATGCAAAATATCGAGAGTATATTCGGGCTAACCACAAACACACACACAAACCACACACATACACACATAAGCACACACACACACCCACACTCACAGCAAACATGCATATGAAAAGACATAGGCGGACAATTTGTAGGAGCGAAAAGGGGCTGCTAACAGAGAGGGAACAACTTGCATTTAGTTCAAGATCAAATTCACCTAAAAACCGAAATAAGAAATTGTAACAGTATGTGTGAGGGACTGTGTGTGTGTGTGTGAGAGAGTTGGTTTTTTTTTTGGCTCAGTGGAATGCAATGCAAACGAAATGATTGGTAAGCCAGCTGCCACTCACAAATACAAACACAAACACACACACACGTTTATATACATATAAATTTACAGTGCAACGAGAAATTATTCGCACACATGAAAAGCTGCAGTTAAATGCTTTGCAATTTCACTGACCGTTTTCCAAAGAAATAAAAGTTTTTAATTAAATTCGTATTGTATGAAAAAAACTTTTCAAAAATATTGCACTTTATTACCATCAAGTATAAATTACGAGGTCAACATTTTTGAACATTTTCTAGAAATACATATTTTGAGAGTAAAATTGCATGGAACTTAAAGAAATACCAAAGGCAAGAAACTTCGGGCTATACTAAATAAAATTTGGTAAAAATATGAAAACTTAGAAAACTATAAGAACTTTTTTTTTTGACTACACTCTGGACAAATTATTAATAAAAAAAATGGCGTACGTAAAGTAGGGCGCGGATGACTTTGGAATAACCTGTACCACTAGCTTGCAATAAAATCTGATTCCTTCATATAAAAAGCAGAAGAATTTTTAAGCAAAACCGATCGTTCCTGTGGCAGCTATACAGGGTCCGGCACTCGAAGTGTAACCAAGCGAAAAAAAAAATCAGTAGTTGCATTATATTTAGCTGGAAAATCACAACCAGCGATTGTTCGTGAGCTCGAAGCACCTTAACAGTAAATAAACTGTTTTCGTTTATCGTCATGGAGGTGGTCATCAAAAGACTGCAACGTCACGTGAGATGGTTCAAAAAGTGAAGAAGCGACTTGAGCGAAATCCCCGACGAAGTGCCAATCAAATGGCGAAAGAACTGAAAATATCTGACCGTAGCATCCGTCGCATACTGAAAAATTATCTCAAGGTCAAGCCTTACAAGATCCAAAAGACACATGATCTCACACCGAAGCAGCAACAAGTCAGACTTGAGAGAGCGAAGGAGTTGCTTCGCTTGGCCGAAAGCGGTCAATTGCCGAACATTGTGTTTTCTGACGAGAAAATTTTTACAATTGAGCAATTCGTAAACTCTCAAAACGATAGGGTTTACTTGAGGGACCGTTCATACGAGAATTTGAGTCATCGATTGGCCACCAGTAGGCAGCACCCGCCACAGATAATGGTTTGGGCCGCTGTAACCGCAGATGGGCGCTCTCCAATCGTTTTCATCGAGCCTGGCGTCAAGGTTAATGCGCAATATTATCGGGAAAGTATTCTGGAGGTTGCTTTGAAGCCGTGGGCAGACAAACATTTCGGTGGCAGACCATGGACGTTTCAACAGGACTCGGCACCGTCTCACAAAGCTCGAGTGAACCAAGAATGGCTGAAAACAACGTTCCGAACTTCATAACGTCCACACAATGGCTCTCGAATTCACCAGACGCGAATCCGATGGATTATTCTCTTTGGGTCATTTTGGAGAGCAAGGTCCGAACTAAAAGATACAACAGTCTCGAGGCGCTGAAAAAAGCCATTGTCCACGAGTGGGCCAAAATACCTGCAAGTCACATTCGGGCAGCTTGCGATTCATTTTTGGACCGTCTCAAGGCCATAGTGAAGGCAAAAGGTGGCCATATTGAGCGAAAGTAAATTGTTTCTGAATTTCGTATTATTTTTACACATTTTGTACCTTGAATTGAGTAAAGGTAATTTTCCAAAATGAATTTACGGCCTTTTTAATTGGTGACACTTCGAGTGCCGGAACCTGTATGATATAGTCAACCGATTTAGATCAAGTTTGACACAGTGCTTTAATACCTTAAAAAAAAAAACTGAAAGCCGTATTTAGTTTAAATATTTTTACAAACAAAAAAACGTTTTTTTGGACCGATGGGAGCTATACGATATAGTCTACCGATTTTAGTAAAATTTGGCACAATGCCTAAAACGTGAACAAAAACTTACAACTACCAAATTTAATTCCAATATCTTCACATACAAACGAAATAAATTTTGTTCAAAACTCGATTTTTTTGAAGATCGGTCCTATGGGAGCTATATGATATAGTCAACCGAATTTATTCAAATTTGGTACAATGATTGGATTTTTTAAAAAGCAAAATCTGGTAACGATATCTTTATTCAAAATGAAATATAGCGAATTTTGTATAATAAAAGTTATTTTGGCCTATCGGTTCTATGGGGGCTATATGATATAGTCAACCGGTTTTGATCAAATTTGGTACAGTGCTTGAAAACTACAATATAAAAAAAACTTTTGAATGTCAAATTTGGTTGCGATATCGCCCTAAGCAAAGGAATTATTCATTTAAAACTTTTTTTTCGAGATCGACTGAAGCACCCCTAGGTGAGCTAATAATGTTACCCTGATATCAAAAAAATTAAAAAAAATTGTCTCCTATGGAATAATACAGGATCTTATGTGAAATTTTGGTTACTCAAGCTCTTACCATTAGTTCAAACGAACAGACGCATGACCTTCCTGCATGTCGCCGTCTTAGTGAATGGGCTCTTGGTAAGATCGATGAAGATCCGTTGTTGTTCCGGCTTCGTGAATAAGCTGAATTGACCGAAGATGTTCACCAGCTGCCATTACATCCAAGAAAAACAACGGTTTGGTGCAGTCTGTGGGCTGGTGGAATCATTGGTCCGTATTTTTTTAAAAATGAGCAAGGTGCGAACGTTACCATCAATGGTGCACGCTATCGGACCATGTTAACGGACTTTTTGCTGCCTGAAATTGTTGCCCGTGATCTCGATGACATTTGGTTCCAACAGGATGGCGCTCTGGTCCAATTGGTGAGCGATTAATTTCACATACGATACCCCCGTACCTTGGCCGCCAAGATCGTGCGATATCACACCGCTCGACTTTTTTCTTTGGGGTTACGTAAAGTCAAAAGGTTACGTGGACAAACCAGCAACGATTGAAGCCTTGGAAGCCAACATTACTCATTTAATTGGCCAAATACCAGTGGAAATGCTTGAACGAGTCATGGAAAATTGGACCTTCAGGTTGGACCATTTAAAACGCAGTTGCGGCCAATATTTGAACGAGATTATTTTTAAAAAATAAATGCCATAAAATATTCTTTCGAAATCATAAATAAAGATCCCATCATTTTTTTTAAATTTGCATTTGTCAAGTCATTAAAAAAAAAGGTCTCAATGAATCACCCAATATAAATGGAACAGTAAAATTATTAGATAAAAGCGCTGGGAACAGTTTCCAGTACCTTATACAGCTAGATCGGAAAATAAAAGTTGCACTGACAAATGATAGCCATTAAAATGATTTTTTTGTCCGAAACTTAAAAAAAAAGGAGACAAACAGCTGTTTGTTGAAAAGTAACCAGTGCTGCCAATCTGACTAAGTTGCATAATCGTTGATGGGGCAAACTTGCCTTTATGCCTACTTTTTGGGTTTGTTCAGGTTCGCATTTATGCTCTCTATAGAAAAGTCTCTTCCTCTCTTAAGCATTAAACTTAAAATTTCAAGTGTGCGCAAAATTTTTGTTCTCACTGTGCAACAAATAAGACGCAGCACTCACATACTAATATGCTCAAGCCACACTTTATAGTGTGTGTGTGTATGTGTGTGTGTATGTGTGTGCTTTTTTGTGTGTGTTGGACCCCATTTATAACTGTCTGTTTGTCAGTTTTATTTCCTGTGTTGCGTTTTATGTTGTCAGCCATTTTGTTGCAGTTGTTGTTCTTGTTGTTGTCGTTGTTGCTGTTGTCGTTGTTGCTTAAATGCAGGCACTTTATGTTGCCTGCCAGAACTGCCGACAGCACGGACATGTTTTATCAGCTTGTTTGGTAAGGTTACACACACAAAAAAAATACCAAAAAAAAAAAAAAATTCATACACATACACACCATTGCACTCATACAGCAATAGATGAGTGTAACCACATACACGTACACACATATACCTACACGTACATGCACATATACAGCTGCATATGATGTATACAAGTTTTAACATTTTGCCACACGCACGAACTGTTGCCACTTTTACACATTTGCAATCCGATATGACCTTTGTTTGTATGCGTGCGTGTGTGTGTGTGTGTGTGTAGGTCAACATAAAGCTTAGCCTGCGCCCTTTTGAACCCACAAACAACCAAATGACAAAAACAAACTATGTAAATCAATAATTAGAAACAGTCATAAGCAGACGTTCAGCCGGTTACAGTGCGCATCAATAGTATTTTGACACTGAAAAAAAAGCTCCGACATAAGTGCCACTTTTTGCCGACCTTCTTCGATTTTGTTGATTTTTACATATTTGGTAGGTTCAGAAATAGATAAGACAACTTTGTAGCAGTTTTCCCGGAGAGGAAAAATTGAATGCAAACAACCCCCTTAAAAAAGAACGAGCTGACGATCGATCTATACTGATGGTTCAAAGATGGACGAGGGCACAGGAGCAGACATCATCTCTGAGGAGCTTTCGACGATGCTTTCATTTCGCCTAACCGACTGGTGTTGCATTTTTTAAGCAGAGATATAAGCAGTCTGGCAAGCGGCTAGACTTATTGGCAGCTTGGAACACTGAAATTCTTGTCAAGAGTCAGGCTGTTATTAAAGTTTTGTCATCGCTTACTATAAAGAAAGAAGAACTATATGCGTCACCACTCAACAACCCACTGCTGGGTTCCAGATACCTGAGGTGTCAAATTTTAACGAGGCGGCGGACGATTGCGCCAGGAACGGCTCAGCGCTGGCAGCTAACCTTGGGATTGGGGACTTAGAAATACCATAACAGGACGTCGTATCGCCAATCAGGACGACAGCTAGAGCTGTGGTGGTAAGAGAATTGGTCACGGTGTCCGGTTGTCGCATCTCCTGAGCATTCTGGCCATCTGAACTCCTGTGCTTCCATAAAAATAGGACTAGGAGGGTGGTAGGCGTTCTTACGGGCTACTACACCATAGACAATATGGCTGAGAGGTTGCACGTTCCTCAACACGATTTCTGAAGTAGAGATAAGTAAGAGAAAGAAAGCAACCAATACCTGCTATGCAACTGCCCGCCGCTTCTTAGAAGACGAACCCAGTTTCTGGGTCGAACCATTTTTTTGAGGCTCTGGGTAGTCTAGCTTATCTGCCCATAGCGGATCTGGCTGCTTTCGTCGAGTCCTTAAAATGGTTCTGCAACATGAGCGCTTAGGGACATACAGTTTTTGATCTTCCTCCACTATCCCTGCCTTTCTTCAATTCCTTTCGTCGCCTTCTTTTAATTTGGCAACACAATGGACCTCCTCGTCTCTGGGTGATCTCAGTCACTATCTGAGCTGCCTATACAACCTTACCTAACCTACATATTTGGTAGAGCTTTTTTCCCCCGAATAAGGGTTCCTCACAGAGAGGTGGGGCACTGCGAGCCAAGAGGTCTTTAGTACCATACCCATAAATTAAAGCAAAAGACTTTCCGCTTTCCGCATGAATAGCAGATGGTCTTTTATTGGTATTGACCTAAGATGGAAGGGACTAATCCGTTCCTTTCCCATGTGACAGGCTCTATCTCATACTAGCGCTGGGCAGTCACAGAGAATATGTCTGATGGTTTCATCGTCTTCTAGACAGAGCCTGCACTCTGAAGAGTCGGATAGTAAAAATATTCTGGAAATGGTATCTAACAGTGTGGTGGCCAGATAGGTAAGCTACCAGGAGCTTTTTCTTGATCGCATCCAGTAGTTTGTTAATCACTTTTGCTTGATGAAGCTCCGGAAAGGAGAGCCAGTATCTCCTATGTTCTTCTGTAGCCCATTTGCTTATCTTGGTTTTGATTGTAGACCAACCAATACCACAAAACGGCGCAGGAGATGTAGTCAACGTGGAGGCGATCGTATTACCATCCACTCCTGAGTGTCCAGGCAACCAACATAGCACGACTTTGTTCCGGGTAGACAGGGCTTTTAGGTAGTTATGGCATGCTTTAACCATCCAGAAGGAGATGCTCTAGGATGACAATGCCCTAATAGCAGCTTGGCTATCTGAATAAATGCATATGTTTGAAACTCTAATTCCCTTGAGAAGGATAATAAGGGCGCAGATGTCTATGGGATGAACTTCCGCTTGAAAGATTTTGGGCCAGAGATTCTGGTGTTGGGTCCAACGATTCCAACACCTATACCCTGCTCAGTTTTGGACCCATCCTATTGTTCCACAAGGGCGGCCATCAGACCAAGTCTCCCAACTTGAGAGAAGACACCTACATTTCTTGTTATGTAAAAGTTCCGTGATCATTAGATCTGATCTAGAGCAGATCGATACGTCAGGAAGGGAATATATAAGGTTGTCTTGCGGTATTTTTTATTGAATTTTCAATTGTTCATAAAATTGGTTATAATAATGCGATTTAAGTCAAATATGCGCCGTTTTGTTCGATGACGAGTTCCACACGAGATGCCAACTTCATAATGCCCCTCTTATAGAAGCTCGCTTCCCTATTGTCAAAAAACTCGGAGAGCCAATTTTCACAGGACTCTCTTGTGGACAACTTCCGATTACCAAGCGCGTTCGTCATGGACAGAAATAGGTGGTAATCACTTGGTGCGAGATCCGGACTATACGGTGGATGCAAAAGAATCTCCCATCCGAGCTCCCGGAGCTTCTGGCGCGTCACCAAAGATGTGTGTGGCCTGGCGTTGTCCTGATGGAAGACAATTCGGCCTCTGTTGATCAAAGATGGCCTCTTCTGCATGAGTGCTGCATTCAAGCGGTCCAGTTGTTGGCAGTACAGGTCCGAATTGAGCGTTTGGCCATAGGGGAGCAGCTCATAGTGGATGATTCCCTGCCAATCCCACCAAACACACAGAAGAACCTTCCTGGCCGTCAATCCAGGCTTGGCCACCGTCTGGGCAGCTTCCCCGCTTTTCGACCACGACCGTTTACGCTTCACGTTGTCGTAAGTGACCCACTTTTCATCGCCAGTCACCATCCGCTTCAAAAACGGGTCGATTTTGTTGCGATTCAGAAGCGATTCGCATGCATCCATACGGTCAAAAATGTTTTTTTGCGTCAAGTCGTGTGGCACCCATACATCGAGCTTCTTTTTCAATCCAAGCTTCTTCAAATGGTTTATAACGGTTTGATGACTTATGCCCAGCTCATGGCCGATGCTACGGCTGCTACTATGCCGGTCTCTTTCGATCAATTCAGCGATTTTATCGCAATTTTCGACAACAGGCCTTCCGGACCGTGGCGCATCTTCGATCACCTCTGCACCAGAACGAAAACGTTGAAACCATCGTTGTGCGGTGGAAATGGAAACTGTATCGGGTCCATAAACTGCACAAATTTTATTGGCAGCATGAGATGCATTTTTGCCTTTATCGTAGTAGTACTGTAAAATATGCCGTATTTTCTCTTTATTTTGCTCCATGTTTGCGACGCTATAACTCACGAACGACTAAAAGCAAACAACAATTAATCAAACACGTGTTAGCACGTGAAAAGAGCTTTCCAAAAAGCTCTAGCGTGAGCCGATGCGACGAATACAACTAGAACTACGCGCTTGCAAAGACATGCTTGCGGAAATACCGCAAGACTTTTTTGACAACCTTATATAAGTGCGGCATGACCAGTGTCACTTGCTAAGAGTCCAGATGTGATCTGGATACGTAGTAGACTCTACATGGCTGACTTTTGGATTAAAATGTGCACCCAAAGGCTAACTCCATGACAGCTCCCGAGAGAGTTACGCCTTCTAGTCTTTGAAGCTTTTGGCCACCCCACAAGGGCTGCTTATGTGACGATAGGCCGCACTATCATATGGTATATCCATTCTATAATATGAGCGCTGAAGCCCCATGCGCTGGCAAAGAATTTTCTACAAGCCCACATGGCTCGAGTAGTGCTAGAGCTACTAGCAAAGAATTAGCACGCCATTTTATTATAGTTATCGATAACTGAAAATTAGGTCTTTCATTTTTCCTAAACTATTAAAGATATTGATGCGAATATTTTTTTTACCATGACATATAAAATATTTAATTTAAAAAAAATATAATATAATAATAATAATATATATATAATATCTTAGGAACTAAACCACAGTTCATATGAACATTTTAATACAGCTATTACAGCTTGGGATCTAGAAAACTGATGAGCATTAGGTAAGGGATATATTGGAAGGACTATAATTCATCGCCCATTTCGGGCATATGACGCATTAACGAGTTATCTGCTCCTACCAGCAATTGGAGTAATATTCGATTTGCGTAAAGCTAGTAGGCCTATCGAAAGTTGTCTTGGAATTATGGTTCGGTAGTAGGCTTTGATTCCTAAGTCATATACATTGAATACGAATGTATGACTTGAACTAGTCAGTGCTTTGGTTTTTATTCATTGTAAATAAATTAAAATATATTTTTCTGAAAAAATTAAAAGAACGCTTAAAGCATGTCCGACGAAGTGGGTGACAACCAGTTGAAGGCTAGCATAAAAACTGCAGCAGTTCCGGAGCCAAATGGCGAAGGTGGTGATAATGGAGTGAAGACTAACTCGGAAGTTGCAGCAGTTTTGGAGCTGAACAACGAAGGTGGTGACAATGGGACAACAGTTCCAGAGGCTAATAAAAACTGTAAGTTATTACTTTCAGGGATACTCTGACCACTTTTGCAATCTACAAATAATTCCTTTGCAGCAGATGAAGAAAAGGATGTAATTTACTACTTGGAACTGTACACGTCTGAGCGGGAACGAATATTGAAAGGTGCCGCTTTGGTGGACACCTATATGTCGGGTCTATATAAAAATCGCAATAAATCCGAGGAGACATTCGGGTTGTTGCGCTCTACAGTGGGGCAGGCGCGTTTATTGGCCAACAAAAAGATGCAGCAATTTGAGGACTTGTGTCGCCAACATCAAAATCCTTCCGACGGTGCTAATCAGGTGACTTTGAACGATCTGCAAGGCTTCTGGGATATGATGCACTTGCAGATCGACCATATAGACGAAAAATTTGCAGAGATTGAAAAAATTAAGGCCAACAATTGGAAGCAGCGCGCCATCGAGCCGAAGAAAACTAAATTTAATAGCCCAAAAAATATATAAAAATCATCAAAATCGGAGAAGGCTGGATATATACAAAAATATATTGAAGTGCCCATATTTTATGTATAATATTTAGTGTAAACTTTTGTTTGAATATATAAAAGCATTAGCAGCAATTTATTATAACACATTTTGTCTAAATACTTATGTGGACTACTGTAATATAATCCATACGCCACGTGGTCAAAAACTAATGAACAACAACAAAAAAGCAGCGGCCAATTTCGTGCGTATTTGAAAACTAATTTTGCTATAAATCTGAATTTAATTGCTATCCAACTGGAAATGGCTGCTGTGGCTGCAATTGCTGTTCATGCATATTTAATGGTTGCATTATAATGGCATTATATAATGCTAATTACTATTAACCAATGTTCCGAGACCTATAACCAACCAACCAACCAACACACACACAGATACGCACAGACACACGCATAACCGCAGCAAATGGCAGAGAGAATTAAATGCTCAATAAAAGCAACAACAATGAAGCTGTTTATGTATAAAGTGAGCCAACATGACACCTCCATAAATATACTATATATATTGTATATAAATCTATATATTGTATATAATCTATCCTGTTAATTTTGAAATAAAAATTTGTGGTTCAGTCGAGCATTTACACTAATTGCATACATCGACTGCTTATCGATTACAAATCGATCAAAATTTATTGTGCAATTAGTTGCAATAATAACTTTTATGAATAACACGCAAAATTCGTAATGGAAAATGCGTAAATTTGTGCATTTTAAGCAGTTCGAATGATTCAGTCAGTACTCCTATTAGGAATTGAGCAAATATTTAAAATTCTAAAGAGAAGATCGTAGCCTACAAACTCTTGGAGATCATACAGATCTTGGCTATGACTGCTAGCTAGGGCAGGCTATGCTCTGCACATGCCGCTACCTCTCCCAAATAATAATTTACCGGCTCTACTTTTACGCCTTTATATTTATTTCTGAGCCAGTAAAGAATTTAAGTTCTAGTCTATTGTGAGCTTAACGCTAATATCTAAAAATTAAAAAAAAAAACAAAAACTTTCTTTTTCTAAAATGTGAAAAAAAAAATTACTCACCGAAAGACTAAAGTTAATCGTTTAGCAAATCGAGCTTACCTGAAAGTATAAAAGAGGACATTAGAATGATTTGTTAAGCAACAACAAAAATTCTTAAAATTCTATAAATTATATATGCCTAGTAATGCTGCAGTAACATCGATGTTGGCCAACATCAAAGATGTTTCGATACATCGAAGCTTATATGGCGGTTACATATAAAAGGATTCGTCGGAGACACCCCAAAGTTACCTAAAATATGATTAGGGTGACTAGAGAAATTGATATAACCATATCCGTCTATTCGTCTGAACGTCTGTCCGTCTGAACGCCTAGATCTCAGAGATGGTAAGAGCTAGATTAACCAAACTTTCACATTAGATCCCATATTATTCCATAGGAGGCAAGTTTTTTTTATTTTTTTGATATCGGCGACATAATTATTATCGCCCGTCGTCCGCGCCCGACTTTATGTACGCCGCTTTGCTGCAGAAAACGAAACCGCAAATTTTAAGCGATTTTCTCATTTTCTCTCTTAATGTTTTGTGGCAAGAACAATTAAAACTTTGATTTTTGGAATAAGAATTAAGAATAAAAGTTTAGCCTTTTTTTCGGATAGTCTATCGAAAATATGATATATAGTGCCTTGCATTTTTATCCAAAGATTTTTTTTCCCTTTGATTTTTTTAACCACATAACTCTTGTTTGCGATCCCTGATTAGTTTTAAAATAAATAAATAATTAAATATATAAAATAATTTTTTAAATATTCTTTGATATGCTTAGATTTTATTTATGCCATTATTTTTTTTCTAAATCAACTCAAAAAATAGTTTGTTTTTAGCTCTTCTTCTACATTAAGACTAAATATAAGTCTAGCTTAGCAAGCTTTCTGACTCTTATTATAGAACAAAGCTTATCTAAGCTTTGAGCCATAACTTCATTATCTCTTAACATAATCTTCTGACTCTAATTCAAGCTTTCCGACTCTTATTATAGAACAAAGCTTATCTAAGCTTTGAGCCATAACTTCATTATCTCTTAACATAATCTTCTGACTCTAATTCAAGCTTTCTGACTCTTTTTATAGATCTAAGCTTTGAGGCATAACCCCATTTTCTCTTAACATAATCTTCTGACTCTAATTCAGGCTTTCTGACTCTTATTATAGATCAAAGCTTATCTAAGCTTTGAGCCATAACTTCATTATCTCTTAACATAATCTTCTGACTCTAATTCAAGCTTTCTGACTCTTATTATAGAACAAAGCTTATCTAAGCTTTGAGCCATAACTTCATTATCTCTTAACATAATCTTCTGACTCTAGTTCAAGCTTTCCGACTCTTATTATATAATAGATCAAAGCTTATCTAAGCTTTGAGCCGTAACTTCATGATCTCTTAACATAATCTTCTGACTCTAATTCAAGCTTTCCGACTCTTATTATAGAACAAAGCTTATCTAAGCTTTGAGGCATAACCTCATTTTCTCTTAACATAATCTTCTGACTCTAATTCAAGCTTTCCGACTCTTATTATAGATCAAAGCTTATCTAAGCTTTGAGCCATAACTTCATTATCTCTTAACATAATCTTCTGACTCTAGTTCAAGCTTTCCGACTCTTATTATATAATAGATCAAAGCTTATCTAAGCTTTGAGCCGTAACTTCATGATCTCTTAACATAATCTTCTGACTCTAATTCAAGCTTTCCGACTCTTATTATAGAACAAAGCTTATCTAAGCTTTGAGGCATAACCTCATTTTCTCTTAACATAATCTTCTGACTCTAATTCAAGCTTTCCGACTCTTATTATACATCAAAGCTTATCTAAGCTTTGAGCCGTAAGTTCATTTTCTCTTAACATAATCTTCTGACTCTAGTTCAAGCTTTCCGACTCTTATTATAGATCAAAGCTTATCTAAGCTTTGAGGCATAACCTCATTTTCTCTTAACATAATCTTCTGACTCTAATTCAAGCTTTCCGACTCTTATTATAGAACAAAGCTTATCTAAGCTTTGAGCCATAACCTCATTTTCTCTTAACATAATCTTCCGACTCTAATTCAAGCTTTCCGACTCTTATTATAGAACAAAGCTTATCTAAGCTTTGAGCCAAAACTTCATTATCTCTTAACATAATCTTCTGACTCTAATTCAAGCTTTCTGACTCTTATTATAGAACAAAGCTTATCTAAGCTTTGAGCCGCAACTTCATTATCTCTTAACATAATCTTCTGACTCTAATTCAAGCTTTCTAACTCTTATTATAGATCAAAGCTTATCCAAGCTTTGAGGCATAACTTAACTATCTCAAAAGCTAACTCAAAATGCATTGAGTGCAGCTTGGGCAGAAGCTTTATCTTTTTATCTTTTACTCTTACTGAGAGTATATTGGCTCACTAACACATGACGAGAAGTGAGACAGGGTTGCCGCCTTACACAAAAAAAAATTCGGCTGCTTTACATATTGTGAACGAAATTTATGAAATTTCGGAACTACAGGAAAAACTCCTATTAAATAAATCTAGTCACTACCCAAATTTGTAAGGAATATTTTTTAACTCTTAACGCGGCTGAGATACTTTTAGTTTCGGATGCACTACATCTCACAACCAAACAAAAAATGCCATTCACTTGAAATTAGGTACAGATGTTCGGGAAGAGTGTACCAACATAACAAAACAAAAAAAAATCGATAATCGAAAATACGTTGCCCGCGAAATTTGAAAATTCGCCTTACTTTTTGAACACACCTCGTAGCAGTCACAAAAAGGACATCAATTGAGGCAGTTCTAATATATTTGTTGGATATCCATTAGAACCTACAGTCACTATAAATGTGCTTGAGGATATATATATATATATATATATGTGTGTGTGTGTGTGTGTGTGTGTGTGTGTGTCGCAAGGACACACAATTTGGCATTGTTCATTTTGTGACATTTTGCAGAAAATGTAACTTTTTGTTCGTTGTAAGTGGACAACTCGGCCTTTAAAGTGCACTCAGCCTGGTCCAAACTTATGCTCAATCTCAACTTATGTATCTGTGTGAACAAGTGTATCTGTGTGTGTGTGTGTAAGTGTATCTTTCAACTTGCATTATGCAACTTTAATTGAATTGCAAGCTTAGCTCTAGGCAGTATTCAAGGCCTTGTTCATGTTTTCGAATCAGCTGTGAATATTTGCAAAAATTTCCCAAAAAACAAAAAAACCTTAAAATATTTCCAAGTTCAAGTTAGCTTCAAGGCTTGGCTTCAAGATTTTTATAATTTATAGCCAAATAAAATCGTAAAACTTAAAAATTTTAAAACGTCTGCTTTGAAACGCTTGTGAATTATAAGCTTACAAAATATAAATGCACACACACACTGCCGGGAAATAAGTTTTTAAGCCCTGTATCTAGAGGTGCAAAGGGTATACTAGTTTTGTGAAATGTATATAATGGTCAGAAGGAGGCGTGGCAGACCCCAAGTTCTTTATACCAAAATGCTTATCATAAACTCGGGTAGCGCTGAAGCCATGTCTAGATCTCGGAGACTAGAAGAGCTAGAGACACCAAACTTTACCAGCCGGTGCGCATTTTTTATTCAGAAGCTGAAGTTTGTTGAATCAGGTCAATATATTTTCCCGATACCCGGAAACAGATTTTCACGGTTTTTTGGCCACACCGTTTATTATTTTCATCTGGTCTCTTTTATAGAGTGATGCGTTATAGCATCTGGGGAAGCCAAAATGAACAAAATCGTACAAATACAGCAAAAGTTATAGTCAAAAATATACAAATTTCACCTCCCCTTGCCTATAAACTGCGTCTTTATTTGACTCTACCTTACTTAATGGTTACAAGTGACATCAAATCACAATTTTTGGTCAGCTGATTCATTTGGCTCTAATGAACAAATCTACATTCAATTTTGATCGATTCGCACACATCGTGTTTGCTGCCACACCCCTCAACATAGCATCTTGAAACTTACCCCATATACTTTAAATAGCTTCTTTGATGTAACTTTCGAGTTTCATCACAATCGATAAAAAGTGGTGAAACTTATAGCTATATTATATATTTATAAATTTTTTATTTATTTATGTGTCCGAATCGATATAAAATTCCCGTTTCGGAAGAGTATGGTAACTAATATTGTGACACGAGAATTTTATATACATATAAGAAGAAACTTATGTTTTACGTGTTACGGGTGTTCCCATGAACGCGTCGACGAATTTCAAATCTGATTTTTGCGTATGTTAGCGGTTGTCAATACGGAGGTTTTAAGTCTATTTTGATGTGTTTGTGTGTATTGGTTCGTGAGATATACGCATTCTTGTGAATATTGGTTTTTGTGTGAACATACTCCTCCGAAACGGCGAAACCGATTCTCATGAAATTTTGTGTTTTTATTGGGTTTATCGGCCAACATCTATTTTTTATGCCCAGGGTTGCCAACCCTAAAATTTTTTTTTTAATTTTTACCAAATTGGCTGTACCGATTCCCATGAAATTTGTGTGCCTATTGGGTAGTTCTGAGAATCGGCCAACATCTATTTTTCATACCCCTAAGAGATAAGGTGTGCCACCCCTGCAATTTTTTTTTATTTTCGAAAAATTTTTTTTTTTGTGTGGCCTTGTGTACCTTGGCAGATTTACTAATGTTAATGTTTTACGTGTTACGGGTGTTCTCATGAACGCGTCGACGAATTTCAAATCTGATTTTTGCGTATGTTAGCGGTTGTCAATACGGAGGTTTTAAGCCTAATTTGTTGTGTTTGTGTGTATTGGTTCGTGAGATATACGCATTTTTGTGAATATTGGTTTTTGTGTGAACGAAACGGCTAAACCGATTCTCATGAAATTTTGTGTGTTTATTGGGTTTATCGGCCAACATCTATTTTTTATGCCCAGGGTTGCCACCCCTAACATTTTTTTTTTAAATTTTTACCAAATTGGCTGTACCGATTCCCATGAAATTTGTGTGCCTATTGGGTAGTTCTGAGAATCGGCCAACATCTATTTTTCATACCCCTAAGAGATAAGGTGTGCCACCCCTGCAATTTTTTTTTATTTTCGAAAAATTTTTTTTTTTGTGTGGCCTTGTGTACCTTGGCAGATTTACTAATGTTAATGTTTTACGTGTTACGGGTGTTCCCATGAACGCGTCGACGAATTTCAAATCTGATTTTTGCGTATGTTAGCGGTTGTCAATACGGAGGTTTTAAGCCTAATTTGTTGTGTTTGTGTGTATTGGTTCGTGAGATATACGCATTTTTGTGAATATTGGTTTTTGTGTGAACGAAACGGCTAAACCGATTCTCATGAAATTTTGTGTGTTTATTGGGTTTATCGGCCAACATCTATTTTTTATGCCCAGGGTTGCCACCCCTAACATTTTTTTTTTAAATTTTTACCAAATTGGCTGTACCGATTCCCATGAAATTTGTGTGCCTATTGGGTAGTTCTGAGAATCGGCCAACATCTATTTTTCATACCCCCTACAATATTTTTTATTTTCGAAAAAAATTTTTTTTTTTGAGTGACCTTGTGTACCTTGGCAGTTTTTTTTTGTTAATGTTTTACGTGTTACGGGTGTTCTCATGAACGCGTTGAAGAATTTTAAATATGATTTTTGTGTGTGTTAGAAGTTGTCAATACGGAGGTTTTAAGTTTATTGCGATGTGATTATGTGTATTGGTTCGTGAGATATATGCATTTTTGTGAATATCGTGAAAATAGCATAGCAGGAAAGAGTTCAACAATTTTGCGTAGTCGCAAAGGGGTTGAAATGTAGTTTCTGTGGGGCATGAATTTATTAGAGATGCGAGCTCTCTAAAGAATACTTAAGTTCGTCCATACGTCCATACGTCCATAGTTTAGTCCGACAGTCATGAAAGTCAACTAATACAAAAATCTTATGATTGCCTAGCTAAACTAATTAGAGAATCTTATAATGTTTCTTAACTTTAAGTTTGGGCAGGACAACGTCTGCCGCTCCC
The DNA here is from genome assembly GCA_037043745.1 of Chymomyza amoena. Taxonomy (NCBI): domain Eukaryota; kingdom Metazoa; phylum Arthropoda; class Insecta; order Diptera; family Drosophilidae; genus Chymomyza; species Chymomyza amoena. Next base: position 147,724 of record JBAMAX010004408.1, on the reverse strand, counting down.
ACTAGTTTATATATAATATCGAATTTCACCAAAAAATAATTGATTACAATTGGAAAGTTGTTAGTAGGAATACAGGTACAGGATACAGGGTATTTCACACCACCTTGACTGCACCAAATTTTTTTGGTTTAAAATTCCAGTTTTTCTGTCTCTGCTCTTTAGCGGACTAGAACCATACCAAGTAACCGATTTTGTTACGACTAGAGATGCTCAGGGTTGCTGTCTACAAAGGATACCTTCCAAAGCCGCTTTGAGTCACAAAAAATTTGCACTCTACCACAAATTACTGCCAAATTATTAAGAAAAAAAAAAAAAACCCACTCAAATATTCCAAAAAATTTTGCTTTTTCGTAGGCACAAAGATTGCAGCGCTAAGCTGATATTAAGTTACAATCTTATTTGAACTGACATATGTCAGAGGACGCCAAAAAGTATGCAATCCTTGCTAGAACATAATGCTGCCAAGCTGCCAAGTTAAATGAAGTCGAAAATGTAAATTTCATTCTCTACGCTCAACGCCGACGACTAGGACGAGAACAAGGACAAGAACGAGAATGACACCAAAGACAAAGCCAAGAACCAGAAACCCAACCGCAAGAAAGCAACTAAATTGGGCGGGAGTGGAACGGCGGGGCGGGGTTGGGGCCGCCGCGTAGGAACCCGCAACGTCTTGTAAGCTGCTGGCCAAAAAGACGCAATTAGACGAGTGTGTTGTGTGGTTTCCCAGCGGGTGGCGGCTGTGCGGGGTAGTGTTTGAAAGTCGTTTGGTTTCTTGTATCTTCAAGTATCTGGCAAATTATATCAAGCAGCTGTTGCGCTCTCCTTTAGCTGCTGGCTCATTGCCTGACTCAAGACCACACACATACACTGGCACACACACACACACACACTTCTTACGCTCCCACTCAACTCTCCCACTCAACTACCCCACTCAACGCATTTTCGCCGCACGTTCAAATGCGGGCTGCAACATGTTGTCTATAATATGCGCTCTCTGCTTGGCTCTCATGCTCTCTTTTGTCGCTCACTTTTTCTTTTGTTGTTGAAGCGTTTAACGGCAATTGTTGCTGCGGTTTTTGCCTCAACTTCACACACTCAAATACACACACACACACTTGCACACGTGCCAAAAGCCAATAAAAACAATTGCAGTGAATTGTAGCAAAGCAACGCAATTTAATTTTTTTTTTTTTTTAATATTTGTGGTTTCCCGTTAGCGTTTGTGTGTGTGTGTGTGTGTGAAAGCATATTTGTGTGCGTGCGTATTTGTTAGTGTGAGGCGTTGATGATTGAATGAAACGGTGGTTTTCTTTGTTGTCTTTTATATGTATTTGTTTTTGTTTGTTTTAAATTTTCAACTGTCATGCATAAAAAGCGGAATTTTTTGCAGAGCGAGATAGAGAGAGAGTGAGAGAGTTTAAATTATGAGCAATTTTTAAAATTTATATACAAAGAAATGGGCTGGAGTTTGTGTTTTTGAGAGATAAAGCCTGAGAGCGCAATACAAAAAATATATTTTTTTAAAATATCGGGTTTTCCAATAAGAGGTGTTATTTTGGTATTCAAAGCAAATTGCCATTTTATGAGATAAATGATCGAAGGCATTATCTACACCGCTTCAACTGGACCTGCCAGTACGCCCCGTGCGATCTAACGAAATTGTAGATCAAATAAAAGCACTTAACCCCAAAAAAGCTCCTGGTCTTGATAAAATTGACGCCAGAGTAGCTAAGGCTCTTCCAATGGCGGGCATTCTGGCTCTAGTCAAGATAATCAATGCAGGAGTGCAAATGTGCTCAAATTGTTATGATTCTAAAGCCCTGCCAGCCCTACCATTTCCATTGCGTCTTATCGCCCGATTAGTTTGCTGCCGGTATTCGCGAAAATTTTTTAAAGAATCTTTTTGAGCAGAGTTTTGTCATTTTCCAGCGTGACGTCCCAAGTTCCAGCGCAAACTCACAGAGTGGTGCAACACATCTTAGACTTCTTCTTCTTATGTGGCCATACCAACCCGATTACCGGGTTACGGCCTGCCTTAAAACGTCTCTCCAGGCGCCTCTGCATTGCGCGAGCCTTCTCCAGTTGGTCACACCGAGCGAAGACAGGGCCCCTTCCACTTGGTCTTTCCAACGCAGACACGGTCGTCCTCTCCGCCGACGGCCGCTGACTACCGCATCGAACACACGTTTAACTGGAGCATCCTCGTCCATCCTAACGACATGTCCGAGCCAGCGAAGCCGCTGGATGTTGATACGCTGAGCAACGTCCATGTCGTTGAAGAGCTCATAAAGCTCCTGGTTGGTGCGGATGCGGTAGTCATCGCCAACTCGAATAGGACCAAAGATTTTGCGCAGTACTTTCCTCTCGAAAACTCCCAAGGCAGCTGCATCAGTTAGCGACACGGTCCAGGCTTCCGCGCCGTAAAGAAGCACTGGAAGGATGAGTGCCTTGTAGAGTGATAGTTTTGTCGCGCGAGAGAGGTCTCTACTACTCAATTGCCTATTGAGACCGAAATAGCACCTGTTGGCAAGAGTTATTCTGCGCTTGATCTCCAGGCTGACATCGTTGTCGGTGGTAAACACATCTTAGACTCCTTAGAGAATCGTCGCTACTGCATAGCAGCATTTTTGGATGTCAAGCAGGCTTTTGACAGCGTGTGCCACGAAGGGTTACGACAAAAACTTAAATCTGCCCTTCCTGCTCCTCATTATGAAATCATAAAATCATTTCTTGACAATCGATCTTTTAAAGTTATGGTGAAAGGTGAACTCTCAGAACGACGGACCATTAAAGCTGGAGTGCCGCAAGGTAGCGTTCTATCTCCATTTTTATTCACCATTTTTACTATGGACATGCCGAGCTCGACGGGCAGTTCTGAGCTTATAACGGCAACGTTTGCTGACGACACTGCCATTCTTTCGTCTTCCTTCAGCGTTCAAATGGCTGCTGATACCTTGCAGAACCAACTGTACATTATAGCAACTTGGGCAAAACGCTGGAACATCCAGCTTAATGGTCGTTTGGCTTTGCATGATGACGTTTAGTAACTATTGCAATTTCGTCTTGATAGGAAAGGACCTCTCCAAACCATTTGATATCAAACGAGGTTTCAGGCAGGGTGATACACTATCAGCATTCTCAAAAATAGATAAAGAGTCAGAATGGGTCTGACTGTAAATATGGACAAGATGAAACACCTGCTATCTACAAGTAAGAACACGACACCACGGGGAATAGATTGCTACAACTTCGAAGTTCTAAAGGATTTCGTGTACTTGAAAACGAGTATTAACGACACAAAAAATGACGTCAGCATGGAAATACGTCGCCGGACTAATGTTGCTAATCGGTGGTACTTTAGGCTAAGGAAAGAATTCCAGAGTAAAACCCTCTTTCGACACACGAAAATAACCCTTTACAAATCCATGAAGCATGAACATTATTCATAACAATAAATTTAAATCTCTCTCCTAATGGCTCTAATGGCAACACCTGAGGCAACAATGGTTCACGGATGGGTCCAAAACTGAGCAGGGTGTAGGTGTTGGAATCGTTGGACCCAACACCAGAAACTCTGGCCCAAAATCTTTCAAGCGAATGTTCATCCCATAGACATCTGCGCCCTTATTTTCCTTCTCAAGGGAATTAGAGTTTCAAACATATGCATTTATTCAGATGGCCAAGCTGCTATTAGGGTATTGTCATCCTGGAGCATCTCCTCCTGGATGGTTAAAGCATGCCATAACTACCTCAAAACCTTGTCCGCCCGGAACAAAGTCGTGCTATGTTGGGTGCCTGGACACTCGGGAGTGGCTGGTAACACGATCGCTGACGATCTAGCCGTGCAGGGTGCCTCCACCCTGAGTACATCTCTTGCGCCGTTTTGTGGTATTGGTTGGTCCACAATCAAAACCATGATAAACAGAAGAGATAGAACATAGGGGATACTGGCTCTCCCTTGCGGGGCTTCGTCAAGCAAAAGTGCTAGTCAAACCTCTGGATGCGATCAAGACAAAAAGTCTTGGCAGAGCGCACTTAAAGCTCCAGGTAGCTTAACTATCTGGCCGCCACACTGTGTATATCTTCTACAGGAAATTGGCCTATCGGACTCTTCAGAGTGCAGGTTCTGTCTAGAAGAAACCAACAGACATATTCTCTGTGACTGCCCAGCGCTGGTATGGTACAGAGCCTGTCACATGGGAAAGGAACGGATTAGTCCCTTCCATCTTGGGTCAATACCAACAAAAGACCTACTGCTATTCATGCGGAAAGAGGAAAGTGTTTTGCTGTTGCTTACGATTTCATAAATTTTTCCAAAATAGCTTTAATTTCCGATTTTCCTAAGTTCTAATTTTTCGTATGTAGCATATGTTAACATTAAAGCTACTTTCCTCAAGGACATTTAGGCGGCATTGAAGGCCACACTATAAAACCAACATCTGTGAAGAGAACAATAACGCCAGATGTTTTTGGTAACCAGAATAAAGAGAGCTTTACAAAATTAGCTTTTACCAAAGTATATAGTATAGAGGATTCGGCAGGACAGCAACGTAATCTGTTGAACGAAGACTCCTTCATCACTCTACATTCAATATATGATTCCCTTGACTATGCGTGAAACATGATACTAATTAAATTTGAGCCAAAACTATTCTCAGCACGTTTTTGGATACTATGTATATATAGTATAGGGATATTATTTGGTATAATAGATAAGCCACAACATTGGGGCAATAAATCGATTTCTTTGGCCCACAAAAAGGAAATGCAAATATTTTTTATGATTTATTAGCTAACAAATCAGCAAAGTGCAAGCCAAGTATATAATAAAAATATTGATAGTATATAAATATAGATATGCGTATAGACCGTGCGATATGTTTATTTGGCCGTGTCTTGCATATCTATGTCAGCTGCGTCACAAAATGCGCCATTTTGCTGTTACCAATAAATAAATAAATCATATATAGAGAGGCACACACACACACATATGCTATATATATATGCATATACTATATGCTATGTACCATATATATACTCGCCGAAAATGCGTAAAATAAAAAAAAAAAATAAAAAGCTGATGAAAAATGATTTTTTACACACTTTGTTTCACGTTCGTCTAAATGACGACGCGCAATTTTAGAAAAATTTTTGATTTCATGTTGCCAAAATATATTTAAATTTCTTTTGTAAGCTAGTTAGTTGGAAAATTATAGGAAAGTCCCAACAAAGAACAAAAGAAAAATCTTGTCAAAATCTTTCAATCATCTCAATTGGCTTCAAACAACGGAGTCCGAAAACGAGCAGGATGTGCAACCTGGACAAAGGCTAAGCGACTGCGAGGACATTTCGACGATGGTGCATACACAAGCAGTGGAGGAGAATATAGTGAAGGAGAACAGAAAGAAGAGGAAGGCAGTGGATACTCAGGAGATCTCCAAGAAAAAAAAAATATATATAGATGGGGAAATGAAAAAGGCCAGTCTCCTTCCGTAGAATTCGACTCATATTTCTCTTCTTTCACTAATATTACTAATCTGGACAAAGGAATTTCTTCTACATACGACTACGACATTGGAGATTTTGATCTCTCTCTCCTTGAAACAGAAACAGTACGAAGCAAAACGGTGTCTACATACGTTGATGGACTCCCTCCTGTTTGCTCAGAAAATAATACTTGCCCAAAAGAAAGAATTAGGCAAGTGTTCATTGAAGCATTTGGTTACTATCCTATTAAACAGCGAGTGGTCCATGATGTATTTGGAACAAGCTATGACATTGGAAACATCAACTTCGATTACCAACAATTACATCGAAAATTTTCAGGGACCATCCTCATCATCGCACATCACGGGAATCACATACATCCAACAATTCCTGCAGATGCGCCTTTAATTCCTGCTTCCAAGATTGGATCAATAGAAGATTCGCTCGACGAGTTATTCCAAGTTGGAAATTCACGCTCCAACATTGGGTAAATTTGTCAATCTATTTGCAGAAAGATTCCAGGAACTACATATACTATAACATCGCCGGGAGAACGTGATTACCAAGTAGTGAAGTTAGATATGTACGATTTTGCAAAGATTTGCAAGAAGCCGAAGAAGGAATGGTGGACGGAAGCGAATTTTCGTTCAACATTTATAATCCAATCTCCTTTGGATCCCAACTACCAAGCAATAATGAAGTTATTAGTATCTGTAACGAATCAAATACAACAGATACCAAATGTCAAAAGAGAGGAAAGGGAGACAAAATAATCGATTTTTTGAAAGAACATCCAACTTCTTCGTCAATGTGGTTGCCATCACAATTTCGCTTTTTCGATTTAAATTCAACATTAATAAAAAATTGTATCAGAATTGTAAATAATTATATAAATAATTTAACTTTTCAGGAAATTTTTCTGTATTTACAAGCTGTCGAACAAGCCACAAATATTTCTTCAAAAAAAATTCAAACATATTCTAACTATAGCTTTTCTCTCAGTGTATGTATTTAATGCTTATGTGTTTGTAGAGAGATACTGATACATAGGTTATGGATATGTTGTCTATAGAGTAGGCATGTGGGTGGCGCTTTTTGCCTCTTGACTGCTGCCATTTGGCATGTTTTTGTTTGAATTTTTGACAACGACTGTGAGAAGAACTTAGAACAACAACAACAACAACGGCAGAACAACAACAACAATAACAATGGCCAAAAGGAAACACAACACGTGTCACACACACCACTTGAAAGTAAATTAAACTTAGCCGAGATGTCTTTGACAAAGATGACGTAGACAGCTTACAGAATTACCGCAAGAGAGCGTACAACGACGAGAGAGAGAGAGAGAGAGAGTAGACGTTACTGGCGTCAGCGACAAAGATGGCGCCGGCGACAGTTGGCCTTACTTTTTGAGTGTTTCACATGGCGTATGCTTTATTTTATTAAAAATCAACTGGAACTGAAACTATTTTGCTGCCTCAAAGCGACTACCATATACCCTATAAGCCTAATTGAAGTGTAACATAAATGCATATATTTTTGCTAAAATTATTTATATTTACAATAATATATTTTATTATCAACTTGATATCTTTAGCTATTCCTAAATATATGAAATATTTTCGCTTATATACTGTCACATTCTTTAGCATTCTGTCTATAAGACCGCTGGCACACCTGAGCATAGCGCATAAACAGTAGACAGCAACTAAGAGCTTAATATCATATCAACTTCAGAAAGAAAAAAAAAAAAAACTGACATATACGGCACGTGGAAACGTGCTTCCAACTATTTATAGTCGAAAAAAAAAGCATTTAAACGACGCAATCCCGAAAACAACAAAAACAATTGCACTTGACAGCAATGGAAAAATTTGTACATTGCTTTTCCGAAACATAAAAAGAATTTTATTTTTAACTAGAAATTAGTGTAGAGGAAAAGTAAATTATAGAGCGTCTGTATACTTGTAGAATATATGAATACCCTTAAAAGCGCTATATAAGCTAGATGAGAGTACACATACACATAGGTAAGCTTAAAAAAACACCCTTTACGCTTAAGTCCCAAAAGGCAAACAAGTCTTGATTAGTTTTTTCCAAACTTAGCATCTATGAAAAAATTCCAGTATATAATATCCCTTTAGGCATACCCTGCACACATTTTTTAGAACAAAATTTTAATAAAGAACTGTAACGATATATAGAGATTCTCAAATATGGAAAATATGGCAAACGCCGACGAAAATCAAAATTGTAGATTAGCCTAGTCAATGAAAAACAAATCTACAGAAATTGTTGCTTTGAGATAAACTAAAAGTTAGGAAAGATGACGATTTATAAGATTATATATTATATAATATGTATGATGATTTTTAAAACAATATGTAAGATGCTATATAAAATTATTTGTAAGATAATATGTAAGATGATACATAAGATCATATGAAAGATGGTATGTTAGATGATATGTAAAATGCTATTTAAGATGATATGTTCTAATAAATGAAAGATAATTTGTAAGATAAGATTTAAAATAAAATAGAGGATGATATGTAAGATGATATATAGGTGACGTACAAAATGATATGTAAGTATGACATGTAAGATGGTACGTACGATGATATGTTAGATCATATTGAAGATGATGATATGATTTGATATGTAAAATGATATTTAAGATGATGTGTTCAAATATGTAAGATTATTTGTAAAATAATATTTAAGATGAAAAATAAGATGACATGTAAGATGGTATGTTCGATTTTATGTAAAATGATATTTAAGATCATATGTTCTAAAATATGTAAGATAATTTGTAAGATAATATTTTAAATATATATAAGGTGATGTGTAAAATGATATGTCACATGATATGTTAAACGATATGTTACATGATATCTAAGATAAAATATAAAATGACATGTAAGATGGTACATACGATGATATGTTAGATAATATTGAAGATGATGATATGATATGATATGTAAAATGATATTTAAGATGATGTGTTCAAATATGTAAGATTATTTGTAATATTATATTTAAGATAAAATATAAGATGACATGTTAAATGATATGTAAGAGGATGTTTAAAAAAATATATAAGATGACTGTGAGATGGTATGTAAGATGAAATGTAAAATCATATGAAAGATGATATTTAAGATGATATGTTCAAATATATCTAAGATGATTTCTAACATAATATTTAATATTAAATATAAGACTATATGTAAGATGGTGCATGATATCAAATAAAGGACGACAATCTTAGATATGTATAAGTAAGATGAAGAAAATATGAAGAGAAATATGAAGAATAATATGAAAGATTGTATTGAAGATCATATGAAAGATAGTATGTAAGATGATATGTAAAATTATATTTAAAATTATGTTTAAGATGATATGCTTAAATATGTGTAAGATAATGTGTAGAATAATATTTAAGATAAGCTATAAGATTATTTATAAGAAGATGTCTAAGATAAAATATGAGATGACATGTAAGACGGTATGTACGATGATATGTAGAATAATATGAAAGATGATATGAAAGATATATCTTAAAAGATATGTTAGATGATATATTAGATTATATGTAAAATAATATTCAAAACGATATTTTAGATGATAAGTTCAAATACGTAAGATGCTTTGTAAGATAATATTTAAGATGATGTGTAAGATGGTGTATAAGATAAAAAATAAGATGACATGAGAGATTATGAAGATAATATGAGAGATGATACTGAAGATGATGATATATTAGAAGATATGTTTGACAATATGTTGGATGATATGTTAGATAATATGTTAGAAGATATGTTTGATGATAGGTTGGATGATATTATATGTTCGATGATATGTAAAATGATATAAGATGGCACTTACGCCCACATATACTAGGATATTCTATCAATGACGACACCTCGTAGAATGAAACGAGATTTGCTTAGTAGAACTTAATTTAAAATTAAAAGCTAACTTTAAGATTATTTTTTTATTTAAAAGCCCATCAAATAATTTGTCTGATTTTTTACAATAGCAGAGTATAAAAAAAAAAAACTGCATAAATTTCGTTAGAGGAACTCGAGAAGTAAATAATTGCCCTAAAGACATTTTTCGAAATGAGAGAGAACTTAATTGACTACACAGGAAAGCCTCTTTTTTAGATATTCATAAATGTCCTGCCATCAGCTTCATAAATCTAAACTATGCCTTTCTACAAGTTCAGCTACTCCTCGTTCATAACGCATATACTCCGCATAAAGGGCAGCTATTTTTATAAGGACTTGTTTTTTGGCTTTTGACTGTCCATCAACTTATTGTATTTGACAAGTGCGCTGATTTTGACAACGAGCTCGTTACCTTAAGCACCGACAAAAACAAAAACAAAAACAAAAAAGAACAGCGCACCGGGCTACGCCCCCAACGCAGCCACGCCCATGCAGCTGCCAAATTGTCTGTGTGAGTCATTTTGGCCATGCTTGCAATTTCCGTTGGCCCCAACTGCCGCTTTGGTGCTCCAGCTGCGGCTCCCTGGCCAACTGTTTTGAGCGGAAGTCGCTGCCAGGGCCTTGGCCATTTTGTTTCAGAGCCATGCCGCTGGTGTAATGAATAATAAAATGGCGCCGTGTCAACCTTCGGCAGGTAACAGCTGTCAGTGAGAAAGAGAGGGTAAGCGCGAGAGTGTGAGAGAGTGTGTGTGTGTGACAGAGAGGTCAAAAGCTAGCCCTTTGGGCGCTGCAAAAAGTTTTTGTTCGTAGTGCCAATGAAATATTCAAATCGAACACTTTGCATTTTACGGGTCACATTCAACAGTCTCCGTACTGAACCCAGCTCCAAAAACACGCGAATGACTTTTTATGCAAAAAGGATACGCTTTATTTTTTTGTTAACCACAATTAGGCAGTTAGGTTGCTAGGGAGCAGGGAACGATAAGTCTTAGAAAATATTCCCTTCCTCTTTTTGGACAAACTAAATGCGCCCTTTCTTGTTAAAGACCAAAGCAGTTAAAAAGCCAACTTAACGTCAACCCAACGTTGTAAGCCAAAACTAAACAAACATTGCGCATTTTCGATAATTAATCAAATAAACACACACATAGAACTTAGTACAAACATATAGAGTATATATTCGATATATATATATATTTTTTTTCACTTTATTGAATTTAACACATAAAGCAAACATTAAGCGCATTGGGGGCATTATGGGGTTAAGCTGGTAAAGCGTTAATGGGCCAGCTGACGACGACCAAATGCCAAGTTAAATGATGAATGACGCAGCTGTATGTGTGTGTGTGTGCTCCTTAACCCTTCAGTACGACGGACTAGTCCAGTACAAGCGATTTTTTAGTCTTTTGCTCTAGGCAGAGAACTTTGTTGGTACTCCAGGAGACATCGTTCCATTGACACTGCTCTACTTTATACTCAACTCTTTGTGTGGGTCAATTGTCAACCCTTAACCTCATATTTATCGTTTTGAACTCAAAGAGTGTCAAAGTTCGTACAATACACGACTCTTAAGTCGACTAGACTATTTTTGTCAGTCGCCCCTAGGTGGAGCATGGGAATCTCTTTAAATAGTTGTTCGGAACACAAAAGAAGTATGCTAAAACTAAGGGACTAACTGATGATAACTAATGTTATTTGTGACTTTCTAACCATAGGGTATGTTGGGGCAAACCCGACCTCCAACTGTTTCTCAAAAACGGCAATACTGAGCGAACTCATATTAGTGTGCTCATGTAGAGCATTAAAAATAGCCTAAATGGTACCATGATATGTTAGGTTATATAGGTAGCTCAGATAGTAACTGACATCACCCATAGACCATGGGAGGAAAGGAATTGAAGAAAGGAAGGGATAGTGGAGCAGGATAAAAAACTGTAGGACATCCCTAATCGCCTAAGTTTCTCATGTTGCAGAACAATTTTGAGGATTCGACGAAAGCATCCAGATCTGCTATGGGCAGATAAGCTAGACTAACCAGATCCTCAAAAAATGGTTCGACCCAGAAACTGGTATCGTCTTCTAAGAAGCGCCGGGCAGTCGCATAGCAGGTATTGGTTGCTTGCTGTTTCTTCCTCATCTCTACAGCTGCTTCAGAAATCGTGTTGGGGAACGTGCAACCTCTCAGCCATATTGTCTATGGTGTAGTAGCCCGTTAGAACGCCTACCACCCTCATAGCGCAGGAGTTGGAATAGCCAGAGTAGTCGAGAGAGAGTTACCTAAAATATGATCAGGGTGAATAGAGAAGTCGATATACCCATGTCCGACTGTCCGTCTGTCCGTGTGTCCGTTTGAACGCCTAGATCTCAGAGATGGTAAGAGTTAGAGTAACCAAACTTTCGCATTAGATCCCATATTAATCCATAGGAGAAAAGTTTATTTTATTTTTATACCCTGTACCGTATGGTACCAAGGGTATATTAAGTTTGTGCAAGCCGAAAATGTATGTAACATATAGAAGGAGACGTCGCAGACACCCCAAAGTTACCTAAAATATGATCAGGGTGAATAGAGAAGTCGATATACCCATGTCCGTCTGTCCGTCTGTCCGTGTGAACGCCTAGATCTCAGAGATGGTAAGAGCTAGAGCTACCAAACTTTCACATTAGATCCCATATTAATCCATAGGAGGCAAGTTTATTTTATTTTTTTGATATCGGGGTTAAATTATATAGCTCCCATGGGGGTGTTTGAGACGACCTCGACAAAAAAAAAGCGATTTAGATGAATAATTCGTTTGTTTATGAAGATATCGTAACCAAATTTGGTATTCGAAAGTTTTTTATAGTTCCCAAGTACTGTACCAAATTTGATCAAAATCGGTTGACTATATCATATAGCTCCCATAGGACCGATCGGCCAAAATAACTTTTTTAAATTAAAATTCGCTATATTTTGTTTTTTAATAAAGATATCGTAACCAAATTTGGCATTTGGAAATTCTTTAGAGTACTTAAGCAATGTGCCAAATTTGAACAAAATCGGTTGGCTATATCATATAGCTCCCATAGGTCCGATCTTCCAAAAAACGATTTATTAACAAAATTTGTTGTGTTTCGTTTGTTTGTTAAGATATTGGGACCAAATTTGATATTCGTGAATTTTTTATAGTTACTAAGCACTGTACTAAATTTAATCCAAATCAGTTGACTATATTATATAGCTCTCATGGAACCAATCGGTCCAAAAGTAACGTTTTTTTCGATGTGTTTCGTTTGTTTGTCAAGATATTTGAACTAAATTCGGCATTCAGATCTTTTTTAAGGTCTTTAAGCCACTGTGTCAAATTTTATTGAAATCGGTTGACTATATTATATAGCTGCCATAGGAACGATCGGTCAAAAAAAAATGTTTGGTTAAAAATTCTTCCGTTTTTGGTTTTTTGTGAAGGAGCCGGATTTTATTGCAAACTAGTGGTACAGGGTATCCCAAAGTCGTCCGCGCCCGACATTACGTACGCCATTTTTTATTACAATTTAGTTTGTTGGGAAAATAGCGAACGATTAGTTCGTTAACTATTCACTTAAAAGAACAAACTAAATAAGTTCAACTACATCCTTCTTTTTTAGTCAATTGTTCTTTGTTCGTTCTTATATTATTCTTTATTATTCATATATAAGAATAATATTTTGCTTCAGTTTTCAAAAGTATTTTTTTTTTAATAGTTTGTATTATCATACATAATTTTTTTAATCTTATACATGAAGATTGTTGGACAATAGAAAATAGAACAACTGAATGAAAATATGACTTCGTTCACTGAACTTGAACTTGTTCAGCGAAATGAACTAGATTTACCCAAATCTACTGCCAATATAAAAAAATTCCAAACAAATTGCAAGTCTTATACGATTTGTAGCCCAGATAATCGAATATATCAGATAGCATGTCGAGCTGATTGTTTTGGTGTAAGTTCTGTGAGGTCTAAAAATAAAAACTTTGTAAAATACATTAAAAACATTTCAAAATTAGCTTTAGATTAATTGAGTTGATCGAAATTAACTAAAGCGGTGTCAATTGACCCCACAAGGGCACTAAAAAACGATTCTCAAATATCGAAATATTACTCACTGTCCATGTACTAGTCAGCGGTACTGAAGAGAGGCTCTCTATGTTTGTTTTAGTTGTGTTTGTGTGCGCTCGGCTTATGTTTGTACAACACACAGATAGACACACAGATAGGCAGACAGAGAGTAAGAGAGAGAGTCAAAGGGTTGGCAAAAGAGCGGCATAAATCGCATTTGTGCATTTGCATTGAATGCAGATAGCGTCAAATAATAATATCAAGCTTACAACAATAACAACAATTGCTGTGACATGGGCTGGGACAAGGGGGGTGAAGATGGGGGTTAGGGTATACAAATAAACAAGTAGCAGATATAATGTATAGATTGATTCATAGATTGAAATAAAAATTGTATTCAGAGTTTATGATTTTAAACCCGCTAAGACCAAAGCGATTAAATAAAAAAATAACATTTTAATTAGTTAAGTTAGAAAAAATTAAAATTAAAAAATAAATTTTATTCTTGTAAAAAATATAATAAAATTGTTTACTTGTAAAACTTTAAGAGAAAAGAAATTTAATTCTCGTTAATCCCCAACTTGCAATATAGGGTGGTCCAATGCATACAATAAACTGACATTTTTTACGATGACGTCAAATGTTTTATTGAGGTCTGCCTTAAATTTACTCAAGATCACTTAAAAAAATTCCCAAATTGTTGCAGAATTTTGGTCAAAAATTGTATTTAGTGAAAAGAAATGAATTTAATTCTCGTTAATGCTCAACTTGCAATATAGGGTGGTCCAATGCTTACAATAAACATAGATTTCTCTCGATAACGTCATATTCGTTTGAGGTCTGCCTTAAATTTGTTCAATACCACTTAAAAAAATTCCCAAATTATTTAGTGAAAAGTAAAGAATTTAATTCTCATTAATGCCCAACTTGCAATATAGGGTGGTTCAATGCATACAATAAACTGACATTTTTCACATTTTTTATGATGACATCATATTTACTTGTAAAACTTTAAGAGAAAAGAAATTTAATTCTTATTAATGCCCAACTTGACATATAGGGTGGTCCAATATATACAATAAACTGACATTTTTTACGATGACGTCATATTAGTTTAAGGTCTGCAATAAATTTACTCAAGATCACTTAAAAAAATTCCCAAATTGTTGCAGAATTTTGGTCAAAAATTGTATTTAGTGAAGAGAAATGAATTTAATTCTCGTTAATGCTCAACTTGCAATATAGGGTGGTCCAATGCTTACAATAAACATAGATTTCGCTCGATGACGTCATATTCGTTTGAGGTCTGCCTTAAATTTGTTCAATACCATTAAAAAAAATTCCCAAATTATTTAGTGAAAAGTAAAGAATTTAATTCTCGTTAATGCCCAATTTGTGATATAGGGTGATCCAATGCTTACAATAAACATAGATTTCTCTCGATGACGTCATATTCGTTTGAGGTCTGCCTTAAATTTACTCAAGATCACTTAAAAAAAATGGCGGACGTAAAGTCGGGCGCGGACGACTTTAGGATACCCTGTACCACTAGCTTGTAATAAAGTCCGATTTCTTCACAAAAAACCAAAAACAGAAGAATTTTTAAGCAAACATTTTTTTTTGACCGATCGTTCCTATGGGAGCTATATGATATAGTCAACCGATTTCAATAAAATTTGACACGGTGCTTAAATACCTTAAAAAAGATATGAACGCCAAAGTTATTTCAAATATCTTTACAAACAAACAAAACACATCGAATTTTGTATAAAAAACGTGTTTTTGGACCGATTGGTCCTATGGGAGCTATATGATCTAGTCAAACGATTCGGATTAAATTTGGTACAGTGCTTAGGAACTATAAAATACTCACGAATGTCAAATTTGGTCCCAATATCTTAACAAACAAACGAAACACAGCAAATTTTGTTAAAAAATCGATGTTTTGGAAGATCGGACCTATGGGAGCTATATGATATAGTCCACCGATTTTGTTCAAATTTGGCACATTGCTTAAGTGATCTAAAAAATTTCCAAACGCCAAATCTGGTTAGGATATCTTTATTAAAAAACGAAATATAGCCAATTTTTCTTTAAAAAAGTTATTTTGGCCGATCGGTCCTATGGGAGCTATATGATATAGTCAACCGATTTTGATCAAATTTGGTACAGTGATTGGGAACTATCAAAAACTTTCGACTGCCAAATTTCGTTACGATATCTTCATAAACAAACGAATTATTCATCTAAAACACTTTTTTTTTTCGAGGTCGTCTCAAACACCCCCATGGGAGCTATATAATTTATCCCCGATATCAAAAAAATAAAATAAACTTGCCTCCTATGGAATAATATGGGATCTAATGTGAAAGTTTGGTAACTCTAGCTCTTACCATCTCTGAGATCTAGGCGTTCACACGGACGGACGGACGGACAGACGGACAGACGGACGGACAGACGGACAGACGGACATGGGTATATCGACTTCTCTATTCACCCTGATCATATTTTAGGTAACTTTGGGGTGTCTCCGACGTCTCCTTCTATATGTTACATACATTTTCGGCTTGCACAAACTTAATATACCCTTGGACCATACGGTACAGGGTATAAAAATCCCAAATTGTTGCAGAATTTTGATCAAAAATTATTTTTAGTGATGAGAGCTCACGAGGTTTTTTTTTTACACCCAAAACAAAAAGTAATCTACGCCACTGTGCTGTATATTATATACAAATAATACATACCAGCATATGTATATATAGATGTCTGAAGAAGTCTTGAATGCTAAAATCTACATGAAGATGAAACATGTGCAAATGTTGCATGCATTCCACTTTGACCTTTAATTCCCGGATTTTATGGCATAAGTCGCATATAAAAAAATATGAGAGTATTAACACATACATAGAGTGTGTGTGTGTGGGAGTGTGTGTGTGAGGGGCATGCGGCATGTTTTAAAGATTAGTGTCAAGTTTATTTTTTTGTTTCATATTTTTTTTTACATCTGCCGGAATTACATTTGGGGATTAAAAAATAAAATAATAAAAAGTCACTTGAAAAATTTAAGTTTTAAATTGAAAAGAAAATAATTTGAGAGTTAGGAAATAATGCATTAAAAACTCTTAAATTGTTTGTTGTAAATATTTTTTATATTAACTTGGACTGTCAATAAATTTCTCTCTCAGAAAAGTTTGAGAAATAAATAAAAAAACACTAAATTAAAAATTATGTAAAATTACAAATATTTTTTGGGGTCTAACGATACTTTTTTTTTATCAGAACTTTGAGAGATTTTACGAGGGTGGATTGATAAGTTTCCGGCCTGACCAAGAGATGGCGCCACTAGGCCTACCTTGAGGTGGCGTTCTATAGTACCATCCTTAGATAGCTTGTAGCTATAGTTTCAGCCCGATCGCCATGTTAGTTTAGATTTGAGAGCACACTAAACAAGACGCCTCTGTGTTTTTCTTGAAAATTCGAAATTCCAAAAAATCATTTCTACCGCCAATTTGACGTAGTATAAGCGTAATCCAAGCGAATTTTTGCGTCGATTCATAAACGTTGACGAAACTTGGGTCCACCACTACACTCCTGAAACCAAATAACAGTCTAAACAGTGGATTGGACCAGGGGAACCAACTCCAAAGAAGGCAAAAACAATTTTTTCAGCTAACAAGGTTATGGCTACTGTTTTTTGGGATGCAAGAGGTATTATATACATTGATTACCTTGAAAAGGGTAAAACTATCACTGGTCAATACTACGCAGACTTATTGCAACGTTTGAGCCACGAGGTGAAAATTAAACGACCTCATCTGGCGAAGAAAAGAGTCTTGTTTCATCACGATAACGCACCAGCGCACAAGTCAATCGTTGCGATGGCTAAAATCAACGATCTGAAGTTTGAATTAATGCCGCACCACCCCTACTCTCCAGACCTAGCCCCGAGTGACTATTATCTGTTTCCTAACCTCAAAAAATGGCTTGGCGGTAAGAGATTTGCGGACAATGAAGAAGTAATCGAAGCTGTGAATGGGTATTTTGAGGAGCTTGACGAATCAGTCTATAGAGATGGCATTACTAGACTAGACCACCGCTTTGAGAAATGTATCAGCCTTGGAGGAGATTATGTTGAGAAATAAAAAGAAAAAATTCTTAAAAATGTTGTTTTTCCTGGTCAGGCCGGAAACTTATCAATCCACCCTCGTATTTTACTTCAGCTCAAAAGCTATTGTAGTTCATTTAAATGCTTTTCAACAGTGTTTCAAAAAAGTTGATTTATTTTTTAGATAATTTAAGAAAATTTTGTATATTACATAGTCTAAGCATTTGTGTGAAGTTTGAACAAAATCGGTTTACTATTTTATATAGCTGCCATAAGAATATGGGCGCTCGTTTTGAGAGAGACACGAAAAATGAAGCGTCACCTTTCAAATGTTGCATCAACAGCATTGGGATGCTTCTGGGGTGCTGATGTCTCCGATGGTATTCTGTTATCGATATCCTACTTTTACCTCCACGTAGTGCACCCTGGTAACCTGAGTAACAGCCCACGTTGAGTTCTTTTTATGCTACTCTCGATTTCTCGATACTCTAGTCTGATTTTTATTTAGAAGCATTTTAGCAAGAATTTATAGTTTAAATAGAGGGCTCCGCTACCCGCTCACTTGATTCAACAACCCACGTTGAGTTCTATTTATGCATTTCTTGATTTGCAGACTGAAACCTATCTTGAACTTTCCGAGTTTTCGCTGAGTTCATAAGAGTGCGAAAGATATAGTCGTGCCTCACAGGTTCCTCCAATATCATCAGCAGTAATTGATACAGATATATCTGTCCGCATAACAGCAATGTAGAATCTTCAGTAAATCTAGAATTTTTCTGTTAGCTGCAGAGGTCTATTCGAAAATGAGTCATGTACTTGAAGCTCTCGGCAGGCGCCATTTTGTTTTTAACTACATTTGGATTTTGAATATAAAAAAAAAATTCTTTGAAAAATTAAAATCGAAAAAACTAACAACCAGACAGGTGGTACTAATGGGGTGCTCCTGGGGTGTTGATGTCTCCGATCGTATTCTATTATCGACAAACTCAGCACTCAATTCCTACTCTTACCTTCACGTGGTGCACCCTGGTAACCAGAGTAAGCTTGATGAAGATACGGTAACCAACCCATGTGGCTAACAAGCGGGAGGGAGCTCTAATTTTTTAAGCCATTCCAACACACTTGGTCTAAGGTTTAAAGAGAGTACTCATTGAAAAGCGGATGAATTGCATCGTCAATCAACGACAGGGGCAACTGCATGGGGCCGTCTGTCTCGGATCGAACAACTTGCTTTACAAACGTGTTATGCGTACCGTCCTTGACTTCATCAGCCATCGATGTTCAAGCATTGAAAGTAACAACAATGGAAACACTACTCCAAGAGGTTATCGTCTTAAAACGAGAAATCCTTCTGCTTCGGCAGCTGGCACAGGGATTTTGGAGGTGCCAACCCACGCAAAGACATTACGATGAATGAAACCAACACACTCAGGAGAGGTCGTCGCTTTGGTGCGCCAGCAAAAACATGGAGAAGATCTATTGATCATGAACTACAAGCCGCCAGCTACTCTTGGAATGATATCTGCCGTGAACTCCGTCATAGAGTTCGCTACAAGAGGACCTTTGCTGCTATGACTGGTAGTCGAGGATGACAGATGAAGAAGACCAACAGCATTGTGAGTTGGACAGGTCTTAATCGCTATCTTTTTTAGTGCGGAACATTTTGGTAGCTTACTTCGTCTACTTTAAAAAAAAAAAATGCAAATTTATGTAAAGGCTTCGATATCTGGCTAAAGTATCTTAAAGCCAAAGATAGCGTTTACTAGCAAGTTCGTTGGCTTTAAGGCTCTTAAACTTAAAATAGGCCAACTTCAAAACTTCCATATGAGAGATTGGACCACCTTGTGCCAACTTTTTTTTTTGTTTTTTGGCATGTCTTTTGGTTTTTGCCATTTTGTTTGCCTGTTTATAGAGCAACGCACGCTTTTTTTTTTAGGTTATTGCCTTGAGCGCGTTTGTAAACAAAAACAAGAGGGGAACAACTATGGGAAAGGGAGCGTAAGCGTGAGGGGGAAATGAAACGAATTGAAGATGGCCAAACAACAGACAACAAGCACTCGACTGTTTTTTTTTTTGTATACATTGCTGCTTCCTCTCTAGAACCCCCCTTCCCCACACGTCGACCCCACCATCCATCAGTCCAGCTCTTATCTACTGACTCACACATCGCTCTGGTTAAGATGGCATGAAAACTACTACGGCTGATGTGTCTATTTATTAAAGCATTTAACAAACCCAAAAAGAAAAAAATATTTAATTTAACAACATTTCCCATGAAAAAAAAAACGCCCAACACCTGTCTGAACAACCTCCATATGTGTCCCACAAAAAAACGAACATTTTTGGGAGAGCATTTTGCATATGCTAATTGGTTTTTGAAACAGTTCCGTGTGCACATATGGCCGTATATATAGGTAAATATATATATACCCTAAAGCCGGTGCGGCTATGTTAAGCTGGTAACAAAAAAAAAACAAAAAACAAGAAGGTCCTTGAACGAAGAGATCAATTTCGATAAGGTAAACGTTCATAAACGCTATGTCGTCTTATATAGTATTAAAGTAACAAATAAACCAACTTTCGAGGTTTTCGATTTTTTACAAATTTGTCAATCGATATTTTAGATATTTTAGATATTTTAGATATTTTAGATATTTTAGATATTTTAGATATTTTAGATATTTTAGATATTTTAGATATTTTAGATATTTTAGATATTTTAGATATTTTAGATATTTTAGATATTTAAGATATTTTAGATATATTTTAGATAGAATCTCAATCATTTATTATCTAAAGAGCATCTCATAGTCTTCTTTAGCTTTGAGACCACAACTTGACATTGGTTTATCAAATGGCCATAAGGTCTGTGTGTTTGTGTGTGTGTTTGTGCATGTGTGGGCAGTCAGTTCATTGGATCGAGCTCTATAAAAAGCTCTCTCCCCTACTCGGCATAGAAACCGCAGTACATAAATCAAATACTAACCATGGCCAAAACGCCTTCCGACTCAGCCAACCAACAGTTGCATACGAAGAGTTCTCTGGCCATGGAACTGGTTCTATTCGTATTTTCTCCAAACTCTCTTGTTTGGCAACACAAAAACGCAGAAAAACTTTTTGGCTAAATTGAAAACTGTGCAGGCTGCGTTTTTGGCTTTTGTTTGATTTGTTGTGGGTGCCAGGACGGCAGGGGAGCGGTCTTGGGGTGGTCAGCCGCATGCGAGTGAGAGAGAGAGAGAGAGAAAGAGACCCAGTTTCTAAAGTAAACATGCGGCAAATGAAACGCCAAAGCGTCACTTCAGTCAATGTGGCTGCCACGCCTCTGCTAGCGTCCCGCCCATAGATTCGCTTTGGGCCAGACTATTAAAAATGCAATGCGCTGTGTGTCTTTTGGGCATGAACAAACAGCTTGCCACATAGATACACACACACACGCACACACACACATATATATGCAGCTACACCTATACACAGTGTGTACTATAAATATGTAGACAGTCGGACAGACAGTGGGACAAAAAGACGGACGACGGTCTGTTGCCGCCTGTGTGGCATGCATTATGCATGTGCACACATGGATACAAGCACACACACACAGATACACAAATGTATCTAGCAGATACAGTTACAGTTCGCTGTATTGGCTTCTGCCTCCTAAGTGTGTGTGTGTGCGTGTGTGTGTGTGTGTTTATATAAACGCAACTTAAACAAAAACAAAATGCGCTGGTCATTGCTGTAAAATGAAAAATGAATCCAAAAACTTATATACGAGTTCATATAGGTAAAAGCTTACAGTCAGCGCAAAAATTATTCAAACACCTTGGATATGCATAAGTTTGTTGCTCTTAAATATAATTTTATTGGCGATATATTAAATCGATTAGCACTGTAAAGGAATTTCGATCCTGAAAATAAAACTTAATTACTTTTTAATTTTTACTTAAATCTTCATCAAATGGTCCAATTTTAATAAAATTGTGAAATAAAACCAAACTTGTAAACTTTTCTTTAATTAAAAAATTTTAAAAGCAATATGATTTTTTTATCTGCGTCAAAGTTTGTCAACTAAAATTCGTATCGGCTTTGAATCAGCCGCATTACGGCTGCTGTTCTGTGACGTCACGCTGCATACAAACCGCTCAGCTCAACTGGTGAGCTAATTCCAAGTTTATCGCCATCTATTAACGCCTGCTAACATTCAAAGCAAACCCAAAAGCCCACTAATCGATTCATCGATCGTTTTTATTTGAATTTAATGACCACTGTGAGCAATTCACTAAGGTTAAGCAAACTGAGTTAAGCCAACCGCCCACTTGCAACACACAACCTTGTTGATGTTGCACCACCCTGCAATTTATGACTCGCAATGCCGAATGTTTCGACGCCATTTGCATTTTTTATAACGTATTGTTCTCAACGCCTTTTGCGACTGTTGCACCAAGTTATTGCCACGTGTTAAGAGCGCCAAGTTCCACATCAATATGCGATGGTTCCATGTGGAACTGGAAATTGAGTGCCACAACAATGATGACGTTGGCCATTTGGCCGCGTTGCCGCGTGCCACATTGCTGCAATAAATTTCACAGCTGTGCATTTGAATCTATAAATTTTGCCCTTTTTTTAAGTGTTTTTACCTACATTGTATTGATACTTAAAAGTGAACTAGTTCAGGAAAGAGCTTAAAATGGAGTTACCTGCTGTAATAAAACTCGTTTTATGTGAATCAAATAAGGTTCTTGTGTTCTTGAACTTAAATTCCTTGAATACTCACGACTGTTTTCGTTAATGACGCATTTTAGCAAGAATTTATAGTTAAAATAGAGGGCTCCGCTACCCGCTCACTTGATTCAACAACACACGTTGAGTTCTTTTTATGGAATTCTCGATTTCTCGATACTCTAGTCTCATTTTTATATAGAAGCATTTTAGCAAGAATTTATACTTAAAATAGAGAGCTCCGCTACCCGCTCACTTGATTCAACAACCCACGTTGAGTTATTTTTATGCATTTCTTGATTTCCAGAGTGAAACCTATCGTGAACTTTCCGAGTTTTCGCTGAGTTCATAAGAGTGCGAAAGATATAGTCGTGCCTCACAGGTTCCTCCAATATCATCGTAGAAATTGATGCAGATATATCTTGTCCGCATAACAGCAATGTAGAATCTTCAGTAAATCTATATAAGGTTTTTTTTTTTTATCTGTAGAGATCTTTGCGAAAATGAGTCATGTACTTGGAGCTCTTGGCAGGCGCCATTTTGGTTTTAACTACTTTTGGATTTAGAATTTAAAAAATGATTTTTTGAAAAAAAAAAAAAAAATCGAAAAAAACTAACAACCTGACAGGTGGGGGACTCCTAAGGTCTCCTGATGTCTCCGATGGTATCCTGTTATCGGCAGACTTAGCACTCAATTCCTGCTCTTACCTCTTCGTGGCGCACCCTGGTAACCAGAGTAACCTTGATGAAGATACGGTAACCAACTCGTGTGGAAGTCTTGGTCAGGGCTAACACGAGAGGGAGTTCTCATTTTGTAAGCCATTCCAACATACTTGATCTAAGGGTTAAAGAGAGTACTCATTGAAAAGCGGATGAATTGCATCGCCAATCAACGACAATCTTTTCGTAAATTGTAACGTTTGCTCGCTAGGTTAGGCGCGGCTGCAAGGGGGAGTCTGTCTCGGATCGAACGACTCGCTCTACAAACGTGCTATGCGTATCGTCCTGGACTTCATCACCCATCGATGTTCAAGCACTGAAAGTAACAACAATGGAAACACTACTCCAAGACGTAATCGTCTTAATACGAAAAATCCTCCTGCTTTGGCAGTTGACACAAGGATTTTGGAGGTGCCAAGACCACGCGAAGACATCACGATGAATGAAACCAACACCCTCAGGGGAGAGGTCGTCGCTTTGGTGCGCCATCAAAAACATGGAGAAGATCTGTTGATCATGATACAAGCGGGCAGCTACTCATGGAATGATATCTGCCGTGAGCTCCGTCACAGAGTTCGCTACAATAGAATGCTCGAGGCCCTATGCTCCACAGGGAGTCGAGGATGACAGAAGGATCGCTTGGCACTTGAAATCTATAACTCTGCCAGGTATTCCCAAATAATTTCTAGTATTGCAAAGTTGCAGAAAGACAGCCAGATTCAGATGAGCATCCTGGCCAGACCCAGCGACTCCAGCGCTGGCTGCGTTCTCTAGGAAGTACAGGTCAGACATGTTTACTATAATGGGCTCACGCTCACGTGCATTTTCTTGTCCATACTACAAGTGAGGGTATCCAAAAGTCATAAAGCCCATCCGACCCCATTATGTCTCTCTGTCAAGGCTTATAATTAAGCTGGCAAGTTGAAAAGCTGGTGAATTCAACAAACAGTAAAGTATTGAGGGATTACTACAGCAATTATACATTCAGCTAAGTGCCGCCCACTCAGTTTAGCGCCTTGACAGTTCCACACAGTCGACCGACCCTGAACTCTGCAGCCCCTCAGTCTCGATTTGGGCAAATAAACAACAAACATTAGAGCAATGCGTTGTCCGGGCCGGCCTAATTTGTTTTTCTTTCGAGTTTAATTTGAAACCTGCTCAACGAGCTTACCACTGACCCACACTGACAAGCAGTGCGCCAGCCCAGCAGCCCCACTACCAAGCAGTCGCTCCTCCAACAGAGCCTCTCTCTCTCTCTTTTTGGCGCTCTTTTGTTGTGCTTTCAGCTGAGCCGCTGCGCAACAGTTTGTTTAGTCCAAAGTCCAAAAGCAAATTTTACTTTTTGTTAACTCAGCGTATAGCTCACTGGGATCTGGACGAGCGAAACTTAGAAACGAGTATTAAAAAAAAAACTGCTTGCGCCATGCTAAAAATGTGTTTATTTAGGATAACTCAAGGGTTTTTGGGCACTAGGCGGCAAGGATTTGCTGTACAGGTGTGTTCCCCCGCCCAGTTGACAATTGTCAGAGACAAAAAAGAAACACAAAGCGCATTGTTAAGGCGCCAAGGAGACGAAGAGCGTAGGGAGAGCGCAAAAGTGTAGGAAACTAGAAGTAAAGTGGCCGCGAGATGACGAAAACTGCTCGACAATTTGCCAGAACGATTTTCTTTTCATTTCTTATGGTTTTTGTTGTTGAGTAATTTTCTTTCCTTTTTTTTTTTTTTGTAGCTGCGGCAAATTAATAAGCAGTGAACACAATAAAAACAACAACAAATAACAGCAAAAGAAGCAGAATAATATGGGAAGCAAAGAGCAAAAGCAATGCAAAAAAGCAGGGGCAACATAAATCAGCAAAAAAAAAACAGTACCATCGCTTGCGACAATGGGATGCCCTTAAATCCAAACTGCTTGAGCGGATCAGCAAGCAGTTGTTGCTTGCAAAATTCCCTAAGTGGTTTTTTGTTTGCTAAAAAAAATAAATGCTAACTAAGCGCTTATTTAGTTAATTAAATTGTTGCTCAAGCAGTTCAAGCAGTTGATATTTCGATAATACAGTTTTGAGGCAAAATTATGTAGCACACAAACTTGCTGTAGCCTGGCCAGAATCATGAAAAAAATTAATACTAAGGCTCGAAACTGCTTGAGTGCAGTCTAACAAGCAGTTTTCAATTGCAAGATTCAGTTTTTGAGGCAATAACCTACGATAGTATCGCGAATTTTTACGTATATTCCAAATTCGATGTTTTTATGGCGTTATGTTGGTACTCATGTCTCCCACTTATGCCGACAAGCTCGGCCATTTTGAATGTTCACTTAATTGTTGACAGCTGCTTTGCTTGCACGTGTTTTGGCTCGTCTACGAATTTTACCTATTAAAGAAAAAGGATCAAAGAATTTGTATCAAATTTTGTGTGAAAAACGAAATAAAGTGCGCGGATGCATTCCGAATGTTGACTGTGGCATACGAAGAAGCTACCTTGGACCGAGGCAATGTTTATCGGTGGTACAAAATGTTCTCAGAAGGCCGAGAAGATGTGAGGACGCCCGACCTTCACCTTCAACAACAGACGATAAAATTGATGATGTGAATAAAATGGTATTGGCCAATCGTCGAATCACCTTTAGAGACAGGTTGCTGAGGAACTAGACATATCGATTGGCTCGTGCCATTCGATTTTTATCAATGATTTGGGCATGAGACGGGTCGCCGCGAAATTCCTACCCAAATTGCTCAATTTCGACCAAAAACAACATCGCATGAACATTGCTAATGAGATGTTGGACTCTGTCCGCGATGACCCAAAGTTGCTCCAGAGGGTCATAGCTGGTGACGTGGAAACCAAAGCTCAATCATCTCAATGGAAGCTGCCGCAGGAACCAAGACCAAAAAAAGCGCGCCGAGTTCGGTCGAATAAGAAAGTTTTGCTTACAGTTTTCTGCGATTGCAGGGGCGTGGTGCATCATGAGTTTTTGCCACAGGGTAGAACGGTCAATAAGGAATATTACCTGCAAGTTATGCGCAATTTGCTCGAAACAATCCGCCAGAAATGCCCGGATGTGTGGAAGAACAAAAATTGGCTTTTGCACCACGATAATGCCCCTGCTCACACATCGTTGCTTGTGCGCGACTTATTGGCCAAAAACAACACACTAATGATGCCGCGCCACCGTATTCCCCAGATCTGGCCCCCTGAGACTTTTTCTTGTTCACTAAACTAAAGAGGCCCATGAAAGGAGGACGCTACGCTACGATTGACGAGATAAAGACGGCATCGAAGGAGGAGCTGAACAAGATAAAAAAAAATGATTTCTTAAAGTGCTTCGAAGATTGGAAAAACCGTTGGCACGAGTGTATAATATCTCACGGGGATTCATGAGTAAATAAATAATTTTTTAAGAAACACAAAATTCGCGATACTTTTTGAACACACCTCGTAGTCGAATTTTTGTTAGACCAGCGCTAAAACTAAATAATTTAAAAAATTCTAAAGAAATGAATTCTAAATTAAAACTTAACAAAAAAATTTAACAAAAAATTGCCCAAACCTCTGCTCCTCAGAAATTGTCAGATAATCCAAGTGACATAGATCTTGGGCAAGTCTACAATACCCTATGAACGCTTTTGGTTGCAGTGTATTAAAAACAGAAAAAAACGAAACAAAAAAAAATAAATAAAAACTCGCTAAAAGAAATCACAGTAATTAATTAGTGTGTGTGTGTGCGTGCGTGTGTTTGTGTGTGTGTGTGTGCAGAGGGTCTCATAAATTAATTGCCACTGTGTGTATGGCGAGTGCTGAGTGGCCACATTGCCACTGGAGCCGCAATCCATTTCAGCCCCGAACCGAACCGAACCCAAACTCCAACTCCAACCCCCCAACCAAACCATACCACTTACTCACTCTAAAAGGCCGCACTTTATCAGTTGAGTTTTATGCTTGTAAGTCTGCCACATTTGTTAAGCCTTTAGCTAACTCTGTCTCTGCCTGCCCCTTGACTCGCTTTAAGTACCACACCGCCCCTCGTCTAAGCTGCTTCAAGTTGCCACACAAACTTGCCACTTGGCACTTGTCAGGTGGCCAAAGTTCACTTTCTGATGCTGCCTGCTGCCTCTTTGCTAACTTTGAATTATGATGCCCCGCTGCGACTACAATTCTTCATCTATATACATATATATGTATATATATATATGTACATATATACTCTGTATGTGTGTCTGTTTGCATATATCGCCCTACAACAATCCAACACTCTGTTACATATTTGCAAGACAGTCGCCTAAGTAGACCAAAAGATACTCCTAGGAACAGCCCCCAGAAGTTGTCTGTGAGACGCCGCCAAACGGAAACGGAAACGACGTAAACGGAAACTCATGTCTAACAAGTTGCTGAAACTATGCAGGACGCTGCAGCAAACATGATTAGTGCACAGGAAATGGCTCAACATGGCATAGAGAGCGGCTAAATGAATCAGTTGAAATAGGACTAGACAGTGTGGCACACTGAGCGGCGCTAGGGGAAGAGGGCAGAAAATGTGTTTCGAAGTCTTTTGTGAGCTCTGCTATATATATACACTTCGAAGTGAAGAGCCTCTCCTGGTACGCACCTGGGCAGCATCGCAGCCAAACCCTTTCCCAAAAGAAAATTGTGTTGAAAGTCTTTTGTGAGCTCTTATCTATAGAAGTGTACTTCAAAGTGAAGAACCCACCCAAGATTAGGTCCTAGGTCGATACCTGGACATTGTAAACATTCCATAAGGCCACTTTAGAGACTTTCGAGAGAAAAATCGCATCCATGGAACGACAAATTTACTTGGGGACTCCAGTCAGCTGTGGATCTAGAATTTAGTCTTGAGGGCTATATACTTCGAAGTGTATATATCACAGCTCGCAAAAGACTATCAGGAAGGCCCGCCACTGCAATGGGAAGACCAGACAAAAGAGGGAATCTTCGTAGCACTAGATAGGAATTGCTGGCGCGGAATAATTTCCGCGACCAAGACCGACCTACGATCGTAAAACCCAAACAGACAAATAGATAGGTTCGGAAGGTAAACGGAAGTAGGACATTTAGAATATCTTTTGACATGACATTTTAATATACTACATTATTGAGCGAACTCGACAGTGCACTCAACCATTATACCAGAGGTTGTGGGTTCCAATCCCACATTAAGCTTGGTCCTGCACCTGTCCTATTTCCCTAATTTTTCCTGTCTATTAAATATCCTTATCAGTTACACCCAATAAAGGCATCACAAAGGGACTGTTCTTGGCCTAAGTTCCAGCTACCACCTTAACCTACCTAGCTACTACATTATTCCAATTCTCTCCACGGAACGTTCTACACAATGTGATCTCCGGCACATAACGTAATGGATGTTTGTTTTTAGAACGTCAAGAGTTTGAGGATTAAGACCAACGTGGTCTTGGTGACCGATTGTAGCTTCCTCCAATAAAGCCAAATCGCTTCGAGTTGACCCCCGCCGTGTTAGAACTACAACTCTTCCGGGTACAGGTAAAAAAAAATGATGAAGCGAATTGATGGATTGAGTTAAAGCTTCATCAAGCACACTACCAGACCAAATGAAGCACTATACAGCGATTGTTCTCCTGTAGATTTACTCACCAGGTTGACGAAGGCTGCTTATGGGGTATGAGTGAAAAATTAGTCTTATAGCAGAAGAAAATTAGCTATATCTTTATTCAAACTTGCATGTTCCACGCAATGTCGGTTCCACGAGAGGTCTTCGTTTCCGAACCCCCCTTAAAGTTTTAAAAATGGGTTGATAATATTTCGCGAGCTCTAATATATACAACTCGAAGTCAAGAACCCCACCAAGACCGGATACTGGATTCACATATACCATGACTATCCAATGCCAGTTCTTGAAGGAATAAGAATGGAGATATAAGTCCATAAGAAAGACCCAAATGCTGTGCGTTGAATGGAACGAGCATTTTCCTGATGGATTCACATCAAAACATCTAAGACAGATTCTGCTTCTTGGAGATATGTCGCCTGAATGATAGCATTAGTCGATCATTATCCTGCCCCAACCACAACATGCATAATCCTTCGAAGGCAGCCAAGACAACAAATTTCGTCAAAGAATTTTCAAGTTGTATTTAACTGAGATCTGGTATGCCCTACATCTTAGTCTTAAGCAGCTTACAACAACACCCTTGACTCCTTGAAATGTTCAGGTTATAATAAAAATTGGCTCACTAAGACTGACGTAGTGCGTCCAGTTTTGGGCTGAGCCTTGCCATATTAACTTTTCGGGTAGCATATGCACGTTTCTGGGTTACCTTTTTTTTCTTATGTTTTTTTTTTTGTATCCAGGAGTCTGTGTTATGATATATGTTTATGCCCAGCATACTATAAATGTCCTACAGTGTTGGTAACTTCTCATATGAGACATGTTGACGGGGTAGCAACAAAGTTGCTAAGACAGCAGGAGACGCCGCCGCCAGAGGCTCAGCTGAAATCCTTTTTACTTACTTTTTTGTTGCTTTTACTTTGCTTGGCAACGCATAAAAATAGCACGAAGAAGTTGTTCGCTCTCCCTTGAATAAGGACTCCCTTCCGGAGAAACCCCAAAGCCCGCAGCCCCCGACTATCCCCAGCGCCGTTTTTTATCTGCATTGCATTTTGCGGTTGCCATTGCGGTCGCACTCATTGTGTATTAGTGTATCCGTGTGTATCCGTGTGTATACGTGTGTGTGTGTGTGTCGTCTGCGTAAAGGCTTAAAGTATTACGGACGGAATGGACCCTATCCGCGCAAGCCCCCCTGGAGCCATTTAGCTAAGCCAAATGTTGACGACAACGTTTGCTACTTTTGGCTTTAGCAATATGAGCAACTTTTTCCAGTTTGTTTGTTTGTTTGTTCCGATGTTGTTGTTGTTGCTGTTGTTGTTGTTGTTGATAGCTAGCAACAAATTGCTGTAAGCTGTGAAACTAATCTTGAAGCCGCACACTGATTCAAAGCCCATTGAAAAATGTTCAAAATCAATAAGTCCTCAAATGAGTTGCCTACGTCATAAGCATTGTATTTTGAAATTTTGAAAAATTTGGTAGCATCAAACAATCGGTTTACAAACGAATCCAAATAAAATGTTCCAATGCGTTTTCCGCATCACGACTGACTCATTTTGTTCTAATTTGGGAAACTAATTTCAAAACATTTTGATCGATTTTTCAAAAAAATTATCACAATGAAAATTTTTGTATTTCATCTTAAGTTTATAAGTGCCAGATATTATTCCCATTTGATTTCTAAGAGTTCAAAAATCGATTTTTCATAAATGTTATCAAACTTCAGTGTAACAAGAAATTTCCATACATTTTTTTTTGGAAAACTCTTCTAAACTTTTAAAAATCGATTTTTCAAAAAATTATCAACACTAAAAATTTTATATTTCGACAATTCTTCGTTCAAGAACAGCATAAGACCATAACTGAAAAATTAAATTTCAAATAATTTTTTGCACGGCTGATTTCTAAAATTTCGAATATCGATTTCTTATAAATATCATCAATATCTTCTGTGAAAGAAGATATTTTAATACATTTTCTTTTGGGAAGCTACACTTAAAAATCGATTTTTCAGAAAATCGTCAATTCCTTGTTCAAGAAGAGCATAGGATTATAAGTGAAAGATAAAATTAAAAAAAAAAAATTCCAGGAAGGCTTTAGATATCATATATTTAAAAATCGATTTTTCATAAATATCATATTTTCACTAAAACAAAAAATTGTAATAAATTATTTTTGGGCAGATTTTAAAAATTGACTATTCAGAAAAATTATCACCACTAAATATTCTGTGTTTCGGCAGTCCTTCGTTCAAGTACAGGATAGTCAAAAATAAAACTATTTTTGGGAAAGCTGATTTTTTAACTTAGAAAAATTTATTTTTTACAAATAATCTTCAATGAAACAAAAAATTTTCATAAATTTGTATTGGAAAGTTGATTTCTATACTTTCAAAAATCGATTTTTCACAAATCAGCATCTCTAAATATTTTGTATTTCTTCAACTGCTTCGTTTGTCCATTTCCGAGTTTATTAATTACAGTTGAAGTCTACTAACATGCTTAACGCGAGAAATGTCCGAAAAATTTAGATTTATCAGTATGTCCGTTTTATATCTATTTCCATAAAGTCCACTCTAAGATTTTTACTATCGAACTATGAAATACTTGTATTTTAAACAGTAAAGCTGTATAAGATAATAATGCTGTTATAAGGCGAAAAAAAAGCTTTCTCAATTTTTCAGTTTTTATACCCTGTACTCTATGGTACAAAGGATATATTAAGTTTGTGTAAGCCGAAAGTTTATGTAACATATAAAAGGAGTCGTCGGAGACAACCCAAAGTTACCTAAAATATAATCAGGGTGACTAGAGAAGTCTATATGCCCATGTCCGTCCGTTTGAACGCCTAGATCTCAGAGATGGTAAGAGCTAGAATGACCAAACTTTCACATTAGATACCATATTTATCCATAGCAGACAAGTTTATTTTATTTTTTGATATCGGGGATAAATTATATAGCTCCCATGGGGATGTTTGAGACGAACTCGACAAAAAAAAATGCGTTTTAGATGAATAATTCGTTTGTTTATGAAGATATCGTAACCAAATTTGGTATTCGAAAGTTTTTTATAGTTCCCAATCACTGTACCAAATTTGATCGAAATCGGTTGACTATATCATAGGACCGATCGGCCAAAATATCTTTTTTAAAAAAAATTCGCTATATTTCGTTTTTTAATAAAGATATCGTAACCAGATTTGGCGTTTGGAAATTTTTTAGAGCACTTAAGCAATATGCCAAATTTGAACAAAATCGGTTGACTATTTCATATAGCTCCCATAGGGAAGATCTTCTAAAAACTCGATTTTTGAACAAAATTTGTTGTGTTTCGTTTGTTAGTTAAGATATTGGGACCAAATTTGGTATTCGTAAGTTTTTTTGTAGTTCCTAAGCACTGTACTAAATTTAATTAAAATCGGTTGACTATATCTTATAGCTCCCATAGGAGGAATCGGCAAAAAAAAACGTTTTTTACGCAAAATTCTTTGTGTTTCGTTTGTTTGAACTAAATTCGGCATTCAGATCTTTTTAAGGTATTAAAGTACCGTGTCAAATTTGATCAAAATCGGTTGACTATATCATAAGCACCCATAGGAAGGATCGGTCAAAAAAAATTCTTGTTTGTTTGGTTTTTTATGAAGAAATCGGATTTATTGCCAGCTAGTGGTACAGGGTATTCCAAAGTCGTTTTTAAACTTAAAACTTAATTCGCAATTTAAAAAATTCAATATATTTTTACGATTATTTTCCAATGCTATTGAACCAGTGTGCACACTTTCCCGCCTTCCAATTTTTTATTCCATGTTTTGCTGCTGTTTTTCTTCTGCTGCTGTAGTTGACTGTGAAACTACTTTAGCGGATTACTTTTGGATATTTTTGTAACCACACACACACACACACACACACACACGCACACACTCACACACACAAGTGATAGCAGTCAACTGCTTAGTTGCACATTTTGCTTTATTTTTAGTATACTATAAGTAGCAAGTGGGTAGCACTGCTTTGTGGTGCTGCACAGTGGTGCAGTTGGTAAGGGCAAGGTGCTGCTCGTTGGTGCAAGGTGTGCTGGCATGGTAAGGTTATCTGCTGTTGCACATATGTAACTGATTCTTCTGCTGCCGCTGTTGGCGTGTTGACTGCACTCATTAGCCATATGTAATTTGCGGTGCACTCGTGAGGCGCGTGCAATTTGCGTAGCCTATTTTTGTGCGCTAACAAGCAACAACGACACACAATGGGCGGAATGGGGCGTGGCGGTTCGGTGCTCTAATGCAACACGAGCTCACAAACAGACCCACCCAGAATCACATCAATAAAGTCAACCAGATTATTAACATAATAATGCAATAATTCTGGCATACCTGTTAGTGTGTGCGTGTGTCTGTGTTGGTATGTGTATATATATACATTGTGCACACCTTATGAATTGTGGCTGTCAATAGCTGTAAGTTTCAACTCGATATGTTCACGTGTATGAACACAATCGGTACCACACTTATAGGGTTTTCCAACAAGAGGTGTTATTTTAAAACACCCGGTATTTTGGTAGCTGTCACTTTGAAAGCTTTTATTCTTTGACATTTGGCACGTAGAAACTACGCCATTACTAAAAATGGAACGATACACGCTTCAACAACGCATTGAAATTTCTAAAATTCACTACAAAAATGGTGAAAATCTTGCAGTCACAGTTCGCAAAACTAAAGCACCTTGTCGGACCGCAATACAGAAATTGGTGGTAAAATTCGAGCTGTTGGGACAAGTTAGTGATGTGACGAATGAAACCCGTGCACGTCGCTCAAGAACAACTGAGAATATTTCTGCTGTAGCCCAAAGTGTTAAAGAAAACCCAGGTTTGTCCATTCCTCAACGTTCCTTGAAATTGGGCATTCCACAAACGTCATTACAGCGTATTTTGCATACAGACTTGGGCCTTAAGGCTTTAAAAGTTTAGTTATCACAAGCACTCAAGCCGACGGATCATCAACAACGTCGTGTCTTTGCTGATTGGGTTCTTGAAATGCATGAAAATGATCCGGAATTCCATCGAAAAATCATTGTGACTAATGAGGCCCATTTCCGCCTCGGTGGCTGTCATTTCTTGGGCTCGGAAAACCCAAGAGTTATGGTTGAGAAGCATCTCCATCCTCAACGTGTGACTGTTTGGTGCGATTTATGGTCCGGTGGGGTCATTGGACCTTACTTTTTCGAAAATTAGGTTGGATCAACAGTTACGGTGAACGGATTGTGCTATCGAGAGATGATTATCTCTCGTAGAGGTGATCACAATTGGCCACCGAGATCTTATGATTTAATACCTTGCGACTTCTTTCTTTGGGGCCACGTGAAAGATAAGGTCTACGCCAACAGCCCAGCGTCGATTCAAGACCTCAAAGATAGAATTCGTGAGGCTATCGAGGACATAGGGCAGCCACTTTGCGATATGGTTATGGAAACTTTCATGAAAAGGATATGGTCCTGTAGCGTGGTTGTGGTGGCCATTTGTTGTTGTTGCTGATATTGTTTTTTCATTATTAACGGCATGCCTTCCTCTTTATTATGAAATAAACATCCGATCATTTATCTGAAAAAATGACATTTATCTTTGAATACCAAAATAACACCTCTTATTGGAAACCCCTTTGTTTCTCAAGACATAGCATTTTTTGATGCAGCAGAAAAAGTAGCCAGGCTACTAACAGATTTAATTTTCAGAGCTCTCTCTAAAATTGTCAAGTTCGATCTAAGCAAGAGCGCTATTTTAAAATATTGTCCATCCCAGCTCTTTCCATTGCTAGCTTCCATTATGCATTGACATATGCATGAAAAAAAGTTCAAATAACTTTTTATAGATGACGCAGATACTTTATTTCTGGAGTACCTGTAAGTGTGTGCGTGTATCTATGTGTTTGGACAGCCATATCGCTTAATCTAAACAGCATAATGCCATAAATGTACTTGTAATACATTTCGAGCTGTCATTGGAGCTTTATTTTATTATTTTATCAACATTGTTCCACTTTTTTATTAGTGTTGTTTTTTTTTTTTTTAGTGAATTTTCCATGAATTGTGGCGAACGGAAGGCGGTACTATCAAGTATCTGTTGTCGTCTATGTGATTGAATGTGTATCCATAAAGCTGTTCGTGATTAGGGGTTGCTCAGAGAGAGGTGTTTGGGGGGAACTGACTATAGTGCAGGTTAGAACTAGCTGGGCAAAAAGGCATATGGCCAATGACACAACAAAGCAAAGTCAAACTGTTGCTATGCGCGCACACACACACACA
Source organism: Chymomyza amoena (assembly GCA_037043745.1). NCBI lineage: Eukaryota > Metazoa > Arthropoda > Insecta > Diptera > Drosophilidae > Chymomyza > Chymomyza amoena. The sequence goes on along the minus strand of JBAMAX010004408.1, from coordinate 112,758 downwards.
TATACACTCGCACCCACACTATGCCACAAGTTAGCATTGTTTATTGTAGCGCAGTCGCGGTCGACGTCGCTGCCTCAGTTGAGGCCGCTGCCGACGACGCTGTCGCCATTCGCATTCACTTTGTGCATTTCCGTGAAGCGGAAATTCGCGTAAATTGCCGACATGTCCAGCAGATGGCGACATCCACCCACCACAATGCCTGGCCGGAAGTTGATGCAAGTCTAGAAACAAGTGCCAAATGCCGGAAGCCTATGGCATACTTGTGAACAGCAGCGACAGCCGTAATAGATGCAAGAAATGTATATAAAGCCATATGGAATGGAAACTGCTAACTGCATGGAAAACCAGAGCACTGCCACTTGTTGGGAGTGACAAACCCGGAAATGTAGCGACAGGAAGCCGGGTTCAATAAACTTGTGCAAGCTGCAAAAGATTGAAGCACAAAACGAAGTCAAAAGCGACCTTGACATAGTTAGGAATACTAAAAAAGATACGGATAAAGCTGCAGCTCTACATGATCACAGCGGTCAAAGCTGACGACCATGAATCTCTATGAGAACAACTATGAATGCTGCGACAAACAAAGGAAGGATGTAGTGCGGCCGTGTTACATAACGATGCGGAATAAGGTATCGTCTAACTTTAACTTACTGAAATCATAGGCCACGCCATTGACTGAGCTTAGTGGTCTTGTTCCTTGAAGATGTCTACATGGATCTTATATTCCTATTCATCCATTTGGGTTGATTTCCATACCTCAAATGCTACTGGGATGACCAGTGGCAACGGGAGCAGGTGAAAGTATAAGGATAACTGGAAGCAGCATCTATGTTCCGCATCACTATGTTACTCCTTTGTAATACCAGACAAACAGTTGAAAATACCCCAGGAAGTAAGCGGGGCTTATCCACCCAACCCCTATTATGTTCGCTGAGACCAGGATTCTTCGGATGTCACTAAGACCAGCTACAAGTAGCTGAAATAGTCAATCAAGGTAGCAACGCCTGTTTAAAAGACGTAAGATTCGGAATGCGGCAAGATCTCTATTCTCAAATTCATAACCGAAACTAAACAGTTTCCATCCATCGGTAACTTCGATATATTTCTACGAATACGCTTAAAATCAAGCCATTCCTATATCAACAACGAAGTCCACAGACGAAAGCTTGGCCAAACACTGCGGAAGTTCCCAAAAGATACCGACAATAGCACCCTGCATTATAAGCCCAAAGTCATTGAATATAAAAGACGTCCTAACACAAAATTGCGGCGCTTAACCTTGGAATACCAAAATTGACGTCACAGCAGTATCAATAGACTCAATGACTTCACTCCCTAGAGACCACTTGCTTGCTCTTTCTACCTGCCATGGTCCTGAGCATCTAGTTGTTCTGATAATCTTCCACATCAACCTAACGCACTTGACTTGACTCGCTACCAAGCCACCTCTTAGGCCCCTTTTATAGCTGCTCCAAAAATATAAACGCATATTCCGAGCCAATTAAAATGTTCAGTCATAAATTTGTTTTATTTGTTTTCATTTTGGAGCAACTATTTTTTTTTTTTTTATGTTCCTACAACACTGAAAACGTTCAGCCACCCCCCTATATAAACCGTAACTATTTTAACTTGCCCCATCAAAGCAACCACTTGAATTCTTTCGACGTTTTTTTTTTTTTCAGCTGGGGAGGTAAACTACAACCCGAGCTCATTATGTGTACAGCCCACTCCGGGAGCAAGCAACACAAAGTCTGGCGTTTTATGATGAAGTGATTGAAGTACAACCCGCTGGAATGCTCGGAATTACCACTAGACATGCAAGCGACGTGTTGCTATTCATTTTAACCCGAAGTTTTTCCTGTGTTTTTTGGCATACTCTATGCTTCTAGGGTAAGGACTATTACAGTTTGGTGAGTGGAAAAGAAAAAGAGAGTTTTAAGACGGCTAAGAGAATTAGTTTATTCAATGCAGATGTTTTGGGACATATGTATTAGCGTCTCAAATCTTGTGGATTAGAGGAGCTGGAGTCAGTGGCGGAAACACGGGAAGAGGTTGCAGGTCTGAACCCCTTTGGAAAATGGGTTGAAAGTCTTTGAGGAGCTGCACTTCGAAGTGAAGACACACCCCCAGCACCAAATCCTAGATGCGCACTTGGCTGGAGTCAACAGAAGCACATAGGCTCGTCCGTGAGGAATACAACAAAGCAGAAAAACAGACGCTTCATTCTCGAGTTATGGAAGGGTCTTGCATTCGAAGTACCGCGCCATCTGAGCTAGATCTTGTGGATAAGCAGAGCTAGAGTCAAAACAAACATAAAGGCTCAGTTCCAAGCAAATGAGACGCTTCGTTCTGAAGTTAGAGGAAGGCTGTAAGTCATTTTATGGGGATTCAAAGTAAGGCTGTAATTGAGCTCTAGATCAGTAACTATCTTGTGGACTAGAAGAGCTGAGGCCAAGATAGGCGTGGCCAAGAAAATTGCAACAAAGACATTTTCAAGCAAACGAGACGCTTCGTTCTGAAGTTAGAGAAAGGCTCCAAGTCATTTTATGGGGATTCAGAGGAAGGCTGTAATTGAGCTCTAGATCCGTAACTATCTTGTGGACTAGACGAGCTGAGGTCAAGATAGGCGCGGCCGAGAAGAATGCAACAAAGACATTTTCAAGCAAACAAGACGCTCCGTTCTTGAGTTGGATTTGGGGAGTCAAAGTATAGCTGCGAAAGAGCTCATTGAAAAAAGTTCCTGAAATATAGATCTTAACAAATAAATAATAGCTTGGGTTTTAAATTAAAAAATGTTGGGTTGGACCTAAGCCCTCCGTCGGCTCGAACCCCAGGGTATTCCAACTTCTATTCTAGCAGTCCTTGGCTAAGCTGCAGCGTATTCCACAGTCACCCGAACCTTAACATTTCTTTTATTATTTTTATGTTATTTTTATTTCTTGCAATATAGTGGAAATATATATTTGTTGCGTGTTAATTGGGCAACGTAATGACAAACAAATTGGGATTGAAGTGGCACATAAATTATTGTCCAACGATTTGCATGTCAGTGTGCCCGTATTGGCTTTGGCCCGGCTCAATCATTTTGTTGGCTCACGGGACTGTGGTGCCTTGGAGCTGGCACGTAAAGCCTGATAGCCGGTTTTACCGATTCTGAACATAAATCCGCCATGGCCAGGTGGTAGCACATAGAGCACGGCCTTGGGTTTTTTGGACACGGCTGAGACGGCTGAGGCGGCTGAGACGGTTTCTTTGGTGGCTGGCAACAGCGGCTGAGCGGCGCTCTCGGGCTGGGTGGGCTGTGATGCAGACATGGCTGAGCACACCAATCCAAAGAGAGATAGAGAGAGTGCGATAAGAGAGAGCGTATTGGGCTAAGCCATATAGACCGCAGCACTTACCTACGTAGTTTCCTGGACACTAGCTGTAGCTATACTGAGCTGAGCTCAGGCAGCAGCACGCAATTTATTAAAAACAAAAAAAAAAAAACAAGGGGTGCCGCCCCTCGCTGCCAAGCATATTAGTTTTGTTTTTACAGACAGGTAATGTGATCCAAAGTCGCAAAACTTTCCATGGCGTCAGCTGGCGGCGCTTGGCGCACTTCTTGGCGAAATTCAAAATGACAAACAAATTTGAAACCAGCTTGGCGCTCTACGAACTTGCAATACTCTACAAAGAGTATTTTGCTGGAAATTTAAAAACTGACGCTCGTCAAATTTAAGCAAACTGACTTTGGAGTAAAATTCTTAACTTCATCTGTAGCACGCCACAGCTACTAACTCTACTGCAGAGTATTTATTATAAAGGAAAGTGTATTTAGTTTGTAGAGAGTACATTTGCAGGCTCTTCAGCTCAGTGTCAGTGTCAAATGTATGCAAAGTAGTTGAGTAGATGATGCTTGGCATAATGAGATGAGTAAGAACTCAGCTCTTGGCCAAAACAATTGCTTTAACCTTGGTTATATGCAAAAACAACGCAACAACACCTCCCACCCAAACAGTGTGACCAAAACCAACCAAACCAAACCATTTGGCAACTGTGTGGCAATTCCATTTGTTTTTGTGTTTATCGTGCGCCATTTTCCATAATTTCAGCATTTGTATAAAATTCGCATATTTCCGCCATTTAGTGCGCCGCCATGACAAACCCAGACCCCCGCCCAGGACTATCAAAATTCATTGGGCCAGACTGTGAGCGCTCTGGGCGTTCTGTTGATGCTATCATTAAGAGCTCTATGCAAATAACAACAACAACAACGACAACATTGGTAATAAAATTAATTAAAATTCAATAAATAGCAACAAACAAACTGAAACATTCAACATGGAAGCAAAACAAATTCTGGTCAAGATAAAAATATGTTGGGATCAAAAAACCAGCACAGCAATAAATAGAACCAGAGCAGCATGGAATAAGGATAATTTTGATGGTCGATAATTTTGACTGTAAATTAATTAAGTGTGGCTAATAAGTTTGGTAATTAAAACAAAAAATTCGTATAATCGAGCATAACTTCAGATTAAATTTGGTTGAACTTTGGGTGCAAGCAAAGTGCATAATGTGAGCAGCTCGTGTTTAAGACGCCCAGGAACATTCGCCGCTGCCAACATAGAGTGACCAACTTTTTTTAAGATGCTAAGCGACAAGGCGACCCCTTATCATGCGACCTCTTCAACTTCGTCCTGGAGAGCGTTCTGCGGAAGGCCGGCGTACATCGCACTGGCACTATTTTCTACAAGAGTGTCCAGCTCCTTGCGTACACCGACGACATCGACATCATTGGGCGTACCAAGCGAGATGTCACCGCGGCCTTCAGTGCTATTGAACGGGAGTCTGCGAAAATGGGTCTGGCGGTAAATGAGGGCAAAACGAAGTATATGCTGTCGTCAAGTAGGGACGTGCGGCGGCTTGGGTCCCAGATTACGGCCGACAGCTATACTTTCGATGTTGTCAAGGAATTCATCTACCTTGGCACCGCCGTTACCACCGACAACGATGTCAGCCTGGAGATCAAGCGCAGAATAACTCTTGCCAACAGGTGCTATTTCGGTCCCAATAGGCAATTGAGTTGTAGAGACCTTTCTCGCGCGACAAAACTATCACTCTACAAGGCACTTATCCTTCCAGTGCTTCTTTACGGCGCGGAAGCCTGGACCGTGTCGCTAACTGATGCAGCTGCCTTGGGAGTTTTCGAGAGGAAAGTACTGCGCAAAATCTTTGGTCCTATTCGAGTTGGCGATGACTACCGCATCCGCACCAACCAGGAGCTGTATGAGCTCTTCAACGACATGGACACTGCTCAGCGTATCAACATCCAGCGGCTTCGCTGGCTCGGACATGTCGTTAGGATGGACGAGGATGCTCCAGTTAAACGTGTGTTCGATGCGGTAGTCAGCGGCCGTCGGCGGAGAGGACGACCGTGTCTGCGTTGGAAAGACCAAGTGGAAGGGGCCCTGTCTTCGCTCGGTGTGACCAACTGGAGAAGGCGCGCGCAATGCAGAGGCGCCTGGAGAGACGTTTTAAGGCAGGCCGTAACCCGGTAATCGGGTTGGTATGGCCACATAAGAAGAAGAAGCGACAATATATAGTGAGGACAACTCTTTTTAAAATGCTCAGCAACATTTGACTTTTCATATATAGTGTGACCAACGCATTGCTACAACGCTCAAGAACATTTTGCCAAAAACTCCGAGTCTATTGATTAAATAGAGTAAATTTTTTTTAAAATCTATTATCAAATCCCCTATGAACTAAATCTAAAACGAGATCTTCAAAAAGTTGCAGCTTTCAAAAAATATAAGCTTTCTTTGCTGCAAAAGTTTGCGGAAACAGGCAAATCTTTTGCTAAAATTTTGAATTCTTCAAGATGAATACATTTTTTTTGGAGATCCAAGCAAAATGTGAAAAAATTTTATTCTATGCTTCTGGTCTTGTAAGTTTAAGCGAAAAGTTGGTGGAAAATCCTAACTTAAAAATGGCGTACGTAAAGTCGGGCGCGGACGACTTTGGGATACCCTGTACCACTAGCTTGAAATAAAATCCGGTTCCTTCATAAAAACCAAAAACAGAAGAATTTGTAAGGAATTTGTTTTTTTTCCGATCGTTCTTATGGCAGCTAAATGATATAGTCAACCAACTATAAAAAACTTACGAATACCAAATTTAATTTCAATATCTTCACAAACAAACGAAATAGAAGAAATTTTTTTCAAAAATCGATTTTTTTGAAGATTGTCCCTATGGGAGCTATATGAAATAGTCAAACAATTTTGTTCAAATTTGGTACAATGCTTAGGTATAAACCTTGAAAATTTATTTAAATAATTATCTTAAGAGATTGTTTTTTTTTTTTTATTTTAGAGCATTTCAACTTTTATGCCTGTCAACCTAAAAACCTTATTATTATTATTATTTTTTTTTAAATTTCCATTGATTTTTGTTTACAATTTAAAGGCAGACATCGAAGTGCCCCTCAGGCCGCACACCCCCTGTATAAAAATACCGGCTCATATTGGAGACTTTATGTGGCAGACACGATGCATGACTGGCCGTACCATGGCGAGGCAATCTATAAACAAAGCACTCAAAATGCTCGGAATAATAAACAGCTCAATGAAATAAAAAATAATAATAAATCATACATATATATATGTATATAGGCATGTCTATATACATACTAGTGGCTATGTGCATATGTCTATATACAATAAAAACCAAAATCGTTACGTGTAAATAAAAATTAAAAGCTGCAATTGTCGAATTTTCTCTCGGACTGCGCCGCGGGGCGCCACAAATGGAATGTGGGGGGTTGCTTTGAGAGGCAGTTGTTCCAAATTTGTTGCACTTATTGTTGTTGTTGTATCTTATAAATATATACATGTGTGTCAAGTCCATGAAAATGTTGCAAAAAGAAAATTGAATTGTTTGTTGGGGAATGCAACGAGTGGGTGAAACTCGTTGGGGTTAGTGAAAAGTGGAGAGCGCGCCGAAAAGCGGAAGAACGTTATGTCCTTAACAACATGCCAAGCATTTCTATAGCGTATGTGTGTGTGTGTGTGTGTATCTGTGTGACTGAGGCTGTCAATGTGTGCGTGCGGCAACAGTTGTCTTAACAAGTTCTGCCAGAAATAATAAGAAACGAAAAGAAACCAGGAAAAAGGCAAAGCCAAAAAAAAATTCCAAACGGAAATTGAAAAGAGGCAAATGTCGCATAGAAAGGGAAGCAGCTTTGATGTGTGTGTGTTTGTGTGTGTGTGTGTGGATACACTGCTAGAAAAAAAGCTAACATTTGGGTTATATCTCTATAGATTAAGACTTGAGACTTTTTTTGTGAGAAACATTTCGTAGGAAAAGATTATGGTTAAATTTCTATTTAAAATAGCTTTGATGTGTGTGAATACACTGCAAGAAAAAAGCTGGCATATGAGTTACAAATCTATAGACAAAAATATAATACTTTCTGTGGAATATATTTTGAAGGGAAATATTCGGCTTAAATTTCGATATAAGATAGCTTTGAAGTAAAATTTTACTTAACCTCGGACCCAGCTTTGATGTATGTGGATGCACTGTAAGAAAAAAGCTGACATTTGGGTAACAAATCTATTCTAGAATCTTGAAAAGATTCTGCTTAAATTTAAATTTAAGTTAGCTCTGAAGTATAATTTTTTCTAACTTCGGGCCCATCTTTGATGAGTGTATGGATACACTGGAAGAAAAAAGACAACACTTAAGTTAGCAAAAGGATTCTGCGTCAATTTTAAGTAAAATTTTTTTTAACTTCGGAACCAGCTTTGATGTATGTGGATACACTGTAAGAAAAAAGCTGACATTTGGGTAACAAATCTATTCTAGAATCTTGAAAAAATTCTGCTTAAATTTAAATTTAAGTTAGCTCTGAAGTAAAATTTTTTCTAACTTCGGGCCCAGCTTTGATGAGTGTATGGATACACTGAAAGAAAAAAGATAACATTTTAGTTATATCCATATAGTTTAGGAAAGACTTAGGATTTAAAAAAAAAATTATTTTGTAGCAAAGGATTCTGCGTCAATTTTAAGTAAAATTTTTCTATCTACGGAGCCAGCTTTGATGTGTGTGGCTACACTGCAAGAAAAAATTTGACATATGGTTTAAAAATCTATAGACTAAGACTTGAGAGTTTCTATGAAAAACATTTTGTAGGAAAAGATTGTGCTTAAATGTCAATTTAAGATAGCTCTGAAGTAAAGTTTTTCTAACTTTGGGCCCAGCTTTGAAGAGTGTGGATACACTAGAAGAAATATCTAATATTTGGGTTTTATCCCTATATATTAAGAAAGACTTAAGATTTTTTGTGAAAAATATTTTGTAGCAAAAGATTCTGAGTCAATTTTATGTAAAATTTTTCTATCTACGGAGCCAGCTTTGATGTGTGTGGTTACACTGCAAGAAAAAATCGGATATATGGGACATATGCCATATATATAGTCTATAAATTAAGAAAGACTTAAGACTTTTTGTGAAAAATATTATGTAAAAAAAATCCCAGCTTAGTGAGTGTGTATACACTTACAAATTTATAGATTAAGAAAGACTTAAGACTTTTTGCTCTAAACACTTTGTAGGATAACTTTCTGCTTAAGTTTCAATTTAAGATAGCTCTGAAGTAAAATTTTCATAACTTCAGATCAACTATGGTGAGTGTGGATATGGGCTACAAATCTATAGATTAAGTAAAACTTGAGACTTTTTGTGAAAGAAAATTTTGTAGAAAAAGATTCTGCTTAAATTGCAATTAAAGTTAGCTCTGAAGTTAAATTTTTCTAACATCGATTATAACTCCTTTCAGCGGTACATCTCATTGAGGAAATTCTGTCAAATATTTGTGGATTACTAGTTCATCATAAAAAGCCCTAAAAGAAAAACTATTGTTGTTACTGCTGGCGCCATCTACATGTCAATTTGGCAGCGCTGCCTACCAAAGAGCAACATATTTTGCCATTTCAGCACTTTTTGCATTGCTGCATACCAGCTTTAAAACCGAAACGATTTGAAAACAATTTGTAAAGAAAATTATTAACAAAAATTTAACTAAAAATTTGTATAGGTAACGCTTATTTATATATTAAAAGTTTAACAGAGTAGAGAATCAAAAGAGATATGAAATCGACAGCAAACTGTTTAGATGATGTATTGATACCAGTTCTGAACAGTTCTTACTTGACCTTTGTTCTGCTTAAGGAAAGCCATACAAAATACTAGTAAATTAAAGATTATTTTATATGATGATAAAAAAAAAAAACATATAAAAAGGGCAATACTCATAGATCGTTTTTAAAATAGCACACCAATTATTATTATTATTATTATTATACACAATTTCGAACGATATAATATGATTAAAAAAAGCTACGAGGGCGGATTGATAAGTTTCCGGCCTGACCAAGAGAAGACGCCACTAGGCCTACCTTGAGGTGGCGTTCTATAGTACACTCCTTAGATAGCTTGTAGCTATAGTTTCAGCCTGATCGCCATGTTAGTTTAGATTTGAGAGCACACTGAACAAGACGTCTCTGTGTTTTTCTTGAAAAAAATTGATTCGAAAAAACATTTCTACCGCCAATTTGACGTTGTATAAGCGTAATCCAAGCGAATTTTTGCGTCGATTCATAACCGTTGACGAAACTTGGGTCCACCACTACACTCCCTGAAACCAAAGAACAGTCTAAACAGTGGATCGGACCAGGGGAACCAACTCCAAAGAAGGCAAAAACAATTTTTTCAGCGAACAAGGTTATGGCTACTGTTTTTTGGAATGCAAGAGGTATAATATACATTGATTACCTTGAAAAGGGTTAAACTATCACTACGCAGACTTATTGCAACGTTTAAGCCACGAGGTGTAAATTAAACGACCTCATCTGGCGAAGAAAAGAATCTTGTTTCATCACGATAACGCACCAGCGCACAAGTCAATCGTTGCGATGGCTAAAATCAATGATCTGAAGTTTGAATTGATGCCGCACCCTCCCTACTCTCCAGACCTAGCCCCGAGTGACTATTATCTGTTTCCTAACCTCAAAAAATGGCTTGGCGGTAAGAGATTTGCGGACAATGAAGAAGTAATCGAAGCTGTAAATGGGTATTTTGAGGAGCTTGACGAATGAGTCTATAGAGATGGCATTACTAGACTAGAACACCGCTATGAGAAATGTATCAGCCTTGGAGGAGATTATGTTGAGAAATAAAAAAAAAAATTCTTAAAACGTTGTTTTTCTTGGTCAGGCCGGAAACTTATCAATCCACCCTCGTATTTGCATTAAATTTTGAAGTAAATTTTAGTATTTTGTTGAAACTAAACTTTTAGAAATTTAGTTGCGCTTTTCAAAATATTTTTTTGAAGCTTAAGCAGTAAGCTCATATCTATCCTTAAACGGTTTTTGGAAATATATCTAGCGCGATATTTGTATTTCAAAAAATTTTGGAAAATATTTCATAAAAAATTCTACTTACGTATAAACGAAATTCAAAGCTGCACATGAAGCTTACCTGTAAGAAAAACAAATAGAGCATTAGATAAAGATTCCTATTTTTTTTTTTTGACTTACGCCTATTTATTTTAATATTCTACATACTAAAAAAAAATATAGCACTTTAATACCAAAACAACACGAAAATTTTTAGAACTATTCGAAGAAGCGACTTGAGCGAAATCCCCGACGAAGTGCCAATCAAATGGCGAAAGAACTGAAAATATCTGACCGTAGCATCCGTCGCATACTGAAAAATGATCTCAAGGTCAAGCCTTACAAGATCCAAAAGGCACATGATCTCACACCGAAGCAGCAACAAGTCAGACTTGAGAGAGCGAAGGAGTTGCTTCGCTTGGCCGAAAGCGGTCAATTGCCGAACATTGTGTTTTCTGACGAGAAAATTTTTACAATTGAGCAATTCGTAAACTCTCAAAACGCTAGGGTTTACTTGAGGGACCGTTCATACGAGAATTGGAGTCATCGATTGGCCACCAGGAGGCAGCACCCGCCACAGATAGTGGTTTGGGCCGCTGTAACCGCAGATGGGCGCTCTCCAATCGTTTCCATCGAGCCTGGCGTCAAGGTTAATGCGCAATATTATCGGGAAAGTATTCTGGAGGTTGCTTTGAAGCCGTGGGCAGACAAACATTTCGGTGGCAGACCATGGACGTTTCAACAGGACTCGGCACCGTCTCACAAAGCACGAGTGAACCAAGAATGGCTGAAAAACAACGTTCCGAACTTCATAACGTCCACACAATGGCTCTCGAATTCACCAGACGCGAATCCGATGGATTATTCTCTTTGGGCCATTTTGGAGAGCAAGGTCCGAACTAAAAGATACAACAGTCTCGAGGCGCTGAAAAAAGCCATTGTCCACGAGTGGGCCAAAATACCTGCAAGTCACATTCGGGCAGCTTGCGATTCATTTTTGGACCGTCTCAAGGCCATAGTGAAGGCAAAAGGTGGCCATATTGAGCGAAAGTAAATTGTTTCTAAATTTCGTATTATTTTTACACATTTTGTACCTTGAATTGAGTAAAGGTAATTTTCCAAAATGAATTTATGGCCTTTTTAATTGGTTGCACTTCGAGTGCCGGACCCTGTACAAAAGCGCTTACAATTAGTGTGACCAACTCATTTTACTTGCGTTAATTCAAGCACACTAAGTCCAGCGATATTTTTAGCTTAAACATGGCTTAATTTTTAAATTCAAAATTTGAAATTAAAATTTTTTTTTAGATTTCCATAAAAATATATATTTCTTGCTTACAAGTTTTTTTTACCCTTTCTAGAATTTTTGAAACAACTAATTTTATAAATATTTATAAATAAAGTGCTTTCGAAACTGCCTTACAATATTTAATTAAGTGTTTTGCTAGCGAACAAGTTTAAATAATAATGCAAAAAATTATGACCAGACTCAAAAAATAAATGCTAAAGGCATTTTCCAAGCATTATTTTCTTTCCCCTCCAAATAATTCCTATACTTAAATCTTAAAACCTTTTTTTTTTTTGAACATAATGCTTAGGCAAATTGTTTATGGAACAACTTTTTTGCTCAGTGTAGCCTTGTCTGCCGCATACGCCAAGTTTGCTTGGAACCCCAGCAAATTACTTCAAAAGCATATTCTTTGTTTGTACTTGTGTTTGCCCGTTACTTTCTTTTTCTTCTCATCCTCTTTCGTCTTTTCAACTCTCTCTGTCTTTCTCTCTCTCTCGCTCTCCACTCTTCTTAAGCTTTACATCTGGTTGAAGTTTAAGCAAATTTTGTTGAAATCTTAGCTAATTTCTGGCTCAGCATGTGATGCCCAAAAGTATGCTACATACTTTGAAGCAGCTTTATGCTTTTTGTTATACACTATACACTCCATAGGGCTGAGGGTATATCACAGCTTGAAGGCAGCTTGTCAGATTATAAATAATTGCAGTATCGAAAAACAGTGGAGCTTTGCTTTATGCAAAAATTATGCCTTAAGTGCCATATGAGAGTCAAAATAGCCTCTAGAATAGGGTCGGATTAAAGCGTAGGCCTACAGTACCGGAATCCAGGAATTATTTAGTTGAGTAGTAGAATTTTTAGAAAACAAGTTTCGATAGAAAAATTTTGGAAAGAACGAAGCTTATAAATCAGATGCCAAAGAAAACCGATGTTGTTTTTTTTTTAAAGATAGGTTCGTAAGTCTTCGACTGTCATATTTTCAATGCTGATTATTTAGAAGAATTACTGTAGTTTGGAGGCCCTATCTGTCTTTAAACTATATTTTGGCGTCGTAAGGGGTTCGAAAAATGTGAAGATTGTGACTTAATCTCTAAAACCACTTAAAGAAGCTTCTGTGAGACATGCTTGAATTTTTTGCGCTCGAAATCAGCTTTAGCAATCCCAAGCAAGCGATCTCGAAAAAACTGTTTTTTTTTTTGGGATTAAGCTAGAACTCTAATAAGCAAAACTTTTTTGGCTACGAACATGAGCTGAAGCCTAGCAACGAAAGTCGCTTAATTTATGACTGATAATGATGGAAATCCAACTTTTTCCTTAAAAAAATATAAAAAAAAGGCGTAGAAAGAACAATCTTGACTATCAATTTAAAGATCCCTTTAGTGAGCTTTGTTCTCCGGGGGATAAAAAAGAATAGTAGAAGGAAGAAGAACCTTGACTATCAATTTAAAGATCCCTTTAGTGAGCTTTGTTCCCAGGGGGATAAAAAAGAAAAGTGAAAAGAATAAACAGATTAACAATCTACTTTTTTTTCAGACCATGGAGCGCTTTAGAGCGCTTTGTTGGCAGGGGTACAAAAGTAGTAGAAAGAAGTAGATTAACTATCAACTTTTTTTAGTCTACTGAGTGCTTTCGAGAGCTTTGATTCCAGGGGTATGAACACAAAGTAGAAAAAAGAAGAAGTTGGACTATCAATTTTTTCCTGTCTTCGCATCCCTTTAGTGAGCTTTATATCCAGAAGAATAAAAAAAAAAAGTAGAAGAAAAAACTAGGTTAACTATTAAGCGCTTAAGAGAGCTTTGATTCCAGGGGGATAAAAACAAAGCAGATGAAAGAAGAAGCTGGACTATCAACTTTTTCGAGTCTTCGGATGGCTTTAGTCAGCTTTGTTTCCCAGGGGAATACAAAAAAAAGTAGAAGAAAGAACTAGTTTAATACAAACTTTTTTATCAGTCTACGGAGCGCTTTAGATAGCTTGATTCCCAGGGGCACAAAAGTAGCAGAAAGAAGTAGGTTAACTATAAACTTTCTTTTAGTCTACGGAGTGCTTTCGAGAGCTTCGATTTCAGGGGCATAAAAACAAATCAGAAGAAAGACGAAGCTTGAATATCAACTTTTTCGAGTCTTCGGATGGCTTTAGTGAGCTTTGTTTCCAGGGGAAAAAAAAAAAGGAATCGTTTTTTTTAAAGCTTCCGAGCACTTTAGAGACCTTTGCTCCCAGGGGTGCGAAAATTGAAGAAAGAAGTCTATGGAGCGCTTTCGAGAGCTTTGATTCCAGGGGGATAAAAACAAAGCAGCTTGACCATCAACTTTTTCATCAGTCTACCGAGCGATAGAGCTTTGTTCGAAGGGGAATAAAAAAGAAAATTAAAAGAAAGAAGAAGGTTACTTATAAACTTTTTTATGCGTCTACGAAGCGCTTTAGAGAGCGTTGTTCCCAGGGGTATAAAAGTAGCAGAAAGAAGTAGGTTAACTATCACCTTATTTTTCAGTCTACGGAGCGTTTTCGAGAGCTTTGATTCCAGGGGGATAAAAACAAAGTAGAAGGAAGAGATAGTTTAACTATAAATATTTTCGTGTCTTCGGATGGCTTTAGTAAACTTTGTTCCCAGGCGGATAAAAAGGAAATGTAGAAGAAAGAAGCAGATTAACAATCTACTTTTTTTCAGTCTGCGGAACGCTTTAGAGAGCTTTGTTCACAAGGGTACAAAAGTAGAAGAAAGAAGTAGGTTAAAGTTATAGAAAACGATTTTATATCAACAAAAATGTATGAATGGAAGATGAAGTTTCGGGATTGCTCTTAGCGAGAAGAATTCTACGCCAGCGAAGATAAAGAAAGCTAGGCTGAAGGTGGTTCAAATCTACAAAAATTTTGGCTTAAACGGATGTTTAGGCGGCAATTTAAAGGGCTCCAAAATAAAATAAATAATTTGCTTTTGCTAGACTTGCATTAAAGAGTTTAATAATGTACTAGAGTTGTATTTCATAAAAGACGGACAAAAAAGTAGCATCTAAATAAGACTAATTTCACCAAACTAGTTAAGTCTTCCGTGCTTTAATCAGCTTAATTTGTCATAAGCTTTATGTGAGTCTTTCAAACAAAACCAAGTTGATTTCTAGAAAAAATAAAACCTAAGCCGCTTAAAACTTATCGCAGATATATTTCAAAGCTCTCTACTAGGCTGATGTAGAAACTGGCCAAAAAAAAAGCAGCAGTTTGAATTTTTTTTTTGTGCGAAAAAAAAAGCACAGAGTATCCCACAATTGAGAATCGTTTCGAATGTAACACATTTTGTTCTCTAATCTCTTCTTTTTTTTTGTGGATTTGCTTTGGTCTCGGTTTTTATTAGGACTTGAGCACTTTACTTAAAGCCATTTGAACAGCGAGTGGTCGAAAAATCCTTGGCAAGCAAATAAAAAGCATGTGGCCAACACACACTCACATAGATACACACACACACACACACGCATGGATACACAGCACACATGTGCAGCCACATTTGCGGTGAAAATATATATAAAAAAAAAATTACATATCTGAAAGTTAACTAAGTAAGCAAAAAAGCTAAAGTTTTTGACAACAACAAAAGCTACAACTGTGACCACAATTCGAATGGAGCTGCTCTTGGCAATTTTTTGAGGTCTTTCCCTACCAAAACTTGGCACTTTTATGCCAACAGTTGTCAAAATATGCTTAAAAAAAATTTTTTTAAAAAACCAACAAACGAACCGTTGCCATTTAATTTCTAGACCATATTTCAAATTGGTTTAATTTTTAATCGCTTTGGGATCTTTGAAATTTAAATAAGAGCAAAAACCAACAAAAAAAAAGATGTCACTTTCTGAATTATACGTTACGTATAATTTAATTTGTATTTATTTTAAAAGCCAAGCCATCTGCATTACGCATACGCCATGTGTGCCTTATGTGGAGTCTGTGTGTAGCTGTAGCTGTGTGTTTATTTACCTAATATCTGCTACATTTGTATAATTAATCATGTTTTATGCGAAACACCAGAACCAACGCCTTATCACAGTCACATGTGCGCATTAAGTGCTCTCCCCCTGCCGCCCTGCTGCATATAATGATCCTGACTGACTGGCGTTTATATATTAACTGAAAAAGTCCATAACTTATATGTCAGCATAAATTTGTAATTAGCTAATCCATTATGATATGAAAATTAAAATACTACTTCAAGGGATACCTATTTTTTCAGCAGTCAAAGAGCTGCATAGATGGCGCCACTTGTTGGTTTCTTTACCCTATTATGGCTGCAGCTTAGACAAGCAGTATTACTGAAACCATTATGATTTGAAAATTGAAAAACTACTTCAAATGTTAAAGACAAGTTTAGAGAAACCTAAATTTCAGCAGTCAAAGAGCTGCATAGATGGCGCCACTTTTTAGTTTCTTAACCCCTCATGGCTTCAGCTTAGCATCATTACTGAAACCATTATAATTTGAAAATTAAAATGCTACTTCAAGTGTTAAAAAAAATTTAAGATTTACTTAGTTTTCCAGCAGTCAAAGAGCTGCATAGATGGCGCCACTTGTTGGTTTCTTAACCCCAATATAGCTCCAGCTTAGACAAGCATCATTATTGAATCCATTATGATTTGAAAAATTAAAGTACTACTTTAAGGGCTAAAGACAATTTTAGAGAAGCCTAAATTACAGCAGTCAAAGAGCTGCATAGATGGCGCCACTTGTTGGTTTCTTAACCCCTCATGGCTTCAGCTTAGACAAGCATTATTACTGAATCAATTATGATTTTAAATTTAAAATACTACTTCAAGTGTCAAAGACAATTTTAGAGAATCTTATTTTTCAGCAGTCAAAGAGCTGCATAGATGGCGCCACTTGTTGGTTTCTTAACCCCTCATGGCTTCAGCTTAGACAAGGACTATTACTGAATCAATTATGATTTAAAAATTAAAATGCTACTTCAAATGTTAAAGACAATTTTGGAGAAACCTAAATTTCGGCAGTCAAAGAGCTGCATAGATGGCGCCACTTGTTAGTTTCTTAACCCCTCATGGCTTCAGCTTAGACAAGCATCATTACTGAAACCATTATAATTTGAAAATTAAAATGCTACTTCAAGAGTTAAAGAAAATTTAAGATTTACTTAGTTTTCCAGCAGTCAAATAGCTGCATAGATGGCGCCACTTGTTGGTTTCTTAACCCGCTCCAGCTTGGACAAGCACTATTACTAAACAGAATAAGCTGGATCGTACAATGTCGTGTTAAACTTTAGCAGATCCATAATATTTAAAAGCTCGCCTTGGCAGCCGCGCTTTAGAACTACTTGTTATAGTGACGTCACTGAGTCACATTCTCAAAGCATTTGCGGCTTAGAAAATTGCATGCAAACTTTATGGTAGCAAAACTTTATAATATCAAAAAAAAGTATATAGTATATGAGACGACTGTATTTCTCTTCTTCTTCTTATGTGGCCATACCAACCCGATTACCGGGTTACGGCCTGCCTTAAAACGTCTCTCCAGGCGCCTCTGCATTGCGCGCGCCTTCTCCAGTTGGTCACACCGGGCGAAGACAGGGCCCCTTCCACTTGGTCTTTCCAACGCAGACACGGTCGTCCTCTCCGCCGACGGCCGCTGACTACCGCATCGAACACACGTTTAACTGGAGCATCCTCGTCCATCCTAACGACATGTCCGAGCCAGCGAAGCCGCTGGATGTTGATACGCTGAGCAACGTCCATGTCGTTGAAGAGCTCATACAGCTCCTGGTTGGTGCGGATGCGGTAGTCATCGCCAACTCGAATAGTACCAAAGATTTTGCGCAGTACTTTCCTCTCGAAAACTCCCAAGGCAGCTGCATCAGTTAGCGACACGGTCCAGGCTTCCGCGCCGTAAAGAAGCACTGGAAGGATGAGTGCCTTGTAGAGTGATAGTTTTGTCGCGCGAGAGAGGTCTCTACTACTCAATTGCCTATTGAGACCGAAATAGCACCTGTTGGCAAGAGTTATTCTGCGCTTGATCTTCAGGCTGACATCGTTGTCGGTGGTGACTGTATTTCTACAGCTCCTATATATGAGACGACTGTATTTTTACAGCTCCTATATGATGCATTAAGCATAGTTTGTGATAGCTCCTGATCAACGCTGTCTTCTTGTGTATCAGTATTGTAAAAATATATGCGACATATAAAATCAAAGGCGTATCCAGCGAAGGAAGTCGTTTTGAGTCCAGACTACAATAATATATATATAAATTTCCAAGTGAAAGACCCCTCTCCTATGAGTGCTGGATCCGCATTTGTATCATATGGAATCTCATTATAAAAATCCAATGGAGCCAAAAAATTGCATGATGCTGATCGAAATTTCTTCGATATTTTTATACCCTGTACCTATAGGTACAAAGGGAACACTATATTTGTGTTATGTATGTAACGGTCAGAAGTAGGCGTGCCAGACCCGAAGTCCTTTATACCAAAATGCTTATCAGCACCTCGGGTAGCGATTGAGCCATGGCCGTCTGTCTGACCGTCATTATGAACGCCTAGATCTCGAAGACTAGAAGAGCTAGAGACACCGAACTTTACCAGCTGGTGCGCATATTTCATCAGAAGATGAAGTTTGTAGAATCATGTCAGTATATTTCCCTGATCCCCCGCAGTAGGATTTATTTGAAATTTAACAAAGTGACGCATCTGTGTGTCAGAAATTAACAAAATCGGACAAATACAATAAACTCCGTCAATATTTGGCTCTACCTAATTATAGTTACAAGTGACCTCGAATCACAAATTTTGGTAAGCTGAGGCTCTAATGAACAAATCCATCCCCCGCAATCGAGTTATCATGTTCTCTCCCACACCCCCCAACATATCAACCCATTAATTTAAATAGCTTCTTATACATCTTCTTAAACTTATAGATATAAATATCGAATTTCAGCAAAAACAGTTCTTAGTAGGAATATGCTGAAAAGATTTTTTCGAGAGTTAAGGTACAGAGGGTATTCCACTGTTGGGCACCGCCTCGACTGTACCACAGTTTAGGTTTGAAAGAGCTTCTTACTTCTCCAGAGTCCTATTCGCAGTATTACTTTTCAAGCTACCCTCGTCTGAAGTGCGACACTTACCTGAGCTAAATGCTGACTGCGCTGCTCTGCCGCTGCCGCTGTCGCTGTCGCTGCCGCTATTTAAAGCCAGACGTTTTTGTTGTTTTTTGTTTGTACTTTTCTTTTGTTGTTTATTTTCTTTGCTTTGTCAAAAATTATTAAAAATTTTTGTGCTATCTTTTTGCTTGTACTTTTGCTTTTATTTAATATTTTTTGTTGTTGCCTTTGTAGCTTGTTTTGTTTTTCTTTAATTTGTTGTATATTTTACAAATGTTGCTTTTAGACGCGTTTTTTGTTTGATCTTTGGCCAAAAAATGTGCGCAAAGTAATAGCGAGAGAGAGAGAAAGAGAAAGGGAGAGTGCATATAAAAGATATATATATAGATATAAGTGACTTTATATATATATATAAACTTAGTACATATATAGGAAGAGCTACGGCTATAAAGCATGTAAAATGATTTGAACTGCAAACGCTTGAAAGCTGGCTCATGTGGCGTATGAGTAATTTTTTATTAATATTATTTTCACTGTGTGTGTGTGTGTGTGTGTGTGCGTCGTTGTTGTTGTTGCTCCAGTTGTTGTTGTTGCTGTTGTTGTAGCCTAAAAAGAGAGCAAGAGAGCAGAGTTAGTAAGAGTCTAAGCAGCAGCAACAACAAAAGTAAGCCCTTAACGAGGACATAATTTCGTTTTAAGCAGCAAACTTTAGTTTGAAGCGCCTATAAGGCGGCTTTAAAATTTTACCAGCCCAAATGCCACAACTGTGGGTGCTGACATATTTTTACAAGCATTTAGATACACTATGCCAGCCCCCGCCAAGTTGGCAGCACAGTGGGCCAAAAGCGTTAAACTTTGCTGAAAAAGCAAGCTTTGAAATAAAGCAAAGAAAGAGAGCTTAGGTTAAAGAATCTTCTTTCAGAGCAGCAAGAAAATAATTCTAGGAAAGATTACTAAGTATACGAGATGTGTTCAAAAAGTATAGCGAATTTTGAAATTTCGCGGGTTACGTAAATTTGAATTTCGATTTTTTATAGCGTTATGTTGGTACTCAGGACTCTCACTTATGCCGACAAGCTCGGCCATTTTGAATGTTCACTTAATTGTTAACAGCTGCTTTGACTCGTCTTCGATTTTTACCTATTCAAAAAAATGGATCAAAAAAGCTGCATCAAATTTTGTGTGAAAAACGAAATTCAGTGCGCGGATGCATTCCGAATGTTGACTGTGCCATACGGAGAAGCTACCTTGGACCGAAGCAACGTTTATCGGTGGTACAAAATGTTCTCAGAAAGCCGAGAAGATGTGAACGACGAGAGCGTGCCAGACGCCCGACCTTCACGTTCAACAACAGACTAATAAATTGATGAAGTGAAGAAAATGGTATTGGCCAATCGTCGAATCACCTTTAGAGACAGGTTGCTGAGAAACGAGACATATCGATTGGCTCGTGTCATTCGATTTTTATCAATGATTTGGGCATGAGACGGGTCGCCGCGAAATTCGTACCAAAATTGCTCAATTTCGAACAAAAACAACATCGCATGAACATTGCTAATGAGATATTGGACTCTGTCCGCGACGACCCAAATTTGCTCCAGAGGGTCATAACTGGGGACGAATCGTGGGCTTATGGTTATGACGTGGAAACCAAAGCTCAATCATCTCAATGGAAGCTGCCGCACGAACCAAGACCGAAAAAAGCGCGCCAAGTTCGGTCGAAAGTGAAAGTTTTGTTTACAGTTTTCTTCGATTGCAGGAGCGTGGTGCATCATGAGCTCTTGTCACAGGGTAGAACGGTCAATAAGGAATGTTACCTGCAAGCTATGCGCAATTTGCGCGAAACAATCCGCCAGAAATGCCCGGATTTGTGGAAGAACAAAAATTGGCTTTTGCACCACGATAACGCCCCCGCTCACACATCGTTGCTTGTGCGCGACAACACACCAATGATGCCGCAGCCACCGTATTCCCCAGAACTGGCCCCCTGTGACTTTTGCTTGTTCCCTAAGCTGAAGAGGCCCATGAAAATACGACGCTATGCTACGATTGACGAGATAAAGACGGCATCGAAGGAGGAGCTGAACAAGATAAAAAAGAAAATGATTTTTTGAAGTGCTTCGAAGATTGGAAAAACCGTTGGCACGAGTGTATAATATCTCATGGGGATTCATGAATAAATAAATAATTTTTAAAAAAACACAAAATTCGCGATACTTTTTGAACACACCTCGTATCTTCATGCCACATCTATTCAAGTTTTTATTGACTAAGCTCAATTTCGATGCCTCTGAACTAAGATTTAGTGCCATTGAGAAGATGAGACGATATATTAAAGCTGCATTTTTTTTCTTTGGGAGTCAAGCAGAAAAAGATGTTAAAGTATAGATCACAAATCTAAAAGCAATTGAAAACTATTTGGAAGCTACAACCGCTCCCAATTTCTGAAGCATTTTCATTTAAAACTTGGCACAGGCAACTATGGTTCCAAACCCAACTACGGATTAGTATAACGTAACAAGTCAAAGGTGAGCAACCATAATGCTGAATTAAACTCAACTCTGCACATTTAATTTTTATCGCATAATTAACGCTACTTAACCACTGTGCAAAGTTGGCTGGCTGAGTTTGGTCGACTGACTATACAAAAATGAAAAAGTTTGCAAAGTCTGCAATGGCTGCTTGAAAAATTCATGGCCGTGTTTGGGGGCACACTGCAAACTTTTCAAAAACCCACACACACTCAGACACACACCCATACACACATACAGTGGAAAACAAACACAGGTGAGCTCGGCCAGAATCCGCCTACAGGCAAAGGCCAATTTTCAGTTTGAATATTTTAGCTGCTAATTAAAATGTATTCGCGGTTAACAAAATGCGCCGGCGCCATGAATTCTCTGGGAAAATTGTGGAAATGGCCAAACTGTGCCAGATGATGATGATGATGATGACGTTGACGCTGAAGATGAACATTTTTGCCGCATATTGAAAATGAGCTGGAATTTTCAGCTGGCGTCCAGAAGCGCACAGCTACAACAACAAATAAACACAAAAAGTAATTGCATATGAAACGAGCAGACGGAGAGAGAGGGAGGGAGTCAAGGGGCAGCTGCAGGGGTGTCTACACATGTTCATGCATGTTCACATATGCAGCTACAAAAACAACAAACAAACAAGCCAGCAACAGTAAAATGGCAATTCAAGACACGCAGCAAACAGCTGGCCATGTGTTCCGGCTAACCAGTTTTGGTCAGTTGCAATTTGTATTGCTTGGCCAGGGGTTGGCTCCGCTGGCTCCACTGCATCATCTGCATGCTGCTGCCCCTAAGCACAGAGCACATCCCCACAGCAACCCGACCTTGGCAGCTGCTGTGTGCTGCTCCTTGCGACCCACCACGAGGACTACAAACTATGGCTTAACAAGTTGCATCATTTAACCACGAACGGATGTGTGCGACCATATTGAATTTATCTGGAGACAAAATGTGGCAACATCTTCAACCAAGAAGATGATGACAACTGCACAGCATCAGGAAGTCAGGCTAGAGCACTAAGGCAAGCAATGAAATACAGATTGTATCAATGATGTGCCAGCGAGTGCAATTACATTTGATAAAATCAGAGACGTTGTGTGAAGGAAGAGCAAGAGTGGTAGATAACCGTGACTAAAAATATTCCAGGTCGCTTTTTTGGGGAAAGTGTTAATTGATTTAAGAACACGAACTACCCTACAGCATTTAAAAAAAAACTAGTTAAAGATGAAGCATAAGATGATAATATTCTGATGTTAGTTAAATGCCAGATGATGATTTTTGGAAGATGATTGTATCTGTGACAATAAGTGTCAGATGATATTTGTTAAATAATGATGTTCAGATGATAATTTTAAGAAGATGATTGACAGTTGCTGGTTCAGTCAACAATTGTCTGATAAGAATTTTAAAATAATTATCGAAAGATAATAATTTTCAGATGATAATTGTCAAATAATTATTGTCAAATGAAGCTTTTGAGAAGATGATTGGCAGATGTTGATTTTTAGATATTCTTTTTCAGGCAATAACTGTGCGATAATGTAAGATAATAATTTTCACATAATAATTGTCAAATAATGTTTGTCAGATGAAGATTTTGAGAAGATGATGGTCAAAAGCAGATTTTGAGAAGACAATTGACAGTTGTTGTTTCAGTCAATAATTGTCATATGATATTTTTTAAATAATGATTGTAAGATATGATAATTGTCAAAAAATGATGTTCAGATGATGATTATGAGAAGATGATTGACAGTTGATATTTCAGTCATTAATTGTTGTATAATAATTATAAAACAATGATTGTAAGAATATAATTTTTAAATGATAATTGTCAAAAAATGATTAGATGAAGATTTTGAGAAGATGATTGACAGATGTTAATTTTTAGATAATCTTTTTCATCATAATTGAGTAATAATAAGATGATAATTGTCAAAAATTGATGTTCAGAAGATGATTGTTAGATGTTGATTTTTAGATAACCTTTTTCGGACAATAATTGTTAGATAATAATTTTCAAATAATGATTGAATGATAATAATTTTTAAATGATAATTGTCAAATAATGATTTTGAGAGAATGGTTTTTAGAAGATGATTGATAGTTGTAGTTTTAGCTAATAATTGTCAGATGATGATTTTAAAATAATGATTGTAAGATAATAATTTTTTGATGATAATTGTCAAAAAATGATTGTCACATGAAGATTGTGAGATGATGATTCAGTCAATAATTGTCATATGATATTTTTGAAAAAATTATTGTAAGATAATAATTTTCAAATGATAATTGTCAAAAAATGATTGTAAGATAAAGATTTTGAGAAGATGATTGACAGATGTTGATTTTTAGATAATCTTTTTCAGACAATAATTGTCAGATGCCAATTTTAAGACAATGATTATAAGATAATAGTTTTCAGATAATAATTGTCAAATAATAATGTTGAGATGATGATTTTGAGAAGATGATTGACAGATGTTAATTTTTAATCAATCTGTTTCAGACAATAATTGATAAATAATGTTGGTCACATGTTGATTTTTAGATGATAATTTTCTGAGCATGATAGTCAAAAGATGATAACTGTCAGATAATAATTTTCAAAGGATGATTGTAAGATTTTGATTTTAAGCCGATGGTAGTCAAATGATAATTGTCAAATGATAATTTTCAAAAGATGATTGATTTGATAAATAATGACTGTAAGATTTTGATTTATTTAACAACGATGATTGTCAGTAGAAGACTATTTTCAGATGGTAATTATCGAATGATGATTTTGTATGCTAAAAGACGTCATAATCAGTAGTCGCGATTCTTTAAAATATGATTATAGAATTATGAGATTCATTTTACGTACATGAGCCCCTAACCAAATAACTACGGAACTGAAGATGATGACAATCAAACAAATTATTTGTAGATAATCAATTGCTTATCCGCAAATTTAACCAGATGATGACGCCCTTGAAATCCCCATTTTTTATTCCTCTTGACCATATCTTATTGGAAGAATTATTTTTTGATTTCTTTAAGCAACTTTAATTTGAAGTGAATAGAGAGGCCTGTTAGAAACAGACGCATAAATAGACTGATAGACCAAGTTATTAAAGCCAAATATTATGAATTTAATAAAACTCCAGCCTGAAGAGTTTCTGAAAGAAAAAAAGAATCCTTTAAATCTAACAAGTAGCAAGGCTCAGTAAGTAAAAACAATCGAGTAAGTACTTGTTCCTGGCCTCAAAAGCAAGTACTTTATTATGTTTGACTTTGAAGTAAGTAACGTTAAATAGAGTGTCGTACTGGTAGGATCCCTGGTTGCCCCTTTGCCAGCTCAATGTCTGCTGGGGTAACCCGTAACCCCCCCTGCTCAAGTTTCCGTAACCGTATATGTGTGTGTGTTTGCATCCATAAAGCATAATGAAGTATGCATGTGAAATGGAAGGAAGCAGAGCTTTACCAAGAAGTAGTATATTCAAGTTGTCGCTGTCATGAATGTGGGCTGCAGTAGTTTACCTTCACACGGACCCGATGCCAGGACTCGACTCGACTCGACTCGACTTGACTCAACTCGACATGACATGGCACATATCACGTTGAGCTGAGATGATGCTGAATTTTGCATATCAAACGGCAAACGGAGTCGAGCAGACAAACAGAGAGAAGAAGCCCAAGAAGAAAATGACTGTTGAGAAAAATTTAAAATGAAAATGAAAACTGTGCAAAAGGTAGAAACAAATGGCAAGTGTTGACTTTAATATACACTGTAGGCTGATGATTTGGGAATAAGGATCGCAGATGATAATTATCAGATGATGATTGTCAATAGATTATTGCCAGATGATGATTTATAGAAAATAATTTTCAGATGATTATGATTGCAGCTAATAATTGTCGGATGAAGATTATGTTATGAATCTTTCAGATGATGATTTTAAGATGATAATCGTCAGATGAAGCTTTTCAAATGATTATCGTAGATGATAATTGTCAGTTGATTTGCGATTGTCATGATTGTAAAATTATGATTTTCAAAAGATGATTTTAAAAAAATGACTTTTAGATGTAGATTTTTGAAGATGGTGATTGTCAGATATTTTTTAGATACTTTTGAGATGATAATTGTCAAATAAACATTGTAGATATTGAGCATTGAATGACGATTTTCTTTATTATCAGTTGTTGATTGTTAAAATGATAATGTTCATATGGTAATAGTCAGAACTTTTCAAATGTAAGATGATTTGTGATTTTCATGATTGTGAAGTAATGATTTTCAGATGATGATTTAAAACAAAAGATTTTTAGATGTTGATTTTTGAAAATGTTGATTGTCAGATTATGATTTTTGGATGGTGCTTTTGAGATGATGACTGTCAAATGATAAATGTCAGATAAACATTGATTATTGGATGACTATTTTGTTTATTGTTAGATGATGATTGTCAAATGATAATTCTCAGATGAAGCTTTTCAAATGGCAATAATCAATTGAATTAATGGTCAGATGATTTGTGATTGATTTCCAGATGATGATTTAAAAAAAATTTTATTTATTTTTGAAGATGTTGATTGTCAGATTATGGTTTTGAGATGGTACTTTCGAGATGATAACTGTCAAATGATAAATGTCAGATAAACATTGATAATATTGATTATTGGATGACGATTTTCTTTATTGTCAGATGATGATTGTCAAATAATAATTGTCACAGATAATGATAGACTATTATTGTAAAATTATAACTTTTTGCAGATGATGTTTATATTGCTATCTTATCCAATGTATTGTCTATTATGATTTATAATGAAATTATTTTTGATAAATTTTAAAAACGTGTCAATATTTTGAGATGATGATTTTTATACGCTGATTGACATATTTTGCTATATGAGCAAAAGCAAAGCTCACAAAAAAATTCCATTTCACATTTTTCTGCTCCTAGATCCTTTAGGGTTTGAAGCATTTCCCTCTAGGGGAAACACAATATACCCCTTGACCCTCATCTGCAGTGTATAGTAAAAAAGATTACAAAAAAATAAAAGAAATAAAAGAGAAAAACCTTTTACAAATGAATGCACAGTCGGCAGTTGAAAAGATGGATTGACGGACAGATGCGCAAATGCAACAAATGGCGGAGGTGGAGAGGAGTGGCGAGGAGTGCTCGGATGGTCTTTCGAAATGAATGGGATTTTATGAGCAAACGAATTGTAACCGAGAAATGCTGACAATGTGCATTGGAATTTTTAATTGTGTAATTAAAATGGTTTTGATCTATTTCGTTTTTTAAGCGGAATGTATACACAAAATATTTTGATTCCCACAGCAATTCCATTAATTAATTTGTCGCACATAAATGTGTCCTTGAGCTTGGCCGTTTAAATGGACCAAAGTACTTGAATCTCTGAAAGGAACTTTTAGCTTGATTTAGCAGGGCATAAAATCTAACAAACAAATAGCGTCTAGCTGCAGCTTCGTGAAACCCATAAATGATTTGTCGAGTTTAATTTTAAGAAGAGACAGCTGTGGCAATTTAGAGACTTGTTTAAGATTTCTTAGAAATAACTTGATATCTATGATACCCATTAACGTCTTCTAGTGAATAAAGCGTGCAAAGAATGAAGCAAACTCTACAGAAAACGGACTATCTAAATAACCGTCTAAATATATTTAGCTGTAGACAGAAGCTACTGTACATAATTAACGACTCTTGGTCAACTCAATAGATCATTGGAGTAATTATGTATCTAATCATATATAGTAATTTTTAAAGCCAGGCTCAAGACCCAGGCAAAGATATTGGCATGATTCAACAAACTTCATTTTCTGGAAAATATAGATAGAGTTCCGTTTCTCTAGTTCTTCTAGTCTCCGAGATCTTGGCGTTCAGATAGTCGGACAGACGGACATGGCTCAAACGCTACCCGAGGTTATGATAAGCATTTTGGTATAAAGGACTTGGGATCTGCCGCGCCTCCTTCTGTCCATTACGTACATTACACATATCTAATCCACCTTTTGTACTTTTAATTACAGGGTATATAAAGATAATTATTTTTCGATAAGAATATTACAATAGTCAAAATTGCTGAAGAAATAGAAAAATAGCACGAAGAACAGAAAAGGATTCAAAGGAAACTATTGAAAGTGGAAAAGTGGTCAAAATTTTCTTTATTTTATTATAAGAAAAAATTGTTTTCCAAAACTTTAAATGGCTATAACTTGTAAACTAAGCGTCCTAGAGCAAAAAGGAGCTTAATTTGTGATCACTTGCCAAAATTTGGATCTGGAAATCTACTCAATAAACAAAGGCAGGGTTGTATTTCTTAAAATTGGCGTATGATCTAAATGGGCCATTCGACAGTTGGATACTTATTACATGAGAACTTTCAAAAATACTAGGTCGTAATTAATGCTTATG
This sequence comes from Chymomyza amoena, assembly GCA_037043745.1. Taxonomy (NCBI): domain Eukaryota; kingdom Metazoa; phylum Arthropoda; class Insecta; order Diptera; family Drosophilidae; genus Chymomyza; species Chymomyza amoena. Next base: position 84,969 of record JBAMAX010004408.1, on the reverse strand, counting down.
GTTACTAAACTGCATGTAGTCTAAAAAAGTGAGTTGGCCGGAATCGGAATATATGTTTCCTTAGATCGGAAACCGTCTTATATCAATAGTATACCAAAGCTTATGTAATTGCTAAAATTATTTATAAAAAGAGAACAAAGAACACCGAATTTGATGGAAGACGTCTAATTCGAATGATTTTCATTATATTTAACAAGAACTGTACGACTAGGGTTTAGTTTTAACATATGTTCAGAGCGAATCGGTAGCCGAAAACCCTTCATAATAAAGTCTGATATTAACGTTATGTAGAAGGATCCTGCGTATGATGTATTTGGTCACGTATATGCACAGGAATATATTAAATTACAACTTTGCTCCCGCCGTTTTCCAAAATATGGCGCTTGTAGCCAGTAATAGTTCAAATAAATAAATCACAGCTGTTTTCCATCAGTTTTGACATCGATAAATATAACCTAACATCGATATTAGTTAATTTTTGATTAGTTACACTTAATTAAATATCTCAACTTATAAACCGAATTCACGTCATTTGCGGGAGATTTTACTTTTTCATTTCAACATGAAAAAATCGGCGGCTGAGGCTCATCGGGTTATTTCAAGTACTTATGGTGATGATACTATTAGTGAAAGAACGTGTCGCGAGTGGTTCCAGCGCTTTAAAAGCGGTGATTTTGTTGTTGAAGATCGTCATAGCGGTGGCAGAGAAAAAACTTTAGAAGCTGATGAACTGGAGGCTTTACTTAATGAAGACTCGTGCCAAACTCAAGAACAGCTAGCAAAATCATTGGGAGTAACTCAGCAAGCAGTATCAAAACGCCTGGAATAGCTGGGATGATCCAAAAACAAGGATACTGGCTGCCGTATCAGTTGAAACCAAGAGATGTTGAGCGACGTTTATTGCTTGAAAGACAAAAACGAAAAGGATTTCTTCATCGTATTGTTACTGGGGACGAAAAATGGGTGCACTACGACAACCCTAACCACACTCCTACGGCGACACCTCGACAGAATATTCACGGATCCAAGGTCATGTTGTGTATTTGGTGAGATCAGCTTGGCGGAATTTATTATGAGCTGCTAAAACTTCTGAAAAAATTACTGGTGCACTGGACACGAAAAAGTAATTTTGCAACACGACAATGCTCGACCTCACGTGGCGAAAGTAGTCAAGACGTACCTCGAAACACTGAAATGGGAAATTCTACCTCACCCGCCATACTCTCCAGATGTTGCTCCATCTGATTACCATTTATTTAGGTCGATGGCACACGGCCTGGCGGGCCAGTGCTTCGATTCTTTTGAAAAAGTGAAAGAATGGATCGATTCTTGGATCTTATCAAAGGATGAAGAATTTTCCGACGCGGGATTCGTTTGTTGCCTGAAAGATGCAACTTTTCGCTTATAAGATAACTTAAGATAAAAATAATGGAAATACTGAGCAATAATTTTTGATAAAGTTTTAAAACATGAAAGTTCGTTTTGATTTAAAAAAACAAAAGCGTACGTAAAGTCGGGCGCGGACGACTTTGGGATACCCTGTACCCACTAGCTTGCAATTTAAAAGCAAACATTTTTTTTTGAACAATCGTTCCTATTGGAGCTACATGATATAGTCAACCGATTTTGATCAAATTCGACACAGTGCTTTAGTTCCTTATAAAAGATCTGAAACACAACGAATTTTGTATAAAAACCATTTTTTTTTACCAATTTGTCCTATAGGAGCTATATGATATAGTCAACCTGTTTCAATAATATTTTGTTTAATGCTTAGGAACTATAAAAAACTTCCTTATATCAAATTTGATTTCAATATCTTACCAAACAAACGAAACACATCAAAATTTTTTAAAAAATTGGTTTTTTGGAAGATCGGCCCTTTGGGAGCTATACGATATAGTCAACCGAGTTTGTTAAAATTTGGTATAATGCTTCGGTTCTCTTAAAAATTTCTGATTTCCAAATCCGGTACCGATATCTTTATTAATAAATTAAACATAGCGAATTTTGTATAAAAAAAGTTATTTTGACCGATCGGTCCTATGGGAGTTATGTGATATAGTTTACCGATTTTGATCAAATTTGGTACAGTGCTTGGGAACTGTCGAGTGCCAAATTTGGTTATGATATCTTCATAAACAAACGAATTATCCATCTAAAACTTTTGTTTTTTTTCGAGGTCGTCAGAAATACCCCTATGGGAGCTATATAATTTAACCCCGATATCAAAAAAAATAAAATAAACTTGTCTCCTATGGAATAATATGGGATCTAATGTGAAAGTTTGGTTACTCTAGCTCTTACCATCTCTGAGATCTAGCCGTTCACATGAACGGATGGACAGCCGGACATGGGTATATCGATTTCTTTAATCACCCTGATCATATTTTAGATAACTTTGGGATGTCTCCGACGACTGCTTCTATATGTAACATACATTTTCGGCTTGCACAAACTTAATATACCCTTTGCACCATACGGTACAGGGTATAAAAAAATGTCCAATTTTGTGTTTTGGAAGGCTTTGAGTCAACGTGGTTTACAAAACAAAAAATACTTCGGGGTTTACACGATTTCCTTTGCTTAAGAAGGATTAAAAAAGTTATGTGATTGAAATTTAAAAGAAAATAAAACTATTTGGTTAGTGTATTTCCTCTTCTAATTGCTGTTCATGGCAGCTTCAGGATGTATAGTACATAATACAATAATTTTTTTTAGACGTTCTTGTTACCTATCATCACGACTGCAGCACTAATTTTTTCACTCAAATAAATTTCAATTTTATATTTTGCCATTCTTTTTCCAAACGCAATAAAAAAAAATCACCCTATATAATTTACCAATTCGTTTGTAAGCCAGTTCAATGAATTTTAGCAAAAGTCAAAATCGGCAAAATTCTTTTTCACAGTTTTTATGCTCCTAAAGTTAAAAAAAAAAATGGCTTGACAAATTTTGCGAGCTCTGATATATATATAGTATATTATAATTAGAAATTCCAACATTCGATATTTGATATTAACATAAACCCCAAAAATCTTAACAAAATATAAAAATGTAACAATTATAATTTTTTTTTTTTTTTCGGCATAAAATTAACATAAAACAAGCCCTTAAATTTTTTAGATCAATTTACAATACTTTAATTTGTTTTTAAAAATCAATACAATATTTATGAATACATAAGCTCGAAACAAATTACTACCTAGCTTCACTTTGGCTTTAAGTGCTTGTGAATTATAAGCAGCGCAAATGAAAATCTGTATACTACTTTGCCTAGTAAAAGCGTTTTTTTCTGGAAATTATCAAGCGTGTAAAATCAGAATTAGCTGTATATATAAATTGTATAAAAAATTATGTTTAAAATGGGAATTTAAAAAATGCTATATACTCGTACCAAGTATCCCGCTGTTAGGATTCAGCTATAAACTTTAGGTCCCTGTTCTCCTCGAAGAGTGTTTAATAGAGATCACCAATACTCCACTCAGGGTCGATTGGAAAATAATCAGTTAGGGGGGAACAAAAAAATATCAAATACTAAAAAGTAAAAAAATTAGTCTCGACTATCTGAAACTGGAACTAGCCATCATAGCCCATTTCGTTACGTGACGTTTTTTTAATCATTACACTCTAAGCTTCATAGAAGAACTTGTTGCTACAAAAAATAGAAATTACGTTCCTTTATTTTTTTCAAAAAAATTCCTAAAAGTGAGTGTTTAGGGAGATTGTGGAAACTGCCGCTGAATTCCCCACAACAGCTACTAACCTTTGCCTGAAAAATGGGCCAAAATAGTGGAAAGTGAGGGACAATACTTTGAAACATAAATAGGATACCATTTTTTTTTATATAATTTTTAAAATTAAAAAAAAACGGCGGGGGCAAAGTTGTGGACCTAATACATCAGCTACGATTCGGTCCTATAAACGAAGGAACTACCTGCCGAAGCAGGATATTTCGGCCTTGTTAGGCTGGAAGCTCCAAAATCATACTTTGGGGCTATAAATATAAAATCTATGAAGTAGCCGACGAGAAACTCTGGCCAAAATCTGATTGAAAATATCCTAGAGATAACATTTAAAACCTTTTTTTTTATCATAACGAAGTATGTCTATTATGAAGACGTAAAAAGTGACCTTGCAATGGGATTGAGTCCAAGAAGCGAGATCACATTCTGCTCATACAACAGAAGAACGAGATGAATACAATATGAATGCTCGAATGAGAATGAGACGAAATCGGGATTATCAGAATCAATCAGATGAAATCCATGCAGAACAGAATTTAATCCAAAGAACATTCAGGCAAATGCGCAATGCATCCAATCTGCACAGAGCTGCATTCGAATATAACAATACGACCGATTATAGCTCGCGTCAATCTGTTGTAATTGGAACATTGAACAAGGTATGTGATCAGCGCCAAGCACTGAAATTTCCCAATGAAACAGCAGGCCTGCTTATTATCAAAAGCAGCTTATTCGGAGAGGTTCGCTGCTGGATGTATTCGGTAGAATGGCAGAAGAGAGGATTACCTCATGCGCACATTTTGATTTGGTTGGTTCAGAAAATACTACCGCATGAAATTGATGATGTGATATCGGCGGAAATCCCAGTTCAAACAAATGATCCAGAATTGTTCGAGGTTATCACAAAGAAAATGATCCACGGACCATATGGTGTGCTCAACCCAACTTCACCAAACATGATCGACGGCAAATGCTCCAAAAGATATCCAAGGGAGTTGACTTTGGACACTGTTACGGGCTACGATGGGTATCCACCCATTATATCGCCGTAGATCAACAGAAGACAATGGCAGATCGACCACAATCAAAGTGCAAAATCAAGAAATTGAAATTGACAATCGTTGGGTTGTTCCATTTTCGCCATTATTATCAAAAACGTATAAAGCCCACATTAACCTCGAGTATTGCAACTCAGTAAAATCAATAAAATATATCTGCAAATACGTCAATAATGGAAGCGATATGGCAATTTTTGGTATGAGAACCGACAATGTGAATGACGAAATTTCACAATATCAAATAGGATGTTGCATTAGCAGTACCGAGGCAATATGGCGAATTTTCTCATTCCAAATTCACGAACGACACCCAACCGTTGTCCATTTAGCAGTTCATCTAGAAAATAGTCAACGTGTTTCTAGACGAGCGAGCGAAGCGAGCGTGCCGGAGGCCGGCTAGTATACTATAATAATCATTTCTTTTTTATTTTTTATTTTTTTTTGTTAAATTGTTTTTACTAAAATTTTGAGTATTTTATTTTCCAACAACGAAACTATGTAGTCCTCAGCGTCTTTCATCAGGCTTAAAAAATCAGATTACAAGTGAGTAGAAACGGCATTTTTGCAGCCCTTTACGGTATTATGCGAATTTCGAATGCAATAGATAACCAGAGCACGCTTGAAATAATAAAAATGTCACTAAGCCTAACCATCGTCGTTGTGACGAGCAGTAGAAAGACCATTTACTTGTGGCACAAGCTCTTTAACAACTTGAAGCTATAAAAAATCTAGGAAAGTGCATAAGTTAAGAAAACTTAATATTCGTCGTTTCGACTAACATTGTCTGCTAGGCTTAATTGAGTATTATATGTACTTAAATTATATAAAATTTGGCTATACTCATAAAATATGAAAAAAGCAAAAGGAGTTCTAGAAATTTCTCACTGTGCATGCCTAGAAAACCAGCAAATTGCAATTTTAAATGCATTCTTTGAAATAATTATGAATTTTTGAATCTTTTACTTTTCTTCTTTTCTTTTTCTTGATTTTTACGGTTTTTGGGCCATTTTTTTTTTTTTTTGCACACGAGAGCATCTGTTTACAGTTAATTGTTGGCGTTAATTTATTTGAAAAACCATTTGTTACCTTTTGCTCTGTTTACATGTCTATCCGAACTCATGTGTGGCTGTGTCTGTAAGTTGTTTACATACAAGCAGTATATATATATCAGTATATATATACATATATATACCATAGTCATATATAGACATTGGCATAAAAGAATTTTGAAACATTTTTTGCATGACACACGCTCAAGAGCGCGTTTCCCCGTGTGGGCATGAGAGAGTCCGAGATTTTCTCGATTTTCTCGATATTCTTTTGTTATTTATAATACAAATTATAATGATAACAATTGATTGTTTATATTATTTGTATGCCCATGCGGCGTATGCGCAATGAACTGCTCAAATTGACTTTATAATCAACTCATTGGCATGCAAATAAAATACTAAGTCTATGATGTAGCTAAACATGCCATACTATATACATATTCCTACATATATATATATACATATATATGTAAAAAATAGTATATAACTATGTGCAGCTGGTCTGTACCAAAAGCATGGAAACTTTTAAGCAAAACCAAACAAAGTCTGGGGCTGCTACAGTGAATACCCTGCTTGAAAATTCTAAAAAAAATTTTGAGAAATTGGTATTTTTCCGGTTTTTGAATTTCTTAATTTTTTCGAAACTATTTTATCATTTGTTATAAAATTTAACTCAAATTTATACGAGGGTGGATTGATAAGTTTCCGGCCTGACCAAGAAAAACAACGTTTTTAAGAATTTTTTTTATATTTCTCAACATAATCTCCTCCAAGGCTGATACATTTCTCATAGCGGTGTTCTAGTCTAGTAATGCCATCTCTAAAGACTGATTCGTCAAGCTCCTCAAAATACCCATTTACAGCTTCGATTACTTCTTCATTGTCCGCAAATCTATTACCGCCAAGCTAGTTTTTGAGGTTAGGAAACAGATAAAAGTCACTCGGGGCTAGGTCTGGAGAGTAGGGAGGGTGCGGCATCAATTCAAACTTCAGATCGTTGATTTTAGCCATCGCAAAGATTGACTTGTGTGCTGGTGCGTTATCGTGATGAAACAAGATTCTTTTCTTCGCCAGATGAGGTCGTTTAATTTTCACCTCGTGGCTCAAACGTTGCTATAAGTCTGCGTAGTATTGACCAGTGATAGTTTTACCCTTTTCAACCCCTTTAACCCCTTCAAATAGAAGTATTTGATGACAGCACGATTTTCCAGCTTTTCCATTTTCAAGAAAAACACAGAGGCGTCTTGTTCAGTGTGCTCTCAAATCTAAACTAACATGGCGATCGGGCTGAAACTATAGCTACAAGCTATCTAAGAATGGTACTATAGAACGCCACCTCAAGGTAGGCCTAGTGGCGCCATCTCTTGGTCAGGCCGGAAACTTATCAATCCACCCTCGAATTATTAAATTCTCTACGTTGTAGAAAACTTAAGAGCCGAAATTAGTTGTGTAAACTTGCTCAATCAAAGAACAAATGTTTCTAAACTATATTTTAATTATATGCTGCAAATTGAGGATTTCAGATGATATTTATCAAATGATGATTGTCAATAGGTAATTGTCAGATGATGATTGTCAAAAGATTTATAGAATATGATTTTCAGATGATGATTTCAAATATGATAACTGTCAAATGATAATTAGCAGATAATAACTCCCAGATGATGATTGCTGATAATGATTGTGGGATGACGATTAAGTTATAAATTTTTCAGATGATAAATTTCATATGATAACAGTTAGATGAAGCTTTTCAAATTATGATAGCAGATAATAAATATCAGATGATGATTTATAGAAAATGATTTTCAGATGATGATTTCAAAGATGACAATTGTCAAATGATAATTAACAGATGATTATGTTTTAGATTTTTCAGATGATGATTTTTAGAGCTTTTTTAGCTTTTTAAATGATTATCGCAGATAATAGTTGTCAGATAATTTGTGATAGACATGATTGTGATAAAATGATTTTGAGATGATGACGTAAAACAAAATTATTTTTAGATAGATCAGATTAAATAATATTTTTTCATATAAAGTACTCTAAACTGCTTTAGACTCAAGAGCCTAAATCAGTTTTGTAAACTTGCTTAATCGTTATTAAATAAATAAATAACAGAAGACTAAAAAGAAAATAATGTCCTAAATTATATTTTAATTATATGATTGCAAAATGAGGATAGCAGATGATGATTGTCAATAAATTTAATTGGCAGATGATTTGTGATTGTCATGATTGTGAAATTATGATTTTGAGATGATGATTTAAAAAAAATTATTTTTAGATGATGATTGTCAGATTATGACTTAAAGTTACTTTTGAGATGATGATTGTCAGATAAATAATGTAGATATTGATTACACAGGTCAACATGGTTCAGTTGTTGGAAAGCTAAGAGTCATTTCCGAAGTAATTTGGTGCGTAGAATCCGAATCCGGCGTCAGAACTGGCCCACCAGGTCAGGATTTTGAGATATTTGAGGTTATGTACCCAAAAAATGGCGTTTTTTCCTACATTTGAGGTTATATAAAGAGCGCAACAAATTTTTGCGGTCTTTCTCTCCAGTTACATCATTTAGTACAACTCTTAGCCTTTAATTTAAGGGTTCAAGAGATCAATTACGATTAAAAAGTTATGGCTTTTCGAAGTTACGAGATATATCCGTTCGACGTCATTAGCATTTGCAGTAAGCCTTTGAGATAATAATTTTGTACTGTGTAATTTCTCTTGAAAATTTTGCCTTGAGGGTTTTTGAGGTCGCTAAGAACGGATATGAAGTCGGAATAATGATATTTTCATTTCCAATATGGCGTATTCAGGATGACGAATTCAGATTTGCAAGAAACATGTTAATATTGAAAAATTTTCCAAGTTTACATTATATAACACAGGTCTACAAATACAGGGGTCATGTGAGTTGTTGGAAAGCTAAGGGCTATTTCCGAAGTAATTTGGTGCGTAGAATCCGAATCCGGCGTCGGAACTGTTCATCACGTCAGGATTATTGGATAACGATTTACAAATGATAATTATCAAAAGAAAATTTTTATATAATAAGCTTTTTTTAAAGCTTTTCAAATGATTTTCGCAGATGATAATTGTCAGATGATTTGTGATTGTCCTGATTGTGACGTAATGATTTTGAAATGATGATTTTTTTTTTTAATTATTTTTAGATGATGATTTTACAGATCAGATTGAACTAATTTTTATCATTTAAAATTCTCTAAACTGCTTAAGACTCAAGAGCCGAAGTTAGTTTAGATATATCTAAAACGATATTCTTTTTTTCTATCTAGAAAAATCGATTTAAAAGAAATATTAAAAAACACTTATTTTTTTAGCAACCAAAGCCGATTAAAAAAGAAAATTTTGGCTTATTTTACTTTGAGACGAACTTATTAAGATTAGCGGCTATAAATGAAAAGAGTACATCCCATGAGTTTTTGGTAAATTTTTGCTAGCTATAAAAGTTATTTAATTAAGTTGAAGCTCTTTTTTTTCAAGAACTTTAAACTTCACATTAAAATCGTAATGCTTAAGTTTAAGTAAATAAAATTAAATTGAGTTTGAAACTTAAAAAAATACTTTTAATTTTTACTTTATTGTTTTAGAAAACAGCTTTGACAGTCTTGTTTTAATTTTGCCATGCACATTGAACCAGTTCTTCTGCACACTGTTCATGTTCTTTTAACAGATTTTCATGGAATTTGTAGCTGAGCGCTAAGAAAGCAGCTTTCAAATTTACACCATAATATACAAAGACTTTCTTAGCATGCGAGTGTCTACTGTACCATGTGCAACAACTTAATACAAACTATATATATGTATATAAAAGCATATAAGCTATCGCTTGGCGAAACAGAGATGGAATTATTTGGAGATCTGCCATTGTTGAATTTATTGTGCCGAAAAACAGCAGAAGAAGAAGAAATTCTACTTCATAGTCGCCTCCATTTTCGATTTTCGGATTTCGTTATTTTTTTTTTTGTTTTGTTTACGGTTTTTCTGTTTTCCATTTTGTGTTGTTTTTTTTCTTTGGTTATTTTGTTTTGTTTAGTTTAGTAAATACTTGAGAATTTAATGCCGTTTGGCAAATAATTAAGGCAACAACCGACAGCAACATTTAAATATATGTTTTAAATACTTTTAGTTTAGTATATATATACTTTGTGTAAATAAAATGTTTGGCTAAATACTTTTAAAGAGTTAAAAAGGCAAAAGCATTCAAAAAAAAGTTGAGTTTAGGGGGTTTCGCCTACTGCGCGCTAAGCTTATTGCCCATTTTCAGAGTTTCTGTAATAGCTAAAAAATATACAATTAATAACCTTCAGTTCGGCTTAGGCCTGAGTATGGAGTCATGAATTCATGCCTGAATATTCAGTACCAGCCATGAACCTTAGCCCTAAAAATCAGCTATGAATTCAGCGCTGATTGACTTTCACTAATTGTTCCACAGACAAGATCTAATTGGCATACATAGATCATCAATATAAAGACAATACAACGCAGCAGTTTATCGATATCATTGGTTGATATACTGACACCCGATAATTCCGCATACAGACGCTGAAGCACGAGCACATCTATTGGGTTGCCCAAAAAGTAATTGCGGATTTTTAAAAGAAAGTAAATGCATTTTTAATAAAACTTAGAATGAACTTTAATCAAATATATAATTTCCATTTTGTTCGATAACCTTTTGCCATCTTCCCGGCAAATTTTGTATTCCACGCTCATAGAACTTCTGGCCTTTATCTGCAAAAAACTGAACCAAGTGCGATTTTATAGCCTCATCATTGCCGAAAGTTTTACCATTTAAGGAGTTCTGCAAAGATCGAAATAAATGGTAGTGGTAGTCAGGTGCAAGGTCAGGGCTATATGGTGGATGCATCAAAACTTCCCAGCCAAGCTCTCTCAGTTTTTGCCGGGTCATCAAAGATGTGTGTGGTCTGGCGTTGTCCTGATGGAATATGACACCTTTACGATTGATCAATTCTGGCCGTTTCTCGTTGATGGCTGCAATCAATTTGTTCAGTTGTTGACAGTAAACATCCGAATTAATCGTTTGGTTCCTTGGAAGCAGCTCAAAATATACCACACCCTTCCAATCCCACCAAACAGACAGCATAACCTTCTTTTGGTGGATATCAGCCTTTGAAGTGGTTTGAGCTGGTTCACCATGCTTGGACCATGATCGTTTTCGATTAACGTTATTGTAAACAATCCATTTTTCATCTCCAGTTATGATTCGCTTTAAAAACGGATCGAATTCATTGCGTTTAAGATGCATATCACAAGCGTTGATTCGGTTTGTTAAATGAATTTCTTTCAATTCATGTGGTACCCAAATATCAAGCTTTTTCACCAGTCCAAGACTTTTTATATGTGATAATGAACGGTTGATTTTGGTATATTTAACTTCTCTCCTATCTCACGCCCAGTTACATGACGATCCAATTCGATTAATGCTTTAATTGGTCATCATCAACTTCATTTGGCCGACCTGAACGTGGCTCATCTTTAAGTGAAAAATCTCCAGAACGGAATTTGCGAAACCAATTTTGACACTGTCTTTCTTTTAAGGCTTTATCACCATACACATCACGTAACTTTTTAGCAACCTGCTCTGCGTTTTTTCCTTTACGGAAATAATAATATAAAATATGACGGAAATGCTCTTTTGTGGACTCCATATTAAAAAGGGCGCCAAACAAACAAATGTTAAAAAAATTATAAACCGACTATATGAAAAATCCACAATTACTTTTTGGGCAACCCAATATTACAAAGTTATGTTAAATTAAGTTTAAATAAATAAATATTATATATATTAAAAATACAGCAATAATCTAAATATGTAAATCGAAATAAAGTCAGTGCTGAAAAAATTTTAGACCCATGTGCTCCATGTGTTCTTTGAGAGTTCTTCACTTAAAAGTTTTGAATATCACAGCTCGCCAAAAACTGTGATTAAATTTTTCACAAATAAAATGTGATGTGTTGACAACCCTGAAATTTCGATAAGCTTGCAAACTCTGACGCCCTCAGTTTTATATTTTATTTATGAGTTATTCTGACGAAAAATCGAAGAAAACATAAAATGTAAAGACGATGTTTCGAGAATGATAGTTTTGAATATTCGTTTAAACCTTTTTTTCGATCGATTTTTTTTTTTGCGAAATTGTGAGTACCAAAAATTTTAATCCGAATAAAATGTTCGGATTCGATTTTCGAGGCAGGGCGTATAGAATTTAATAATTAAAAAAAAATTTTTTTTTTGTGAATTAAAAGCACCAAAAATTCGAATCGGAATAAAAGATTCAAATTCGATTTCCGGAACGTAGCTATTTAACTATAGAATAGTATAATTTCAAAAGAGAAAGTTACAATGAAAGACCCAAGCTTTATAGAAAATATAAAAAACAATCTAGTAAGTAAAATTGTTATGAATTGAAATTGAACTAAAAATGTGAACTGAAAGAGTTATCTTAACTATAATCATGCTTCAAAAAATCAAATTGATATTGAAATATTTTCAGTCGGCATTATAAAGTAAAAGTTTATTTCAAGTTATGTCAGAATTTAGTTTCAGGCGAAAGATAATTTTACATTTCTTTAAATTTAGTGTTAAATTTCGTTTTTTGGCTTTCATTGCCTAAAAATTTTATTTAAACTCAAATCTATCTTAGTTTTTATCAATATTTTCATAAACGTGTGCTTGGCTTGCTAGTTACAAAACTGTCCGCAAGAGGGAGCCAGTAAAAAGTTACAAAAATGCCCGCAAGATGGAGCAAGCATAAAAATTAAAGTTAGCGATGGGTAGGTAAAGCTTGAAATGAATGTGATTTGTTTTTATTCTTATTTAAATATTTTTTAAACATTTATTTTAATTTAATTGAAATTGGGCCTCAAAAAAACTTGTATTATACAGGGTGTACCATTTGAATGTGGTCGATGGAAATATTGAATAACTTGAACAATTCTCAATCGATTTTGAAAAACTATTTATTTTTATAAAATTAGAAGCTTTACAATTTTTTCCATTTAGTTGCCAAAAACAACGTCAATCAAATGATCTCCTTTATTGCGGATACAAAATTCAGCTCTTTTTCTGGCATTTTCCATGACATTTGCCAGCATCTCGGGTGATATCGCAGTGATTTCGGCTCGAATATTGTCCTTAAGCTCGTCTAAAGTCTTCGGTTTGTTGGCATACACTTTGCTTTTTAAAAATCCCCACAAAAAAAAGTTCGGTGCAGTTAAATCAGGCAATCTCGGTGGCCAGTCAATATCCCCCCTTTCGATACCACACGTCCTGGGAACTTTTGACGCAAGAAGTTCATCGTTGATTTCGCGGTGTGACATGTCGCGCCGTCTTGTTGAAACCAAAAGCCTTTAAGACCTTTTTCACGCATTTCTGGTAAAACAGAGTGTGGCAACATCCATCGATACCGATCCCCATTGACAGTTTTCCCAACTCTGAAGAAGAACGGACCGATGATGGTTTTTGAGCAGACACCGGCCCAAACAGTCACTTTCTGATCATGCAATGGAGTTTGATGAATAGTATGAGGATTTTCTTTCCCCCAAATGCGACAGTTTTGTTTATTTACAGTGCCAGATAGCGTGAAATGGGCCTCATCATTCATTAAAATTCGCTCCCAAAAATCGGGCTCCGATTCACTCACTCGAATAACGTTATTGGCGTAAGCCACGCGTCGCGGATTGTCTGTTTCCAATAATCTTTGGGTTAACTGCACTTTATATGGAAACATATCCAGATCATCTTTCAGAATCCTCCTCAAAGTAGTTCCACTGATGTTTAGTTGCTGAGACCGGCGGCGGTACGAGACAGAAGGATTCTCTGCAACACTCCGTTGAACAGCTTCAATATTTTCATTTGATCGTCGAGGACGTGGTTGATTTGAATGTGGACGGTCCGCTACAGACCCGTGATTCTCGAAATTTGAAGCTAAGCGACGAATAGTGTCACTTTTAGGCGCAGAACGACCGCGATACTTTTGACGATACGCACGCTGTGTTGCAACAACTGAACGATTACATTTAATGAACATTGTCACTATTTCCGCGCGTTCTTTGGGCGTGAATCGATTCATGGTTAAAATTGTAATGCAATAACCTTTCAAAATGTGTTCGACGACGTCAATCGGTTGAAATCTGTCAAAGTTATTCAATATTTTCATCGAACACATTCAAATGGCGCACCCTGTATCTTAATCACCCGTAATTTATATATATTAACGCCATCTAACGATAGCTAGATAAGGGAACTTACTGACACCAACAACAGGCGAGGAATAACTCTGCGAAACATTAGTAACAAAATGCTAGCAACATTACTGAACCATCACTTTTAAGAAAAAATGGAGCCAACCATTCGCGATGAACAGGCAGGCTTCAGACTATATGGGAGTTACGTTAACCAGGCTAACACATTAAGCGCTCATCACTGTAACTCCTGTTCATCGACTTCGATTCAGTAGACAGAGCAGCGATATGGCGGGCATTGGCGGGGAAAGAAGTACCACTTAACATCGTATCGATAGTAAAAGCGATGTACGATGATGCGGACTGCACTACTACTAGACAACTGGAAGATTAGTACATCTTTCCAAACAAACACGCAAGGATGCCCCCCATCACCACTACTATTCAATATAGCAACATAGTTGACGAGGTTATAAGAGATGTATGCAGGTCTGGGAGTGGGATTACGTGGAGTCTCACCCGTCGTTTGGAACACCTGGATTACGCTTACGACATTTGCTTCATCTCTCATAAACTAAGTAATATCTAAGCCAAAGTGAATGATATTGAGATCCTGGTCAGCAAAGTTGGACTCTCGATAAACGCATGCAAAACCAAAGCGATGCGTCGCAACCACACCAGCCAAGGTAGCTTACCATCTGCGGGAACACTATTGACTTTGTCGATAGTTTTCCATACCTTGGCAAAACGATTTCCACCAGTGGTGGGGTGGATGAGGATGTAGAGAAGCGTCTAAGCAAAGTGCGATCAGCGTTTGAAAACTTATTCCGCATATGAAGAAACCAGCAAAGAAGCAGAAGAACAAAGCTTAGAAACTTCAATGCAAGCATCAAATCCATCTGGGCTGACCCCGCAGAGAATTATGTCGAAACTGCAATGCCTAAGGATCATATGCGGAATATTCTGGCCCAACAGGATATCAAACGCGGAGCTATGGCGCTGTACTAATGAAGTTCCTATCCGCACTTAAATAAAAACACGCAATTGCCGTTGAATCGGTCATGCTCTTAGGGACAATCGAAGCAGCATTTTCAGGATAACTTTGGAACGGAACCCTCAAGGAAGCAGATGAGTGGGAGGGCCAAAGGCAACCTGGCGACGTACAATACTAAGCGAATTGTACCTACACAACATTAACAGGGACATAGCATAGCAAACTGCGCCAAATAGAGTCCCCGGGGGAAAGTTCTGTTCAAAGCCCTAAGCTCCCTAGAGGAGTACTAAAAGGGGGAAAACGATAGCTAAATCTTTTAATTTAGTTTATATAAATTTTAAGCGCGCACAAGTTTCAATTTTTAACACTATTTACTAATGTTGAACATTATCATTTGCGCATATATTTAAAAATATTAATCATACGCAGTGCTGGCTTCTGTTGATTTGGCACATTAAATGGCTCATAAATTATTTAAAGAAAATACTCATACTTGTGCCAGAATTTTCAATTACTCAACTGTGAATGAAAATTTATTCGGTCTGTGTATAAACACTTTTCCAAACTATCTAAATCGTAAAGAAAATAAAAAAAAAGGGCAGCGACAGCTGCCCCAAGAGAATCAAAGTAATTTGTTGGAAGAAAGGTGGAAAAATTGGCTCTTCAGCAAAAAAAAAAAATAAATGCAGTAAGACTATAGGAAAACATTTTTAAAGAAAATGCGGAGCTTGAAAAACGATGACGTAGTAATTAAAGTGTGCTCGTAGAAAAATGCGTCTAAAATGATACGAAAAACAAATTTTTCAAAAGTATTGACAAAGTTTTGTATTGTTCTTGTTTCTTGGTCAAAAGGAGCTAAGCAACAAAAAAGTTAGGCCAACAATTTTATAAAAGTTAAGTTTAAAAATATGCCAGTTTGAAAAATTTATATTTTTAGGATTATTGAACTGGGATTAGAAAAACAGACTCAAGCACAGATTTCAAAATACTAAAATTAATTCAATGGTAAAAAATTCTACAAAAATGCATTTATTTACTTTAACCCTTAGGTTAATTTAAATTTTTATACCCTGCACGTATGGTACAAAGGGTATATTAAGTTTGTGCAAGCCGAAAATGTGTGTACTGTGCGGCAGCTGCAGCCAATCCTAAATCAGTAGTTTTCAGACAGGACGAAGTAGGTAAACAGCTAACTCCTGAGCTAGTTCGACTTCTCTCTAAGAAGCAACGACTCCGTAGGATATTTCAGACCACCCTTCATCCTGCAGACAAGGCTTCTGGAAAAAGGCTGAAAGCGAACTTATCAGAATAGAGGCTCTGGACTATAAGCCTATGGAAAGCGATCAGAAACATAAAGAGACAACCCTATCGAATAGTTCCTCTGAGGCGTCATGATGGTACTTACTGCTCAAATACAGAGAAACAAGCAGATACATTTGCTAAGCACCTCGAAGAGCGATTTACGCCTATTAAACTGGCCACGGGTGAAGATGTAATACAAACTCTCAGCATCATTGGCACACCACTCCAAATGAAGTTTCCTGTTCGTCCCATCCGATTAGATGAGATTGAAGAAAACATAACAAAGCTTCCTAAGTCAAAGGCCCAGGTCATGACAGAATATGTCATGCTACCCTACGAGCCTTGCCAAGGAAAGCTCTTCTTTTTATTACGCTTATTTTTAATGCAATAATAAGAACACAACCAGGAAACCTAGAAACGATGAGTCGGACCCAGAATCCTATCGTCTAATAAGCCTTCTCCCTACTCTTGCCTCTTGTTTGGGATACGTTGATGGCTAAAAGAATCAATGAACATTACAAGTCGTCGGAGATAACCCAAAGTTACCTAAAATATGATCAGGTTGACTAGAGAAGTCAATATACCCATGTCCGTCTGTCCGTCTGTTTAAACGCCTAGATCTCAGAGATGGTAAGAGCTAGAGTAACCAAACTTTCACATTAGACCCCATATTATTGCATAGGCGACACGATTATTTCATTTTTTTGATATCGGGGTTAAATTATATAGCGCCCATAGCGGTGTCTCAGACGTCCGCGATAAAAATAAAAGTTTTAGCTGAATAATTCGTTTGTTTATAAATATATCGTATCGATAACGGTACGACCTTACCATTTAGCGACTCAGCCAGATACCTCGGGTTATTACTAGACAGTAAACTAGACTGGCACCTAAACACAGAGGATCTGATCAAAAAAGGTCGCGATTGACTTATATACATGCATAGTATCCCATTGGACTTATGGCCGATGTGCTTCAAAAAAAGTCGACTGTTGTATGAATACAATTGTTAGACCCATATCATGTGTGAGTTTCGATCTTGTGGCTTGCTGAAGATATTGGACTAACTTTAAAAGTAAAGTAAGGTTCATACGAACAGCTGTACTCACAATTAGTAATGCTCTGCACTACATCGGTTGAAGCCTTATATCATTATAAGCCTCCCATCAGTGAATCAAGGTAGAGAAACAACGTTATTTTATACAAAATTACGTCATGATTCGATTGTTTGTAAAGTTATATTGAACTAAGATTTCGGTCATTCAGAGATTCTTTAAGGGAACCCACTTATTCCCGAAAGTACAGACTACTGCATACTGCAGGAACATGTCACAACCAAGTTCTGAGCCTATATTCCAACCAGAGAGTAGTGGAATACTGGGGTACCAGGCCCAGCAGGCTCGATAAAGTGTATACACGGACGGTTCCAAGCTAGACGACCGTGTAGGGAGAGGGTCTACGTCGAGGATTTTGACATTAAATTGCCTTGGCTCCCGGACCACTGCAGTATCTTTCAGGCAGAGGTCACAGCAATCCGGGAGGCTGTAACAACAATACAAAACCTCAATTCAAGATAACAATATCTGTATATCATTCGATATGGCCAGCGGCTATTTAGTCTTCTAGTCTCGATGGCTTCGTGTAGACAGTCCAGTAAATGAATCGCCAGCTTGTCTCTAGGGAGATGGCTGAGCAGCTTTCAATTCACCTGATATGGGTCCCAGCGCCACAGGGACTTTGAGGGAAACTGCATTGCGGACGAACTGGCTAGAAAAGGAACTACCAGCATCCTCCTTCAAGATAAGGAGGGCCTGGGTATACCCATGGCCAGCTGTAAACTGAGAATACGAAACTTTTTCGCTCTCTGTGCAAATAAAACGTGGAATCGGACATCGAACACGTGTAGAATCTCGCGGCAAGCTGGCCGACGTACTGCAGTGAAAGAACCAAAAAGCTCTGCTGTCTAAATCGAGCCCAGTGCTCAGCTGTCACTCGAGCTATTACGAGACGATACCGAGTCCTGGTAGGAAATCCATGCGTCTCCATCGAAATGCTTGCCCGCACCACGACTTCTGTAGAAGCTGTGCCGATGAAGACGCTCGAGATAGTAGAGCACATTTTCCTGTCACTGCCCAGGACTCGATAGAAAACGATTGGAGAGTGCCTACAGTCATGTTGTCTAAACGACCTAATCTCAGTTCTCTGTGACAGGGTCCAAAATTCCTTCTAAGGTTCATTAGCCAATCGGATGGCTTCCACAATTTTCGTATGGGACCCATCAAGTGGGGAAATGTGGTGAACTGGCTCACTGCGGTACCACAAAGGGCCTATCCTTGGCCTAAGTGAGTTGGGATGTCTGTCACAACTGCCGCCAACCTAACCTAAAGATATCGGCAATTGACCGCTTTCGGCCAAGTGTAGCAAGCTCCTTCGCTCTCTCAAGTCTGACAAAATTGTTGCTGCTTCAGTGTGAGATCATGTGCCTTTTGGATCTTGTAAGGACTTGACTCTTGAGATACATTTTTCAGTATGCGACGGATGCTACGTGTCAGATATTTTCAGATATCGTATTCGCCACTGTATGAATTAGGCACTTCGTCGGGTGATATATCGCTCCAAGGAATCGCTTACATTCACTTATTTGAACCATACTCACGTGACGTTGCAAGTCTATTGATGACCACCGTGTCATGACGTTTGATGCAAATCGGCTGACCAGTATCATTAGCTAACATAAGATATGGTGCGATCAAACGAAAATTCAGGTTTGGTATACACTTCGAGTTCCGGATCCTGGTAATTTATGAAGGAACCGAATTTTATTGCTAGCTAGTGGTACAGGGTATTCCAAAGTCGTCCGCGCCCGACTTTACGTACGTCATTTTGCATTTCAATTAATATTGATTAAGGTTAGTTGCGTAAAATTTTTGAGCACTTTAACAAATGACCAAAGTTTCAGAAAGTTTTTGCAGCTCGCCAACTTAATGACTTAAAGTTCGTCTTCAATCAGAAATTTTTGGATAGCTCCATTAAAAAGACGCTGAAAACTAAAAACAGTTCAAAGCCAAACAAATGCCAAAACTCTCGAACTAAGAAACTTTTAAATATTTGCATGCAATTATTTATAGGTTTGAAATTTCAAATTTATGCATTGTTTTGCGCTTCATTGAGTTCTCTCCGTTTCCCTCTCTCTCTGTCTCTGCAGCTCTCTTCGCTTGTCTGTATAGAGAAGTTTTTATTGAAAGATTTGGCATAAATAGTTTCTGCAAAAAAAGTTGCCATTTTTCTTTTGTTTTTGCTTTAAGGATACTTATTTTGAAAGATTCTTATAGTTTCTATTATAGGGTCAAGGATATGACTGACTGCAGGCTAAAAGTTTTAGTTCTTTAAATAAAGTTCAAAGTTACTTTCAATTTCTATAAAAAAAAAATGGCTTGAAGCCACAAATAAGTTGAAAATTTCCATACAAACTTTTTGCTTAGAATAAAAATTACATTTTGTAAAATTGGCAAAAGTATTTTGATAAAGTTTACTTGGTACTTGGAAAGAACGAAACTACTCTCTGAGCTTAAGGAAAAACAAGGATAAGTCATAAAAAACTATGCACTCGTTTAGAAATTAAATAATAAATAAACAAAACAGCTTTCATTAAAAATTAAAATAATAATAAAATTATTTTTAAAGTCAGGTATAAATTTTTTTTGGTTTAAAAAATTACAAATTTTAATTTTTCCAAAATCTTTTATCATTTATTTTAAAATTTAAAAAAAATTTAGTTTTCAAAGTCGATTTGTTACATATTTAAAAAAAAAATCTACTCCTGGCACCCAAAAACCTTTTCGTAAATAGAATTTTATGAATCCGTATTCTCAAGAGCGGAGCTCCCAGTAAACTTGCTCAATCGTTTTTAAATAAATAAATAACAGAAGACTAAATAGAAAAGAATTTTCTAAATTACATTTTCATTATTTTCTTGCAAAATGAGGATTGCAGATGATGATTGTCAATAGATAATTGTCAGATGATGAACAAATATGATGATTATCAGACAATGTTTGTTATAGAAAATGATTTTCAGATGATGATTTCAAATATGATAACTGTCAAATGATAATTATCAGATGATTACTGCCAGTTGATGATTGCAGATAATGATTGTCGGAGGACGATTAAGTTATAAATTCTTCAGATGATAAATTTCATATGATAACAGTTAGATGAAGCTTTTCAAATTATGATAGCAGATAATAAATATCAGATGATGATTTATAGAAAATGATTTTCAGATGATGATTTCAAAGATGACAATTGTCAAATGATAATTAACAGATGATTATGTTTTAGATTTTTCAGATGATGATTTTTAGATGATAATTTGCGTATGACAATGATTAAATGATTATCGCAGAAAATAGTTGTGAGATGATTTGTGATTGACATGATTGTGATATAATGATTTTGAGATGATGACTTAAAAAAAATTATTTTTAGATAGATCAGATTAAATAATATTTTTTCTTATAAAGTACTCTAAGCTGCTTTAGACTCAAGAGCCTAAATCAGTTTTGAAAACTTGCTTAATCGTTATTAAATAAATAAATAACAGAAGACTAAAAAGAAAATATTGTCCTAAATTAAATTTTAATTATATGATTGCAAAATGAGGATAGCAGATGATGATTGTCAATAGATTTAACTGTCAGATGATTTGTGATTGTCGTGATTGTGAAATAATGATTTTGAGATGATGATTTAAAAAAAATTATTTTTAGATGATGATTGTCAGATTATGACTTGAAGCTCTTTTTGAGATGATGATTGTCAGATAAATAATGTAGATATTGATTATTGAATAACGATTTACTTTATTGTCAGATGATGATTTTCAAATGCAAATTTTCATATAATAATAGTTAGTTGAAGCTTTTCAAATGATTATCGCAGATGATAATTGGCAGATGATTTGTGATTGTACTGATTGTGACGTAATAATTTTGAAATGATGATTTTTTTAAAAATTATTTTTAGATGATGATTTTACAGATCAGATGAAATAATATTTTTTCATATAAAGTTCTCTTAACTAAAACTCAAGAGTCGAAATTAGTTTTGTAAACTTGATTAATCGTTATTAAATAAAGAAAATCAGACGACTAAAAAGAAAAAAATGTTCAAAATTATATTTTAATTATATGCAGCAAAATGAAGATTGTAGATGATGATTGTCAATAGATAGTTGTCAGATGATAATTATCAGATTATGATTTACAGATGATGAACAGAATATGATTGGAAAATTATGATTGCAGATGATAATTATCAGATGATGATTTATAGAAAATGATTTCAAAGATAAAAATTGTCAGATGATGTTTGTGGGATGACGATTAAGTTATAAATTTTTCAGATAATAAATTTCATATGATAATAGTTAGATAAAGCTTTTCAAATGATTATGGCAGATGATAATTATCAGATGTTTTGTGATTTCTAAAGCAGCTTACTATGCTCTGCCCCAAATAAAAATCTCACTCGAGCAATATTTTTTTAAACTCATATTAAGCATACGTCACGTTGATCCGTTTAGAATGTTTAAGATATGCATAAGAAATTAAATTTTTTTTTAATAATAATTAGTTATTATATATATAAAATATTATTATCGTTGATTAACTAAGTGAAATAAAATTGCTAGCAATCGACACTTTTTTTTTATTATAATTTTTCTAAAAGTAAAAGGTAAACTTTATCCTTCGTTTATTTTTATTTATTTCTTAAAATTAGTAAAAAAATAACTTTAAAATAAATGAAAAAAGTAATCTTCAATCAAAGAAATGCTGATTTTATAAAAATTCGCTATATATTGGGACCTTGAAATAATTTCCAGACGTTTTTTTTTCAATTTTCAACTATTTGTTTTGAAAAAATGGTTACAAAATTCAATATGCAAGGTATTGTCCATCGCTAGCCACTACTTTTTCCCATCTTTCTGGTAATTTTCGGTTTCGAGCTCGGCAGAACCCAATTCTTGGTACTTTCATAAGAAGTGAACCGCTGGTCCGTCAATACAAGTGCCAACGATCGAAATAGCTGGTAATCGCTTGAGGCAATATCCGGAGGGTACGGCGGGTGAGGTAGCACCTCCCATTTTAACGTTTCCGAGCATGATTTCACGACTTTCGCAACATGGGGTCGACAAGTCTTTGCCCATATTCTGGCCGTTTTTCTGAATTGAAATCGGTAACGTTCCCCTGTAATCGTTTTATTCGGTTTCAACAATTCATAATAGATAACACCACATTGGTCCTATCAAATATAGAGCATGAGCTTAGATCCATGAATATTTGGCTTCGTCGTTGATGTTGATGGCTAAGCGGGCTTACCCCTTGACTTTTTATACCCTGTACCGTATGGTACCAAGGGTATATTAAGTTTGTGCAACCCGAAAATGTATGTAACATATAGAAGGAGACGTCGGAGACACCCCAAAGTTACCTAAAATATGATCAGGGTGATTAGAGAAGTCGATATACCCATGTCCGTCTGTCCGTCCGTCCGCCTAGATCTCAGAGATGGTAAGAGCTAGAGTTACCAAACTTTCACATTAGATCCCATATTATTCCATAGGAGGCAAGTTTATTTTATTTTTTTGATATCGGGGTTAAATTATATAGCTCCCATAGGGGTGTTTGAGACGACCTCGACAAAAAAAATAAGTTTTAGATGAATAATTCGTTTGTTTATGAAGATATTGTGACGAAATTTGGTATTCGAAAGTTTTTTATAGTTCCCAATCACTGTACCAAATTTAATCGAAATCGGTTGACTATATCATATAGCTCCCATAGGACCGATCGGCCAAAATAACTTTTTTAAAGAAAAATTCGCTATATTAGTTTTTTAATAAAGATATCATAACCAGATTTGGCGTTTGGAAATTTTTTAGATCACTTAAGCAATGTGTCAAATTTGAACAAAATCGGTTGACTATATCATATAGCTCCCATAGGTCCGATCTTCCAAAAAATCGATTTTTTTAACAAAATTTGTTGTGTTTCGTTTGTTTGTTAAGATATTGGGACCAAATTTTACATTCGTGAGTATTTTATAGTTCCTAAGCACTGTACCAAATTTAATCCAAATCGTTTGACTAGATCATATAGCTCCCATAGGACCAATCGGTCCAAAAACACGTTTTTTATACAAAATTCGTTGTGTTTTGTTTGTTTGTAAAGATATTTGAAATAAATTTGGCATTCATATCTGTTTTAAGGTATTTAAGCACTGTGTCAAATTTTATTGAAATCGGTTGACTATATCATATAGCTCCCATAGGAACGATCGGTCAAAAACAAAATTTTTGCTTAAAAATTCTTCTGTTTTTGGTTTTTTGTGAAGAAATCGGACTTTATTACAAGCTAGTGGTACAGGGTATCCCAAAGTCGTCCGTGCCCGACTTTACGTCCGCCATTTTTGCACTTAGGATTGTCGTAATGGATCCACTTTCATTGCCAGTAACAATACGTTGCAAAAAAACCTTTCCTTTTCTGTCTTGGAAGCAGCTGGCTCTCAACATCTCTTGGCCTTAACTCATATGGAACCCAATTTCCTTGCTTTTGTATCATTCTTAAGGTTGGAAAACGCTTGATTCAACGACATTCTCCAATTCTTCATCCTCAAACTTTTTAGGCTGCTCCACCACTTCTAAAGCGCTGAAACCATTCAAAACCAAAAAAAAAAAATAAACTCCATAAACTTCCACAAGCAAACGATGACTTTCAGGAGCGGTGTCCCAACAAAACTTTCCGCAAATGTTTTAAAAGTTTTCATCATAAAAAAAAATTTGATATGCACAAACAAACGAAATAATTTTAACTGATGCTGACAGCTATTGAAGGTAACTTTCTAATGACGTATGTCCAACATCTATTGTTGGAGTCCGGAAATTATTTCCACATCCCAATATTTAAAAAGTTATAATTTAATAAATTTTTATCAACTCTTTCTTACGCTACTTCAAAGTAAAATACTTATTAAAAAACTATTTCATGTCATATTACGTATACGCAGTGTATACAATTTAACATTTAAACATTTAACATTAACTTTGAGTACTGCTTTCAAGAAAATGCTTTGATTTAAAAAATTATTCATATTGCAGCTGTACGAAATTAATCATACGCCATGTGGAACACACAATGGAATATTCAAAAATTTTATCAAAGCTAAGTTCATATTTTTTAAAATTAAAATCACGACGCTCATTAACTATATATAATTTGTTTAAAAATTAAGCATACGACGCGTAAGACGTTTTGGAAAGAGTAATTTATTATTTAAAAATTAAAACAAAGTCTGAAAGACACAAAATTTTTATAATTTAGATTTAACTTCTTCTTTATTATTATATAAAATAATAATATAAATAAATGCTAAAATTTTCATCAGAAGTTTTTAACTTTGCTATTTACCTACCTGTTTAGCGTATTTTAAATTTCACTTTAAATTAAAAACAAAATTAAAATTGTATTTTAAAAACATTTAATTATAATTTTAAAAAATTCAACAACTTTCAGGCTTCTTGTTATGCCTACGCCACGCTCTTAAATTTTATTTACGCACATCTCAACTTTATATTCTTAATTTTATTATTTATTTAAGTTTTTCATTTTTGCTTACCTCTGTTCAAATGTCTGCTTTTCTTATATATGCAATAATCTTTTTATTTTGTTTGTCATACAACAACAACTGCAACTTGAACCAAATTCAGCACTTAAAAAAATAACAAAAAAATTTAGTTTTTAAAATACGTATCTTAAAAAAAAAAAACTAAACAGCATTCGCGCCGTTTACGCGCATTTTATCAAACCGACGGCGCAGAGGAGCACACAACA
This sequence comes from Chymomyza amoena, assembly GCA_037043745.1. Taxonomy (NCBI): domain Eukaryota; kingdom Metazoa; phylum Arthropoda; class Insecta; order Diptera; family Drosophilidae; genus Chymomyza; species Chymomyza amoena. Next base: position 59,685 of record JBAMAX010004408.1, on the reverse strand, counting down.
ACAACAATAATGCACAACAACACACTTCAAATAACACAATTTTTAAAACAAAAAAAAAACAAAATTAGTTAAATGTACAATAAAATGTTGTTCCAAATTGATAAAGTTTTGTTGTTATAAAAAATTTCGAGCAATTTTGAAAAATTATTTACACGAACTTTAGTTCTCTGTTTGGCTCTAACTTCCGTTTTGACTGCTGCTCAAGAAGTACAACAACGAAATGTTATCCGCTCGGAGGCTGAACGCCTACTGAATGTTACACACACGAAAAATTTCGCACAATGCGCTGCCGACGATGATGACGACGACGACGACGAGGACGCAGCTGGCAACGTCGTGCACGCAACGCCAGCGTCAGCGTAGACGTCGCTGCTTGCGTTGCTGCTTCATAGCTTCCAAATGAACTGCTGTTGCTTCTGTTTGTTGTTGCGCCGGCTTACATGCAACTGCAACAATAGTAGCAACAACAATTGTATTAAACAACAACATTAACAATAACAATAACAACAGCAGCAGAGGCACTGGCAGTGGCAATGGCAACAACAACAACAACAACAGCAACAGCAGCGGCGGCTGCGGCGCAGGCAAAAGGGCAATGTCTGTGCGTACATAAAACATTTTTAGTTGTTTGAATAATTTAACGTAAATATAACGCAGTCTACACACACAAAACTCTACACGCCTGCCAGAGGCGTCGCTGGCATTTTTTGTCCAGGGGGTGACTTAAGTCAATAGAGTTGAACTATTTTATTTTAAACTGGACGACTTTGGGATACCCTGTACCACTAGCTAGCAATAAAGTTCGGTTCCGTCACAAAAAACCAAAACCAGAAGAATTTTTAAGCAAACATTTTTTTTTTGACCGATCTTTCATATGGCAGCTATATGTATAGTCAACCGATTTCAATAAAATGTAACACAGTGCTTAAATAGCTTAAACAAGATCTGCATGCCGAATTTAGTTCAAATATCTTTACAAACAGAAGAAACACCAACGAAATTTGTATACAAAACGTTTTTTTTTTGACCGATTGGTCCTATGGGAGCTATATGATATAGTCAACCGATTTGGATTAAATTAAGTACAGTGTTTAGGAACTATAAAAAACTTACGAATATCAAATTTGATCCCAATATCTTAACAAGCAAACGAAACACAACACATTTTGTTCAAAAATCGATTTTTTGGAAGATCGGCCCTATGGTAGCTCCCATATATAGTCAACCGATTTTGTTAAAATTTGGCACATTGCTTAAGTGCTCTAAAAAATCAAAAAATTTCAAACGCCAAGTCTAGTTACGCTATCTCTATTAAAAAAAAAACAAAGTATAGCGAATTTTGATTTAAAAAAGTTATTTTGGCCGATCGGTTCTAATGGAGCTATATGATATGGTCAACCGATTTGGATTAAATTTAGTACTGTGGCTGGGAACTATTAAAATATTGGCTGTCAAAAAAGTCTTGCGGTATTTCCGCAAGCTTGTCTTTGCAAGCGCGTAGTTCTAGTTGTATTCGTCGCATCGGTTCACGCTAGAGCTTTTTGGAAAGCTCTTATCACGTGCTAACACGTGTTTGATTGATTGTTATTTGCTTTTAGTCGTTCGTGAGTTATAGCGTCGCAAACATGGAGCAAAATAAAGAGGAAATACGGCATATTTTACAGTACTACTACGATAAAGGCAAAAATGCATCTCATGCTGCCAATAAAATTTGTGCAGTTTATGGACCCGATACAGTTTCCATTTCCACCGCACAACGATGGTTTCAACGTTTTCGTTCTGGTGCAGAGGTGATCGAAGATGCGCCACGGTCCGGAGGGCCTGTTGTCGAAAATTGCGATAAAATCGCTGAATTGATCGAAAGAGACCGGCATAGTAGCAGCCGTAGCATCGGCCAAGAGCTGGGCATGAGTCATCAAACCGTTATAAACCATTTGAAGAAGCTTGGATTGAAAAAGAAGCTCGATGTATGGGTGCCACACGACTTGACGCAAAAAAACATTTTTGACCGTATGGATGCATGCGAATCGCTTCTGAATCGCAACAAAATCGACCCGTTTTTGAAGCAGATGGTGACTGGCGATGAAAAGTGGGTCACTTACGACAACGTGAAGCGTAAACGGTCGTGGTCGAAAAGCGGGGAAGCTGCCCAGACGGTGGCCAAGCCTGGATTGACGGCCAGGAAGGTTCTTCTGTGTGTTTGATGGGATTGGCAGGGAATCATCCACTATGAGCTGCTCCCCTATGGCCAAACGCTCAATTCCGACCTGTACTGCCAACAACTGGACCGCTTGAATGCAGCACTCATGCAGAAGAGGCCATCTTTGATCAACAGAGGCCGAATTGTCTTCCATCAGGACAACGCCAGGCCACACACATCTTTCGTGACGCGCCAGAAGCTCCGGGAGCTCGGATGGGAGGTTCTTTTGCATCCACCGTATAGTCCGGATCTCGCACCAAGTGATTACCACCTATTTCTGTCCATGACGAACGCGCTTGGTAATCGGAAGTTGTCCACAAGAGAGTCCTGTGAAAATTGGCTCTCCGAGTTTTTTGACAATAGGGAAGCGAGCTTCTATAAGAGGGGCATTATGAAGTTGGCATCTCGTTGGGAACTCGTCATCGAACAAAACGGCGCATATTTGACTTAAATCGCATTATTATAACCAATTTTATGAACAATTGAAAATTCAATAAAAATACCGCAAGACTTTTTTGACAACCTTTTTTTGTGGCCGATTACAAAGTTCTTTACATCATAAAATTGTCGAAATCTTTTAAGAATCAATTCTTATGATCTTTCAGATGATCTGACTCAAAAACCGATTAATAATATAAATCACTTTTGATATAGTCCTCCATGCAAAAACTGATGTTTTGAATGGCATAATTTTTCAAGACTTTTTCTTTTGGTATTCTTTCAAAAGTTTTTTGCAGTGTAGCAATTTGTGAACTCAGGAAATTGATTATAAATAAATAAACGGGCAATTGCCTAAAGTCCCATTAATTCTTGACATGTTTCAGTAGAGATCTTCGTTGCTCTCATATTCTTTTGTCGCTATTTGACCCAAAAAAATGGTCTCTTTGTATTGTTTTAAAAGCCTTCACAAATTTTTCCATTCAGCTTTCCTGACATTATCTTAAGATATAGTATGATAAGTGAACTCTTACAAGATTAGTTCCGGATTAATCAAGGTCACATTAAACTAAAAAACTTACTTTTCTTTTGTGTGCTCAGTGGTATTGCTGTTTTGGCTGTAACCCTATATCGAAATCCCGATGGGCATTAATTTTCCTTTAAAACGCTGGAAAAATTTTAAAGTTCAATGCTTATAGGCCACATAGAAGCATTTATCGATTTTACTGGCTGTATAAGAAGCAGCATTCAATTTATTATATAGAATTTATTTTTTCAAGCAAAGTTACGCAAATTAGGATGTTCGTAGTGCCAAGTCAAGATAACTTAGGATAGAAGTAGTGATAGATTGAACGATCCTTCCGCTCCTCTCTTTCGAACGGTCTGAAAGAGAGGAGCGGAAGGATCGTGTAAAGCATAATTAGAACTACAAAATCGTAAGGCTAAAGGTCGAAAATTTCGATTTACTCTAGAAGGTATGACAAAAGTAACTTTGCAAAGAAAAACATGGGAATCGATAGGACCGAGTAACAGCCTTTGCCATGGCATGTTCTGCCATGATTTAAGGAAGGCAATTTTATGAGGCAAAGTCTATAAGAATATGGCGGCAGTCGGAAATGGAGAAATTTGTTTTGTTCGGACTCAAACATATCTTGATAAACGTATTATTGAGTACTCCAAACGCAGGAACAATATTCTAAAATAGAACGGACGAGAGAGATATAAAGAAATTTAATTGTGTAAGGTTCGTTAAACTCTTTAGACCAAGCTTTGTTGACGATGATGCAAATATTGTTATTAAATTTAAGATTATGATCGAACAAAACACCAAGGTCGGACACGCTCTCAATGCGTTCTAAGGTAGAAGATTCTAAGGAGTAAGTAGCCAAATAAGGAGCAGAACGATAAAATGAGTTGGTTGATATTGCACAGAGTTTGACGTTATCTGCAAACACAAGATCGCGAGAAGATTTGTTTACTTGCGGGAGATCATTTAAAAATAAATTGAAAAGAGGAGAACCTAGATGGCTACCTGGAGATACCCCTGAAATAAACTTAATTGCCGCAGATTCTCAGCCTTTAAAAACTATCTTTTGGACTCGATTAAATAAATATGACGATATCCAACTTAAAAGGTAAGACGGAAAACCCAGACGAGACAGTTTTACAAGAAGAAGACTATGGTTTACGTGTCAAATGCTGACATCAGTTTGTTTTTTTTTTTTCAGTAAAAGCTGGACTAATAAGAGACGAAAGTTCTAAGAGGTTAGTAGAAGTGTACCGACATTTTAGAAACCCTTGTTGGGAATCCGACATTAAAGAACGACAGTAGTGTTGCAATTATGAAGTGACAATCCTTTTAAAAACTTTTGGAATTAATGAAAGCTTGGCAAGTACTCAAGTTTGGATTTGGAAATATAGGATTCATTTCAGACGACCGGAAGACAAGAATATTTTAATGAAGTGCGGAACAGACCAAATAATGGCATAGCAAGAGAGCGAGCGCAATGCCTTAAGACGCAACTAGGAATGGCATCAGGGCCAGGGCAGAAGGATGATGTAACGGACAGTAGGGAATGCAACAAGTCGGTTTCAAAGATTTCTGGATAAGCAATAAGATTTGCATGAGGTAGATTATAAAATAGTTAGGATCAATAGTATTAGTGTTGACAGAATAGGTAGATTTGTTTTTTTTGTTTTTAGTACACAGCAGGAAGACTCATGGGACAGGCATGCAGTCTAATAAGAAACACCGCGGAGGAGATTATCGGCACCCGCCAACAAAGACATACCAACTGGAGCACGGAACGGACATGGGACCTGGTTAGCAGAATGAACAATCTTAAGCTAATGGCGGCTCGTGAATTCCAAGTCCGCAATGAATACCGTATTCTTTGCAGACAGCTAAAAGGATTCGCCAGACGAAGAGATCCTTGCAGCAAAAACAGAAAGTGCAGACGGTGAAAATAACATGTGTTCGCTATACCAGAAAAGAAGCTACCGAAGGCAAACCCAACCGATTAGGGACTCTACTGGTAACCTCCTAACGAATGAGGATGCACAAATCCAAAGATGGCGACAACACTTTATGGAGATAAGCTGTAATGAACCAGCACGCAGAATCCATGAAGATTACAGAGACGCCGCACCCAACAACAACCTTAGGATACCACCCACTCCCCCGACATTGAGAGAAATTGGAAACGCAATTAGACGCTACAAAGCAGCTGGTACAGTTTGAAACGCAGCTTGTTGCCGAAACATTGCACGCGCATTTCATATGAAAGACTGAGTGTGTGTCCTCATCTTGGAAAGCAGGATAAATCATTAAGCTACTAAAAAAAGGGAACCTACTTACTGCAAAAACTGGCGAGGAATAATGCTGCTAAACATTAGTTACAAGATGCTAGCAACTTTACTGAACCATCGCCTTCAAGAAAAAATAGAGCCAACCATTCGCGATGAACAGACAGGCTTCAGACTATATGGGAGTTGCATAATACCCGAACAAACTGTGGAGTGGCGCTCATCACTGTAACTCCTGTTCATCGACTTCGATTCAGTAGACAGAGCAGCGATATGGCGGTCATTGGCAGAGAAAGAAGTGCCAGTCAACATCGTATCGATAGTAAAAGCGATGTACGATGATGAGGACTGCACTACTACTAGACAACTGGAAGATTAGTGCATCTTTCCAAACAAACACGCAAGGATGCCCCATATCACCACTACTATTCAATATAGCAACATAGTTGACGAGGTTATAAGAGATGTATGCAGGTCTGGGAGTGGGATTACGAGGAGTCTCACCCGTCGTTTGGAAAACCTGGATTATGCGGACGACATTTATCTCATCTCTCAAAAACTTAGTAATATCCAAGCCAAAATGAATGATCTCAAGATCCTGGCCAATAAAGTTGGACCCACGATAAACGCATGCAAATCCAAAGCGATGCGCCTCAACCAAACCAGCCAAGGTAGCATAGCCATCTGCGGGAGTACTATTGACTTTGTCGATAGTTTGTCATACCTTGGCACCATAATTTCCACCAGTGGTGGGTAGAATCGTCAAAGCATAGTGCGATCAGCGTTTGGACGCTTATTCCGCATATGAAGAAACCAGCAACGAAGAAGAAGAAGAACAAAGCTGAAGATCTTCAATGCGAGCATCAAATCCATCTTGTTGTACGGCAGCAAGACGTGGCTGACCCCTCAGAGAATGATGTCGAAACTGCAATGCCTAAGGATCATATGCATGGGGCTTCAGCCCTCATATTATAGAATAGATATACCGTATGATGGTACGGCCTATCGTCACATATGCAGCCCTTGCGTGGTGGCCCAAGACGCAGCAAACTGCGGCCATTAAGAAATGCAGCAAGCTTCAAAGACTAGTAGGCATATAGGAGCGAAGCGTACCTGTCCGACAGCTGTCATAGAGTCAGTCCTTGGACTCACACCACTGCATATTTTCATCAAAAAGTCAGCCATGCAGAGTCTACTACGTATCCAGATCACATCTGGACTCTATGTAAGTGACACTGGTCATGCCGCATTTATTCTCTTCCTGAAGTATCGATCTGCTCTGGATCAGATCTTATGCTCACGGAACTTTTCCACAACAGAAAATTTAGGAGACTTGGGATGATGGCAGCCCCTGTGGAAGCCCCCGATGGCAGCAATGGTTCACGGATGGGGCCAAAACTGAGCAGAGTGTAGGTGTTGGAATCGTTGGACCCAACACCAGAATCTCTACGGCAATAGGCATCTGGCCCAGCATCTTTCAAGCGGAGATTCTTGCCATAGAGATCCGTGTCCTTAATATCCTTTTCAAGGGAACTAGGGGCGCAAACATATGCATTTTTTCAGATAGCCAAGCTGTCATTAGGGCATTGTCTTTCTGGAGCATCTCTTTCCGGATGGTTAAAAAATGCTATAACTACCTGCAAGCCCTATCCGCCCAGAACAAAGTCGTGCTATGTTGGGTGCCTCGACACTCGGGAGTGGACGGTGAAGCTATCGCTGACGATCTAGCACGACAGGGTGACTCCACCTTGACTGCATTTGCTGCACCGTTTTGTGATATTGGTTGGTCCACAATCAAAACCATAATTAACAAATGGACCGCCGGAGAACATAGGAGAAACTGGTTCTCCATTTCGGGGCTTCGCCATGCAAAAGTGCTTGTCAAACCTCTGGATGCCATCAAGGCAAAAGGTCTTGGCAGAGCGGACCTAAAGCTCCTGGTAGCTTACCTATCTGGCCAGCACACTGTGTATGTCTTCTACAGAAAATTGGCCTATCGGACTCTTCAGAGTGCAGGCTCTGTCTAGAAGACGATAAAACCACCAGGTCCATTTTCTGTGACTGCCCAGCGCTGGTATGGGACAAAGCCTGTCACATGGGAAAGGAACGGATTAGTCCCGTCCATCTCAGGGCAACACCAACAAAAGACCTACTGCTATTCATGAGGAAAGCGGAAAGTCTTTTGTTTTAACCTTAGGGTATGGTACAAAAGACCTTTTGGTCGCAGTGCCCCACCTCTCTGTGAGGTACTCTTTTCGGGAAAAAAAAAGGATTATATGCGGGATATTCTGGCCCAACAGAATATCAAACACGGAGCTATGGCACTAACTAGTGAATATCCTATCCGCACTCAAATAAGAACACGCAATTGCCGTTGGATTGGCCAGGCTCTTAGAAACAATCGAAGCAGCATTTTCAGGATGTCTTTCGAATGTAGATGAGTGGGAAGGCCAAAGACAACCTGGCGACCTACAATACTAAACGAATTGTCCCTACACAACATCAGCAGGAACTTAGCAAAGCAAAATGCGCCAAATAGAGTCCGGTGGAAAGTTCTGGTCGAAGCCCTAAGTTCCCTGGTGGAGTACTAAAAGGGGAAAAAAAATCTTTTATGGGTACAAATATTCAAAATTGCAGTAATAATATCGTGACCCATTCGATTTACACCAACTTATATAATGCTTGGGTACTCTAAAAAACTTATTAATGCCAAATCTGGTTGCGATATCTTTTTAAAAAAATTAAATATAGCGAATTTTGTATAAAAAAAGTTAGTTTGGCGGATCGGTCCTATGGGAGTTATATGATATAGTGATCTACAGTGCTTGAAAACTATAAAAATCTGTCAAATGTGAAATTTGGTTATGATATCTTCATAAACAAACGAATTATTCATCTAAAACTCTTTTTTTTCGTGATCGTCTGAAACACGCCTATGGGAGCTATATAATTTAAACCCGATATCAAAAAAATAAAATAAAGTTGTCTCCTGTGGAATAATAGGGGTTCTATAGTTTGGTTACTCTAGCTCTAATCATCTCAACGGCATATCGACCTCTCTAGTCACCCTGATCATATTTTGGGTAATTTTTGGTTATCTCCGACGACTCCTTCTATATGTTACATACACTTTCGGCTTGCACAAACTTAATATACACTTTGTACCATACGGTACAGGGTATTAAAAGCTGAAAATGTCAGCTTTCAAAAAAGCTTTAGCTTGGCTACACACAATTTATATTACCAGCGATATTACCTTTACGAGCGAAACGAACTTTTTGGAATAACTAGCATTGGCGCATTAGAAAAAAAAAGAAAAAAATGCCAGAAAAATTAATGAAAATAATTATTCTTTGCTTTTTTTTTTAACAAAAAATTAATTAAAATAATACTCCTTTGCTTTGTTTTTTTAACTAATTAAATTGCTTTAAGCCCCCAAAAGTCCCTTTTTGGCACGTCACAGCTACACACACTGACGCACACAGGTGCAAACAGAGGCAAGCCGCACTCTCCAACTGGAAAGCCAACACAAGACGGCACAGGAACACAATGAGGCGCTCAGTCAGTGAGTCAGTCAGTCATTTAATGTTGTCGGCAGCGCACGCAGCCACGCACACACACACAGACACAGAAAAGCGCTTTAAAACACTTTAGCGTTCGGCTTGACGCTGCGTTTGGCACGAAGCGTCGTTCGGCTTGGCTCGGCTTTGTTATCGTTGCGCAGCGCCTTCCAGTCGTCGCAGTCCGTACAGTCGCATGTGCTAACAAGTGGGGAGCAACAGTTGAAATGAATGAAACTTTCTGCACGAACGACCGCGTGTTGACGTTGACGTCGCTGTCGACGCAGCGTCGACGTCATGTGTTGCGCTTTGCCTGTTACACCTGCTGAGCGAGCAGCTGTGGGAAATGGCACTGCTTGCTGCCCGCTCGCACTCTGCTGTCCAAGAATTTTAATATGTGACTGCTTTCCAGTCGTCAAGAGCAGGCCTAGCAGACTGTTGCTTTTGGCTTGCTAAATTTGTTTCTACGTATGTGTGTGTGTGTGTGTGTGTGCGTATCTGTAAGAGTGTTTGTATGTGTAAGTGCGTTAAGCAGCAATTAATTTTTGTTAATCACACCTTAATGACATGAACTTGACACCATTTTGGTTTTGGATGCAAAATATAAACTGCATAGATAAATTTTTCTAGATTAAAAGCACCAAATGCAATTATCTGCTAAGCTCCACTTAATTAAAACTTGCCAGCAACAAGAGGGGGGCACAATAATAATAATAATAATTATAATAACAACAGCAGCAGCATCTTTAAGCTGAGCAATTGATAACACGCACACTTGAGCACGCACGCACGCACGCACGCACGCACACACAGATACACACAAGCAGCAAAAATGGCGCAAAATTTAAAAATTGACATTTCAACTCATCTATATACGATAACTTCATATAAGGTTGTCAAAAAAGTCTTGCGGTTATTTTTATTGAATTTTCAATTGTTCATAAAATTGGTTATAATAATGCGATTTAAGTCAAGTATGCGCCGTTTTGTTCGATGACGAGTTCCCAACGAGATGCCAACTTCATAATGCCCCTCTTATAGAAGCTCGCTTCCCTATTGTCAAAAAACTCGGAGAGCCAATTTTCACAGGACTCTCTTGTGGACAACTTCCGATTACCAAGCGCGTTCGTCATGGACAGAAATAGGTGGTAATCACTTGGTGCGAGATCCGGACTATACGGTGGATGCAAAAGAACCTTCCATCCGAGCTCCCGGAGCTTCTGGCGCGTCACCAAAGATGTGTGTGGCCTGTCGTTGTCCTGATGGAAGACAATTCGGCCTCTGTTGATCAAAGATGGCCTCTTCTGCATGAGTGCTGCATTCAAGTGGTCCAGTTGTTGGCAGTACAGGTCCGAATTGAGCGTTTGGCCATAGGGGAGCAGCTCATAGTGGATGATTCCCTGCCAATCCCACCAAACACACAGAAGAACCTTCCTGGCGGTCAATCCAGGCTTGGCCACCGTCTGGGCAGCTTCCCCGCTTTTCGACCACGACCGTTTACGCTTCACGTTGTCGTAAGTGACCCACTTTTCAACGCCAGTCACCATCCGCTTCAAAAACGGGTCGATTTTGTTGCGATTCAGAAGCGATTCGCATGCATCCATACGGTCAAAAATGTTTTTTTGCGTCAAGTCGTGTGGCACCCATACATCGAGCTTCTTTTTCAATCCAAGCTTCTTCAAATGGTTTATAACGGTTTGATGACTCATGCCCAGCTCTTGGCCGATGCTACGGCTGCTACTATGCCGGTCTCTTTCGATCAATTCAGCGCTTTTATCGCAATTTTCGACAACAGGCCTTCCGGACCGTGGCGCATCTTCGATCACCTCTGCACCAGAACGAAAACGTTGAAACCATCGTTGTGCGGTGGAAATGGAAACTGTATCGGGTCCATAAACTGCACAAATTTTATTGGCAGCATGAGATGCATTTTTGCCTTTATCGTAGTAGTACTGTAAAATATGCCGTATTTTCTCTTTATTTTGCTCCATGTTTGCGACGCTATAACTCACGAACGACTAAAAGCAAACAACAAATATTCAAACACGTGTTAGCACGTGAAAAGAGCTTTCCAAAAAGCTCTAGCGTGAACCGATGCGACGAATACAACTAGAACTACGCGCTTGCAAAGACAAGCTTGGTATTTCCGCAAGACTTTTTTGACATAAAAGCCAAAGTTATATTACTAAGATTATAACTAAAGAACGATCATCATTGGACAACACTGCGTATTAGGCTGTCCCTTAAATTTCAAGTTACGCATACCTTCTTAAAAGTTTCTATATTGTCTAGACAAAAATATTAGTTCGATTTATAAACGACAACCCGTGCCGACTTGCTACGTGCTTTTTGAGCCTATTAATGCTCCATTGTTTAGTGCGTAAATATGTCGGAATATGTTGGAATTACGAAGTGATAAACAAAATATTTTCCTTATCGGATTGCCTGGCTACCAAATACAGGGTGCGCCATTTGAATGTGGTCGATGGAAATATTGAATAACTTGAACAATTCTCAATCGATTTTGAAAAACTATTTATTTTTATAAAATTTCTAATTTTTACAATTTTTTCCATTCAGTTGCCAAAAACAACGTCAATCAAATGACCTCCTTTATTGCGGATACAAAATTCAGCTCTTTTTCTGGCATTTTCCATGACATTTGCCAGCATCTCGGGTGATATCGCAGTGATTTCGGCTCGAATATTGTCCTTAAGGTCGTCTAAAGTCTTCGGATTGTTGGCATACACTTTGCTTTTTAAAAATCCCCACAAAAAAAAGTCCGCTGCCGTTAAATCGGGCGATCTCGGTGGCCAGTCAATATCCCCCCTTTCGATACCACACGTCCTGGGAACTTTTGACGCAAGAAGTTCATCGTTGATTTCGCGGTGTGACATGTCGCGCCGTCTTGTTGAAACCAAAAGCCTTTAAGACCTTTTTCACGCATTTCTGGTAAAACAGAGTGTGCCAACATCCATCGATACCGATCCCCATTGACAGTTTCCCCAACTCTGAAGACGAACGGACCGATGATGGTTTTTGAGCATACACCGGCCCAAACAGTCACTTTCTGATCATGCAGTGGAGTTTGATGGATAATATGAGGATTTTCTTTCCCTCAAATGCGACAGTTTTGTTTATTTACAGTGCCAGATAGCGTGAAATGGGCCTCATCAGTCATTAAAATTCGCTCCCAAAAATCGGGCTCCGATTCACTCACTCGAATAACGTTATTGGCGTAAGCCACGCGTCACGGATTGTCTGTTTCCAATAATCTTTGGGTTAACTGCACTTTATATGGAAACATATCCAGATCATCTTTCAGAATCCTCCTCAAAGTAGTTCCACTGATGTTTAGTTGCTGAGACCGGCGGCGGTACGAGACAGAAGGATTCTCTGCAACACTCCGTTGAACAGCTTCAATATTTTCATTTGATCGTCGAGGACGTGGTTGATTTGAATGTGGACGGTCCGCTACAGACCCGTGATTCTCGAAATTTGAAGCTAAGCGACGAATAGTGTCACTTTTAGGCGCAGAACGACCGCGATACTTTTGACGATACGCACGCTGTGTTGCAACAACTGAACGATTACATTTAATGAACATTGTCACTATTTCCGCGCGTTCTTTGGGCGTGAATTGATTCATGGTTAAAATTGTAATGCAATAACCTTTCCAAAATGTGCTCGACGACGTCAATCGGTTGAAATCTGTCAAAGTTATTCAATATTTCCATCGACCACATTCAAATGGCGCACCCTGTAAATGGTGCAAAAACAGATCTTGAATTCAGCTTGCCGGACGTTCCCTGCTATGAAAAAAATTCAAAAAGAGTTAGAAAGAATCTCATAACACCTAAACTAGTTGCAGCATTAGATCGATGCCAGTTTGGCATTAAAGATTCCGTCCGGACGTAGTCACAGTCCATTGGGATGGAAAACTATTACCCGGGTTGGATATACGGAGTTCAAAAGAAGAACCCTTGCCAGTTATTACTTCATTTGACGATAGAGAACAGCTACTTGCAGTGCCGAAACAAGAAAGTTTTTCTGGAAAACATCAAGCTAGGGCTGTCTCAACTGCTCTCTTTGACTAAACCTTCACGAAACGGAAGCTTGTACTATTTTGGAGCAAACTTAAGAAAGAGAATTGATGCTTTTTGCCTGTCGTCATCATGTTTTTGAATTGGTCATAAAAGCTGTCTTTGAAAGCAAGATTAAGCAAATTACTAGTAGCCCAGATATTCCGATGTTCAAAAAGTTCAGAGAAAATTGGAAAAGCATCGATACTAGTATAATTAAACCATCTCTTAATTTCGTAAAAGAACGTGTTGTCGAAACAGATATTCAAGCTTTGTTTCTATTTTATAAGGCAGAATTAGACAAAGGTTTTGTAAGAGATGACTACCGCGAATTGGTCGAACTGTGCGTAATATGTTTAGGAGGACACATTGCGGAAAAATTAAAACTATGGCCCCCGGAGGTATGCATCAGGCACGCTGCAAGTGCAATCTATTCTTTAAAAATATGTTTACTTAAGTCACAATGCAGAATGACCGCGAAGTACAAAAAGGCTTTACAATGTAGAGACAGTTATTCTATCACTATTTGATGATGAAGTTGACAACCCAACTAAGAAGAAAATGATTGCCAACTTCAAAAGGGACAAATACTCAGATTTTAGCAAACGCTATGAACCTACGCTCCACCCGGAGTTAGAGTAACTTATATATAATACGAGTGTGGATTGATAAGTTTCCGGCCTGACCAAGAGATGGCGCCACTAGGCCTACCTTGAGGTGGCGCTCTATAGTACCATCCTTAGATAGCTTGTAGCCATAGTTTCAGCCCGATCGCCATGTTGAGAGCACACTGAACAACACGCCTCTGTGTTTTTCTTGAAAAAAATTGATTCGAAAAAACATTTCTACCGCCAATTTGACGTTGTATAACCGAATTTTTGCGTCGATTCATAACCGTTGATGAAACTTGGGTCCACCACTACACTCCTGAAACCAAAGAACAGTCTAAACAGTGGATTGGACCAGGGGAACCAACTCCAAAGAAGGCAAAAACCATTTTTTCAGCGAACAAGGTTATGGCTACTGTTTTTTGGGATGCGAGAAGTATTATATACATTGATTACCTTGAAAAGGGTAAAACTATCACTGGTCAATACTACGCAGACTTATTGCAACGTTTGAGCCACGAGGTGAAAATTAAACGACCTCATCTGGCGAAGAAAAGAATCTTGTTTCATCACGATAACGCACCAGCGCACAAGTCAATCGTTGCGATGGCTAAAATCAACGATCTGAAGTTTGAATTGATGCCGCACCCTCCCTACTCTCCAGACCTAGCTCCGAGTGACTATTATCTGTTTCCTAACCTCAAAAAATGGCTTGGCGGTAAGAGATTTGCGGACAATGAAGAAGTAATCGAAGCTGTAAATGGGTATTTTGAGGAGCTTGACGAATCAGTCTATAGAGATGGCATTACTGGACTAGAACACCGCTATGAGAAATGTATCAGCCTTGGAGGAGATTATGTTGAGAAATAAAAAAAAAAAATTCTTAAAAACGTTGTTTTTCTTGGTCAGGCCGGAAACTTTTCAATCCACCCTCGTAAATATGACCCGTCGACGGAAGAACTGACTCAAAAGTTTTTTGGTAAGTTTTATTCAGTCTAGGGCAGCGACAAAAGAAGTGTTCCACCGGCTCCAGCTCCTCTTCATCGCCACAGCTTCGACAGAAGTCATGTCGGGGAGCATTCAACCTGGATGCGTGGTTTCCTACCAACCAGTGTCCCATGATGGCACTGGGCTCTATTCAGACAGCAAAGTTCTTTAGTACTTTTACTGCAATTTATCGGTCAGGCTTGCCGCGAGATTCTACACGTGTCCGATATCCGATTCCATGGTTATTTGCATAGAGAGCGAATTATTTTGTATTCTCAGTTTACAAATGGCCATGGGTATACCCAGGCTCCTCCACTGCTTGTTTTGAAGAAGGATGCTGGTAGTTCCTTTTCTAGCCAGCTCATCCGCAATACAATTTGCCGCAAAGTTCCTATGCCCTGGGACCCATATCAGGAGAATTGAAAACTGCTCTCTCTCTGAAGTCATCGAAACTAGGAACTTAATAGCCGCTTGGCTGTCCGAATAGATGCAGATGTTCTTATTTTGAACTTGCATGAGAAAGCCGAAAAAAAGGAATGATCAAGATTTTGGTCATGCAAAGATTCTTACGGGGAACTCACTTATCCGCGAAAGCACAGACTACTGCATACCGCAAGAACATATTTCAACCAGATTTATAGCCTATATTTCAACCAGAGAGAAATGGAATGCAGGTGTACCAGGCCCAGCGGGCTCGATAGAGGTATACACGGACGGTAGGGGAAGGCGTCTACGTTGAGGATTTCAACATTAGAACTGCTTCTTGACTCCCGGACCACTGCAGTGTTTTTTAGGCAGAGGTCACTGCAATCCGTGAGGCTTCAATAACAATAAAAAACCAAGAAGTTCAAAATTTTTGATTATTTAAAACAAAAAAAATGTGGTACAGTCGAAGCGGTGCACGACAATGAAATTTTTGCATATTCCCGCTAAGAACTTGGAATTCGAATTCAATTCTTTTAGGCGAAATGATCCATTGCGTGGAATCGGGTAAAGATATTGACATGATTCAACAAACTTCATCTTCTGAGGAAATATGCGCAATAGCTGGTAAAGTTTGGTGTCTCTAGCTCTCCTAGTCTCTGAGATCTAGGTGTTCATACAGATGGACAATCCGTACCCGAGGTTATGATAAGCATTTTTGGTATAAAGGACTTGGGGTCTGCCACGCCTCCTTCTGATCGTTACTTGCATTGCACAAATCTAGTATACCCTTTGTACTTTGAAGTACAGGGTATAAAAATTGTCATGTAGGCTGGTCCAACTGTTGGCTTGTTTGTTAATTGCATTTTGCACCTTTGATATTGGCCAACATAGCGTATGCGTAATTGTTATAAGATAACCTTAAAATTTTTGATTACACACTTCAAATTTACAACAAAAAAATAAAAAAAATTCCTGTACAGGGTGGGCCAACTGTTAGTTTGTTTGTTTGTTGATTTGTCAATTTTATTTGTATATCTGGTCACCTTGCACATTGGGCACCATTGCGTATGCGCAACTTTACAATAAATATTTATATAGGGTGGACCGACTGCTGCTTTGTTTTGTTTGTCAATTGTATTTTACTCATATATCTGGCCACCTATCGATCGCTTGGGGCAACATTGCCTAACTTTAAGCTCATCTAAGATTGAGAGCAAGTGCAAGCGCCAGAGAACATAAGCCCCACCACAAAGTGCTAGCAGCTCCAGCTGCACTACGCTCATCAAAGTAATTACCATAAATACCAAATGTGAGTAGCTCCGTTTGCGGCTGTTGCAGTACTAGCTGCACCTGGGTCAGCTGCTCCGCTTGCAGCTCCTGCAGTTGCCAGGACAACTCTGTCGGCTGGAGCGCATACAGCGAGGCACTCAGCGTGTTGGGCATTAAGAGGCGTTTGTCGCGACGCACAAACTGTCCAGTGATGCTCAACGCCTCAAAGCGCAGCGCACTAGTGTTGTGCACCACTGCGTCATCAACCAGTCGACCACAGCTCTGCAGGCTCTCATCAAGGCAGGCAAAAATGCCGCATAAACGCTGGTAAGTGTACTCCTGCTGCTCATAGCTGCGCTGACCCACAAAAACGCCCAGACGATATTGATAGCGCGTAGGCAGCGCCTGCAGCTCCTGGCGCTGGGTTAGCTCAAATTGACAGCACAGATCCAGCTGGCACAACTGATGACTGCTGCTGCCATTGCGCTGTGGCAGCAGCTGCGTTACAAACTGCTCCAGCTTTGGCTGCTGCAAGCTGCGCAGCTGTCTTTGTGGCAACTTCGAGCCGGCGGCCACATCTAGCTGCGGCTGGTAGCTGGACAGACGTGGCACACGTGCCACCAGCAGCTCACGCACGCCCACGGAACTGTTGCCCACCAGACGCTGCGCCAGTGCGCCTTGTTGGCCCGCATAGATGCCGCTGCCGCTGATGCCGCTCTGTGGCAGACTAGCGCCGGCGGCCAAGAGATTCACATTGTTGCCCCAGGCCCAGCCCAGCTGCAGCTGCGTTGCTGTGCCACGAAAAGAGTGCAAATTAGTGTTAGGATTTTGACTGATGCCGCTCATAAAACTCACCCGTCAGAAAGGGCAGCTCGGAAGTAAACATCTTGCTGACTATGACATCACGCAGGCCCAGACGCTGCACCAGCTCCTGGGCAGGCGTATAAAAAAGCATATCGAAGCAGATAAAGTGCGCAAAGTTGACGCCAAAGTCAGTCTGGAAGCTGGCATACTCCGGACTGGCGGTGCGATTGGTTTGCGGTTCCAAATACAAATTCCACTTGCGATAGCGCGAGACAATGCAACCCTGGCGATCGAATACCACATTTGTATTATAAACATGATAGCCACGTGCGGCACAAGCCTCGTCTGCGGCGCAAGTTGCACGTTCCTTAACATTCACCAACAGATACTTGCCAGTTGCACGTGCTGCACACGCCA
The DNA here is from genome assembly GCA_037043745.1 of Chymomyza amoena. Lineage (NCBI taxonomy): Eukaryota > Metazoa > Arthropoda > Insecta > Diptera > Drosophilidae > Chymomyza > Chymomyza amoena. The sequence goes on along the minus strand of JBAMAX010004408.1, from coordinate 42,089 downwards.
GCTGGCTGAGAAAACCAGACTCAGCTGCTACACCATCTGGACACAGTTGTGCCGCCTGCGCACTATGCGGCGCCGGCACGGTGGTCAGCTGCAGTACACTGTTGAGTGTGGCCTCCGGAAAGACAATGATATCCGTTTCATTGGCCTCGGACGAGTGTATAAGCTGCAGATACGCTGTCAAATGTTCCTGCAGCAGCTCCGCTGAACTGGCACCAGCCACACTTGGTCGAAACTCCACCACAGCCGCCGTATAATACTCCGCCGTGGCAGCTTGCGACCAGCTTCCACCCAGCGCTAAGAGCAACGTTATACAAAACAGCCGACGCATGCTGGAACACTTGAGTGTACTTCAGTTCTGGCCAGACTTGTAGCTTGTATATTGTTTACCTCTAGAATTGTTCGGCGTAATCTTATCGCCGACAATCGTCAGACGATCTTTAACTCAACGTACATCTTATCGGTCAAAAAGCTTTTAATAGTCAGATTTACAACACTTTGACATAAATAGTTGGCTTTGTTTCCCGATATGTTGTATGGTGGTCTGTTCCGATTTCCGCTAATACCAAAATGCTGCAAAAATAAAGATGTTTTCAAATAATTTCGAGTCGCTTCAGGTGTGAGCTCGAAAAGTGTGGATTTAAATTTTAAAAGTTAGTATTTCTACAGTACGTACGCATTCGGAATTACCTTCAGCGCTCCAGTACCTTCAGTAGGGGCTCTTGAACGTCTCCTATAGAGCTGTATTGCTTACACCGGAGCTATCACATTAGGATTGCATGTAGAGTGGCGTATGGCCATTTGGCCTTTGGGAATAATGTTTGGATGTCACGTCAGTCACGTTTTGCGCAATCCCTGAAATTGATGGGCGGCCACGCCTAACTCTCGACGATCTCCCTTCTATCCATAACAACTTATGTCACTCGAACCCTATCTTTGTCTGAGTTGTTGTTTGTTTTTTCACTATCTTGTATGCAAGTGAGATTTCTGTTGAATCTGATATTAAATTACTTGGAAAATTCCTCAGGTGACCCAGATGGCTCGATCGCTTTCTAAATCATCATTCCGTACTTCTAATTGTGAGATTCCAATTTATATCGGTAGCCCATTGGCTTTTCGAGGCAACCCGGCTGGCAAGTTATTCCAAAAAATGAAGCTTTGATTGTTAAAATTTGAAGTCGTTAAAGATCAAAGATCAAAAAAAGCTAAATTTGCTAAAATGAATTTCACAACAAGCCAGTTGGTTCCAATCATAAAAAAATAAACATTTCTGTGTGTGATTGAGCAGTGCAGTAAGCAAAACCCCACGAGAGAGCAAGAACTGCAATCAAGCAAAAGCGACGACGAGAGAGAGAGAGAGAGGATTTCACACACTTGGAACGCGCCCAAAGCGAATGCGCTCTCGAGTTGTATAAATTGAGAGACGGTCCAACACTGGCTTAAAGATAAGATTTGCACTTAAACATTTCTTGGAGTGGAAAACAAAAACATTACATATCGTACACACTCGGATGACAAGGAATACGCTGAAAATGCTCAAAATCCATCTATCCAAATCTTTCCATGGTTCGGGGTGTAGATGTAGATGTAACCATCAATATAGTTTGTCTCTTGTTGACTGTATTGTATATAAATATAACCATTTGCACACAAAGGCAAAACTTTAAGTGGTTTGTGATTACTAAGCCGAATGCGCTTGGTGCAAGCTGCGCCGAAAGCTCCGCCGATGAAGCTTTCCACCACGCTGCATTTGAAAGCTCTTTGGCTAAACTTGGCATGCAACTAGCCGTTTGCCAAGAACAATGAAATTAGTCTTGAGCGAGTTTGGCACGATATTGGTTCGATTGATCGGATGTTGGGAGCACGTAAGCATAGATCCAAGTCCTATCTGCAGTTATTATACATTTCGTCTTATCACACATTTCAACAGATTAAATTCAAAGCTTACCTTACTGTTTGAACAAATATATAGTACATAACATATACTATATATATCGCAAAGTTGCATGACTCAAAAAGATCGAGTCGCTAAGCTCTATTATAAAAGCATTTGTTGACTCACAAGCATTCACGAATATATTAATTACGCAATGTCTACGCCAAGTAATAATAATAATAATAATAACCATGCCGATATGGTTCTAAAACTTATGAAATTGCATCTGAATAGAAAACAATTGTGCGATGTGGTTCTCATCTCGGGCATAGACGGAAAACGTGTGCCGGCCCATCGTTTGGTGTTGTCCGCCAATAGTCCATTCTATTCGGCCATGTTTACCAGTCCAATGCATGAAGCCAATACTAATGAGGTGACTCTTGGTGATGTAAACCACGATGTTCTACAAATCCTCGTCAACTACTGCTACACGGGACACCTTGAAGTCCATGACGAGAATGTTGAAATGCTGCTTACTACCGCCCATAGATGGCAAATGGACGCTGCAGTCACAGCCTGTTGCAATTATATGGCACGCAAGTTGGACTCATCCAACTGCCTGGGCATAAGTTTCCTTGCAGAGCAACATAACTGCACGAATTTGATGGAACTCGCTGTGGACTATACCAGCAATCATTTTGTGTATGTAAGTCAGAGTCAGGAGTTCTTACAATTGAGTGCTGACCAGTTGGAAAAGCTGCTGTCCAGTGATGATCTTCAAGTGCCTTCTGAAGAGAATGTTTTTCAAAGTCTAATGGCTTGGTTGCGCATTGATGAGCCCGCTCGCAAACAGCACATTCCAAAACTGATGACCAAGGTGAGGCTGCCACTACTGAAGCCTTCTTTTATTGAGGAACATGTGGAGGGCGTATGCAGTGCCAATGATTGTCAGGATCTGCTTCTGGAAGCATATAGGTGTCATGCCATGCCCGAGCGACTGTTATCAATTGGCAGGAGGAAGAGAATGACAAGTAATGATTGTTTGCTGGCAATTGGTAGAAGTGGATATAAAGAACTTGTCCTTGAGATCTACTGTCCTAAGCAGAAGAAATGGACTTTTGTAAAGAAACAAGAATTAGTACGTTCTTGTTTTGGTGCGGCTGTTATTGAGAATAAGTTGATATTGGTTGGCGGACGTGAAAGAGTTGCTCGGTCAAAAACAATGGTTAGCTTGGATTTAATGAGCATGACATGGACCCAACTCCAACCAATGAGCACACCTAGGCCATATGTGGGCGTGGCAGTGGCAAAGGGATTACTCTATGCTGTAGGCGGGGGTAATGATAATTCATCTTTAAATACAGTAGAGCGATGGAATCCTGAAACAGATACTTGGCACAATGTGGCACCCATGCCCACTGCAAGAAATTCTGTCGGTGTGGCAGTCCTCAACGATTTCCTATATGTTATTGGTGGATCTAGTGAAGATACGTATTTGAGAGACGTAGAAAGGTATGATCCATGCACAAACCAGTGGAGTCGCTTATCACCCATGAACGAAGCTCGTAAAGATTGTGGAGTGGCACAAGTAAATGGGCTTATTTATGCAGTAGGCGGCTTTGGCAACGCTGGAGCCTTAAATTCTGTTGAGTGTTACAATCCAAATATTAATAAATGGACAAAGGTTTCCTCGCTGACAGTCAGCCGAGATTTGCATGGCTGTGCTCAGTTTGCTAATCGGATTATTGTAGCTGGCGGCAGGGGTTCAAATAGACCTAAAGTGAAAGACGTTGAGGAATACGATCCAGTGCATGATGTTTGGTACAAACTTGCGCCATTAAACACTCCAGTGGCACTGTGTTCCCTTTTCGTCATCCCCAATGACGTCATTAAGCCAACAGCAAGTCCCTACAAGCCACCATAGCGTAAACATCATCCCTTTTATTTGTAGCAGAAAATGTTTGGACAAGAATTAAAATATTTGAGTACATTGACAATAAATTGATTAAAAAAACGAATATTTTAATTAGTTTTTAATTCTAAAATTTATTTGTGACTAGGCTGAGTCTGTGGTTCCTCAATCTTTAATTGAACTCAATGTATGCTTAATCTATACATATTTCTTGGGAGATCATGCCTAGTGTGGTGTTTCTGCAGGGTTATAAAAATTTCATACATTATTGTTTAAGCTTGACAAAAAAAAAAAAAAAAATTTCCATATATCCACAATCAAGTAAAAGAATTATCTTATTATTGACATCGGTTAAGTAGAACCAGAGATATTTGCTGTTAAGTAGAGGATCTTTTTTTGTGTTATTTGGAAAAACGGTTTTTACTCAATAAAATATAAAAAAAAAACAATCAATGGAAGTCGGGCGCCAACGACTTTGGGATACCCTGTACCATTAGCTTGCTTGCAATAAAATCCGATACCTTCATAAAAAACCAAAAACAAAAATTTTTAAGCGAAAACATTTTTTTTTTGACCGATTCGTCCTATGGGAGCTATATGATATAGTCTACCGATTTTAATAAAACTTGGTTCAATGCTTAAGACTTATAAAAAACTTATAAGTCCCAAATTTAATTCCAATATCTTCGATATACCCATGTCCATCCGTCCGTCTGTCCGTCCGTTTGAACGCCTAGATCTTAGAGATGTTAAGATGAATTAAGCAATATAGCTCCCATAGGGGTGTTTCAGACGACCTCGAAAAAAATCAAAAGTTTTGGATGGATAATTCGTTTGTTTATGAAGATATCGTAACCAAATTTGGTATTCGAAAGTTTCCCAAACACTGTGTCAAATTTCATTGAAATCGGTTGACTATATCATATAGCTCCCATAGGACCGATCGGCCAAAATAACTTTTTTTATACAAAATTCGCTATATTTAATTTTTAAATAAAAATATCGTAACCAGATTTGGCATGCAGAAGTTCTTTAGAGAACCCAAGCATTGTACTAAATTAGAACAAAATCGGTTGACTATATCATATAGCTTCCATAAGAAAGGTCGGTAAAAAAAAAATGTTTGCTTAAAAATTCTTCTGTTTTTGGTTTTTTGTGAAGGATCTGGATTTTATTGCAAGCTAGTAGTATAGTCGTCCGTGCCCAACTTTACGTACGCCATTTTGAAATATAATTTGCAAGAATATTTTATAACTGTAACGATGTCTCCAAAAGCTCGAACGAGTTCGTTTCGGATATCTGAAAAGACTCAATGTTGAGGAAGCAAATATGGAGAAGCTTGGTAACATAATACTGCCGAGAAAAATTTATTATGAGATACAAAAACTGGCTAAAGGGAGATACTCTTATCGAAAATTCCTCAGAAAAACTTCAAACATCTACGCACCGAAACAGACGAAGACCTACCAAATGCTTGGACGAATGCTCAAATTTTATTCTATGTACATCCCTATTGGAGCTATATAATTTAACCCTGATATCAAAAAAATAAAATAAATTTGTCTCCTATGCAATAATATGGGAAATAATGTGAAAGTTTGGTTACTCTAGCTCTTACCATCTCTGAGATCTAGGCGTTCAAACGGACAGACGGCCATGGTTATATCGACTTCTCTATTCATATTTTAGGTAACTTTGGAGTGTCTCCAACGGCTCTTTCTATATGTTACATACATTTTCGGCTTGTTTAAACTTAATATACCCTTTGTACCATACGGTACAGGGTATAAATTTGTGGTATAGTCGAGGCGGTGCCCGACAATAGAATTCCTTCTGTACCTTTTACTCTCGAAAAAATTTTTTCATCATATTCCTACTAAGAACTTTCCAATTCGATTTTTCTACCTATAAGTTCCGCAAATGTTTACCGATTGTGATGAAAGAAGCTATTTATATTATATCATATGTGATGATATGTTGACACGGTTAATTGATTGCGTAGGGTGGGCGGTCCGCATCGCTAAAATTTGGATGTGAATTCGTTTATTAGAGGCACATGAATCAGCTTATCAAAAATTGTGATTCGAGGTCATTTGTAACCATTATAAGGTTGAGTCAACTATTAGAGGATAGGTTCTCCTCCACTTGATCTTTCCAACGGAGTCATGGTCGTCCCCTTCGTCTTCCTTCGTCGGCATTCGCTTCGAATGGAGCATCGTTATCCATACGTACGACATGTCCGAGCCAGCGCAGACGTTGTATTGTGATGAGCTGGACAACATCTATGCCGTCGTAGAGCTCGTACAGCTCGAGGTTCATCCGTATGCGATAGTCGTCCTCAAAACGCACGGTACCGCGGATTTTACGAAGAATTTTCCTCTCAAAGAACCCAAAAGCAGCTGCATCTGTCCGTGATACAACCCATGTTTCTGCGCCAAAACGCATCACTTTGTTAAATTTCAGATGAAAATATTAAACGGTGTGGACAAAAATCGCGTTGATCTATTGCGGAGGATCGGGAAAACATATAGACATGATTCAAAAAACTTCATACTCTGAGAAAATATGCGCACCAGCTGGTAGAGTTTGGGGTCTCCAGCTCTCCAAGTCTCTGAGATCTAGGTGTTCATACAGACGGACAATCACTACCCGATGTTAAGCATTTTTGGTATAAGGGACTTGGGGTCTGCCACGCCTCCTTCTGACCGTTATTACCATACATTGCACAATTCTAATAAACACAAAACCTTCAGAATAACTCGCAGAGAACAACACCGAAAATATAAAGAACTTGATTAAACTCACCTCTAGAGTTAAAATAAACAACTAATGTATATAGTATAAAATAATATGCCCTCCGGGACTAGTTTTCATTCACAATTTCGCATGAATTGGCAATAAATTGCTTGGCCAGATATTTGAAAACGTCGCGCCATAAACTCCAAGATAAGATTAATTGGTAAAACTGGCTGGCTTTGGGTATAAAAACAATATACCAAACTGGCCATAACACTCAGTGCGAACGCTTCTTACCAAAAACCATGGCCAGCACCTATAATATTTCCGTAACGCAGCTGCTGCTCGTCGCCGTAGCCCTACAGCTGGGCGTCTTCATGACTGTGCAGGTCTGCTCGCTCATATATACTATATAGTCCATACTTTAGACTTTGTCCAGAACTGATAAGCTCGGGCAAATGACACCAAAAGATCTTAAGTACATACATATAACTTGGACGCTTTTCAGGCGGCACATCTTGTACAGTCTGCCGACTTTTATACAGCCGGCGTTGTGGAATTTGAACCGGCGGACTTGGCGAGTAATCTGGCTGGCTATGTGGAGATCATACAGTCAGCGAATGCCAGCGCCACGGATATTATTGTGTTCCCAGAGGCCACGCTCAATGGCTTGAGTACGCTCAGCTTTGTGCCCGCACCTGAGCAGCAGGTGAATCCCTGTCTGGACGATCCACTGGCAGGCTATTATCATCAACTGCTTGTTACGCTCTCTTGTGCGGCACGCAATGCCAGCAAGTATGTTGTGATTAATCTGAGTGAGCAGCAGATTTGTTCGGAGCAGCTTGATGATCCACGTCCTTGTGCGTCCAACGATATCAATGTATACAACACCAATGTGGTATTTGATCGCAGCGGCTTGGTAGTCTCACGTTATCGCAAGGTGCATCTCTATGGTGAACCGCGCAATAACACCTTGCTGCCGGAGCGTGTCTACTTTGAGACCGATTTTGGCGTAACCTTTGGACACTTTATATGCTTTGACATACTCTTTTATACGCCAGCTCATGAGCTGGTCGTGGACGCGCATGTACGTGATTTTGTTTTTCCCAGCATGTGGTTCTCTCAGCTGCCATTTCTGACCTGTAAGTGACGTCACAAAAACGCACTAGAACGTATATGAGGAGTAGGCTCTTATATGTAGATTAGTAGCTACTTAGTTTCTCTGACGATGAAGCAAGCAGGTGGCGAAGCCCGCTAGTGAAAAAAAAGAATTATTCTAAGCATTTTTTTGTCACTGTGTGAGATCAAGTTGCTCATGGAATAGCTTGGAATGATTCTGCATGCCACTATAGCTGCGTTAATCTACATTATCATTACAGCCGTGCAGTTCCAACATGGCTGGGCGCATGCCCAGAATATAAATCTGCTGGCCGCTGGCTCCAGTGCCCCGCAGGTGGGCAGCAGCGGCACTGGCATCTATCATGGCTCAGAGGGCACGCTGATTAGTGCAGTTAAGCTAAACGCTGGTGAACGCCGCATCTATGTAGCCCAGGTGCCCAAGTTTCCGGACAGCAGTCGGCAGAGTACGCCGCAACGTGGCCGACGCAGTGCGGCAGCTGCACCAGCGCCGCTTCTTAGCAGCGCTGACATTTGGTTGAAGCGCGACTATTTGGAGAACTATTCCAGCGAATTGCTGCCACTGCAGCTGGCCAACAATTATACGGGTGAACTGTGTCATGAGCAGTTTTGCTGCCACTTCGACATAGCCTGGCAGCCGCCCTCGGCTACGGCTACGCACTACAGCTACCGCGTGGGTGCCTACAATGGACCACGCAATGAGCAACGGGTGGATGCCAATTATATACGCAACTGTGGCATCTTTGCCTGCACGAATGCCAGCATAGAGCAGTGTGGCCAGCTGTTTGATGTTGCGCCCGAGCAGCAGCTCAAGTTCAGCCGCATCCAGATCGAGGCGCTTTATCCCAGCTCCCGTGAGTTTTTGCTAATGACCAATAGTCTTAGACAGGACTTGAAGCCGCTGGAGCCGGCGCAGTTTGAGTGGCAACAAACGCAAAAGGAGTAAGTTAGCTACGGGCTTTAGCTCAGCAGAGACTAACTGAAGTTGTTCTTAACTTTTTAGCGATTATTATCAGGTGCATTTTGCACTGAGCGATACTTTGGAGATTGACGATTTGCTGACCTTTGCCATCTATGGCAATTACTACGACAATGTGTGCACTGTCGATGAGAAGCCGTCAGATGGCAGCTCCAATGTGGACTGTAATTATAACGAGCGACCCGACCGAGATGGAGCAGCATCAATTGGCTTGGCTTTTGGCTGTTGGCTGGTAGCGCTCTTAGCGGCAATATTGGTCAAGACTTAGCGTCTATCTCGAGAATGCTTAAGTCTGAATCGTAGATGGATTTTATTAAATTCAAATTATTTCAATTCTCAATACCCCAGTAAGAGCAGTTCTTCTTAATATCTGTCACTTTCAAGGTTTCGGAAAAAAAAACAGTCAAAATTTGTATTTTCTCAATAAATGAACTTGCGTAGTAGAGTATTTTATTTACAAATTTTTAAGTGATAGCGTGAACACATTTTAGGACTAAGAAAAACTGCTTGAACTGCTTGGCGAGTCTAAAGTATGAGGTGTGTTCAAAAAGTATCGCGAATTTTGAATTTTCGCGGGTTACGCATATTCGAATTTCGATATTTTTGTGTCTCTCACTTATGCCGACAAGCTCGGCCATTTTGAATGTTCACTTAACTATTGACAGCTGCCGTGCTTGCACGTGTTTTGGCTCGTCTTCGATTTTTACCTTTTTTTTTTTCAAAAAAATGGATCAAAGAAGCTGTGTGAAAAACGAAATTCAGTGCTCGGATGCATTCCGAATGTTGACTGTGGCATACGGAAAAGCTGCCTTGGACCGAAGCAACGATTATCGGTAGTACAAAATGTTCTCAGAAGGCCGAGAAGATGTGAGCGACGAAGAGCGTGCCGGAAACCCGAGCACTTCAACAACAGACGAAAAAATGGCGGACGTAAAGTCGGGCGCGGACGACTTTAGGATACCCTGTACCACTAGCTTGTAATAAAGTCCGATTTCTTCACAAAAAACCAAAAACAGAAGAATTTTTAAGCAAAAATTTTTTTTTTGACCGATCGTTCCTATGGGAGCTATATGATATAGTCAACCGATTTCAATAAAATTTGACACAGTGCTTAAATACCTTAAAAAAGATATGAATGCCAAATTTATTTCAAATATCTTTACAAACAAACAAAACACATCGAATTTTGTATAAAAAACGTGTTTTTGGACCGATTGGTCCTATGGGAGCTATATGATCTAGTCAAACGATTTGGATTAAATTTGGTACAGTGCTTAGGAACTATAAAATACTCACGAATGTCAAATTTGGTCCCAATATCTTAACAAACAAACGAAACACAACAAATTTTGTTAAAAAATCGATTTTTTGGAAGATCGGACCTATGGGAGCTATATGATATAGTCAACCGATTTTGTTCAAATTTGGCACATTGCTTAAGTGGTCTAAAAAAGTTCCAAATGTGAAAGTTTGGTAACTCTGGCTCTTACCATCTCTGAGATCTAGGCGTTCACACGGACAGACGGACGGACGGACAGACGGACATGGGTATATCGACTTCTCTATTCACCCTGATCATATTTTAGGTAACTTTGGGGTGTCTCCGACGTCTCCTTCTATATGTTACATACATTTTCGGCTTGCACAAACTTAATATACCCTTGGTACCATACGGTACAGGGTATAATAAAATGAAATATAGCGAATTTTGTATAAAAAAAGTTATTTTGGCCGATCGGTCCTATGGGAGCTACACGATATAGTCAACCGATTTCAATGAAATTTGACACAGTGTTTGGGAAACTTTCGAATACCAAATTTGGTTACAATATCTTTATAAACAAACGAATTATCCATCCAAAGCTTTTGATTTTATTCGAGGTCGTCTGAAACACCCCTATGGGAGCTATATTGTTTAATTAATCTAGCTCTTACCATCTCTAAGATCTAGGCGTTCAAACGGACGGACAGACGGACGGATGGACATGGGTATATCGAAGATATTGGAATTAAATTTGGGACTTATAAGTTTTTTATACGTCTTAAGCATTGAACCAAGTTTTATTAAAATCGGTAGACTATATCATATAGCTCCCATAGGACGAATCGGTCCAAAAAAAAATGTTTTCGCTTAAAAATTTTTGTTTTTGGTTTTTTATGAAGGTATCGGATTTTATTGCAAGCAAGCTAATGGTACAGGGTATCCCAAAGTCGTTGGCGCCCGACTTCCATTGATTGTTTTTTTTTATATTTTATTGAGTAAAAACCGTTTTTCCAAATAACACAAAAAAAGATCCTCTACTTAACAGCAAATATCTCTGGTTCTACTTAACCGATGTCAATAATAAGATAATTCTTTTACTTGATTGTGGATATATGGAAATTTTTTTTTTTTTTTTTTTGTCAAGCTTAAACAATAATGTATGAAATTTTTATAACCAAGCAGATTTACCACACTAGGCATGATCTCCCAAGAAATATGTATAGATTAAGCATACATTGAGTTGAATTGAAGATTGAGGAACCACAGACTCAGCCTAGTCACAAATAAATTTTAGAATTAAAAACTAATTAAAATATTCGTTTTTTTAATCAATTTATTGTCAATGTACTCAAATATTTTAATTCTTGTCCAAACATTTTCTGCTACAAATAAAAGGGATGATGTTTACGCTATGGTGGCTTGTAGGGACTTGCTGTTGGCTTAATGACGTCATTGGGGATGACGAAAAGGGAACACGGTAGTGCCACTGGAATGTTTAATGACGCAAGTTTGTTCCAAACATCATGCACTGGATCGTATTCCCCAACATCATTCAATCCAGAATTATTAGAACCCCTGCCGCCAGCTACAATAATACGATTAGCAAACACAGCACAGCCATGGATCCACCTGTTGACTGTCAGCGAGCAAACCTTTGTCCATTTATTAATAATTGGATCGTAACACTCAACAGAATTTAAGGCTGTACTGTCATTCCAGCCGCCTACTGCATAAAGAAGCCCATTTCCTTGTGCCACTCCACAATTTTTACGAGCTTCGTTCATGGGCGATAAGCGACTCCACTGGTTTGTGCATGGATTATACCTTTCTACGTCTCTCAATTCCGTTTCTTCACTAGATCCACCAATAACATATAGGAAATCGTTGAGGACTGCCAAACCGACAGCATATCTTGCAGTGGGCATGGGTGCCACATTGTGCCAAGTATCTGTTTCAGGATTCCATCGCTCTACTGTGTTTAAAATTGAATCATCATCATTATACCCGCCTACAGCATAGAGTAATCCCTTTACGACTGTCACGCCCTCATATCGCCTTGGTGTACTCATTGGTTGGAGTTGGGTCCAGGTCATGCTCATTAAATCCAAGCTAACCATTCTTTTTGACGGAGCATCTCTTTCACGTCCGCCAACCAATATCAACTTATTCTCAATAACAGCCGCACCAAAACAAGAACGTTCTAATTTCAGTTTCTTTACAGTCGTCCATTGCTTCTGCAAAGGACAGTAGCTCTCAAGGACAAGTTCATTGTAACCTTTAATAATTGCCAGCAAACAATCATTACTTGTCGTTCTCTTCCTCCTGCCAATTGATAACAGTCGCTCGGGCATGGCATGACACCTATATGCTTCCAGAAGCAGATCCTGACAATCATTCGCCCTGCACACGCTCTCCACATGTTCCTCAATAAAAGAAGGCTTCAGTAGTGGCAGCCTCACCTTGGCCATCAGTTTTGCAATGTGCTGTTTGCGAGCGGGCTCATCAATGCGCAACCAAGCCATTAGACTTTGAAAAACATTTTCTTCCGATGGCACTTGAAGATCATCACTGGACAGCAGCTTTTCCAACTGGTCAGCACTTAATTGTAAGAACTCCTGACTCTGACTTACATACACAAAATGATTGCTGGTATAGTCCACAGCGAGTTCCATCAAATTCGTGCAGTTGTGTTGCTCTGCAAGGAAACTTATGCCCAGGCAGTTGGATGAGTCCAAGTTGCGTGCCATATAATTGCAACAGGCTGTGACTGCAGCGTCCATTTGCCATCTATGGGCGGTAGTAAACAGCATTTCAACATTCTCGTCATGGACTTCAAGGTGTCCCGTGTAGCAGTAGTTGACGAGGATTTGTAGAACATCGTGGTTTACATCACCAAGAGTCACCTCATTAGTATTGGCTTCATGCATTGGACTGGTAAACATGGCCGAATAGAATGGAGTATTGGCGGACAACACCAAACGATGGGCCGGCACACGTTTTCCGTCTATGCCCGAGATGAGAACGACATCGCACAATTGTTTTCTATCCAGATGCAATTTCATAAGTTTTAGAACCATATCGGCATGGTTATTATTATTATTATTATTATTACTTGGCGTAGACATTGCGTAATTGATATATTCGTGAATGCTTGTGAGTCAACAAATGCTTTTATAATAGAGCTTAGCGACTCGATCTTTTTGAGTCATGCAACTTTGCGATATATATAGTATATGTTATGTACTATATATTTGTTCAAACAGTAAGGTAAGCTTTGAATTTAATCTGTTGAAATGTGTGATAAGACGAAATGTATAATAACTGCAGATAGGACTTGGATCTATGCTTACGTGCTCCCAACAACCGATCAATCGAACCAATATCGTGCCAATCCCGCTCAAGACTAATTTCATTGCTCTTGGCAAACGGCTAGTTGCGTGCCAAGTTTAGCCAAAGAGCTTTCAAATGCAGCGTGGTGAAAAGCTTCATCGGCGGAGCTTTCGGCGCAGCTTGCACTAAGCGCATTCGGCTTAGTAATCACAAACCACTTAAAGCTTTGCCTTTGTGTGCAAATGGTTATATTTATATACAATACAGTCAACAAGAGACAAACTATATATATATAATATATAAAATCATTTAACAATATATTCAACCACTTTATACCTCAAACTTACAAAACAAGTTTCATCATACCTATACTAAAACCAAAAACTAATAAGACTGACATAAATTCATACCGTCCCATCTCCCTTAATTGTTGCTTAGCAAAAACACTGGATAAAATAATATCAAAAAGACTATGGTGGTTTGTTACGACCAACAATTTGCTTCATCCAAACCAATTTGGATTCAAGAGAGGTAAATCAGTATCAGAGGGCCTGCTCTATGCAGACCTTCTAATATCCAAATCACTTTCAGCAAAAAAGCACACCTCTATCATCTCTCTTGACTTTTCAAAAGCTTTCGACAGAGTGGGTGTTCATGCCGTATTAGACCAATTAAAAGCCTGGAAAATAGGACCCAAAGTAATAAATTACATCAAAAATTTCATGTCAAATAGAAAAATAGTAGTACGAGTGGGCAATCGTACATCCAATATTTACCTTCTACACAATGGCATTCCACAGGGCTCTCCTATATCCGTCATAATTTTCCTTATAGCATATAATAAATTAGCAAACATAATAAGCCTGCAAAAAGAACTAACCTTCAGTGCTTATGCAGACGATTTCCTTTTGATCATCAACCTCAATAAACATAAACAAATTAACTATAATCTTGATCGCCTTTTCGAAAATATACAAGCTTGAGGTGCTTACTCTGGATCATCACTTTCTCTTCAAAAATGTCAACACAAGCTACAAATAGACCAGACCCAATTAAAATAAGAAGACTTCGATTTAGCCACTCTAGACTTACGCATGCACAATATCTTGACCCAACTAAAGTCCCAACCTGTCCTGCCTGTCAGTCAAATACCGACATCACAATAAACCACATCCTATTATCCTGTCCCAACATCAACCAACTTTTTACATTTCATAATCCAATAGACATTCTTGCAAACCCTACCACCGAAAATATAAAAACTATAGTCACCTTTTTCAAAAGATCTAACCTGTACAATTTAATCTAATAATAATATAAATCTTATAAATAAATAAATCTTAAACAATATATGGGTACGTAGCCAGGTCTACCTTAAAACAAATATACACATCTTTATACTCCGCATTGAGATAGAGGCATTTAAACCATAAAAAAAAATTGTTTATGATTCAAACATTTGCAACATCCAAAACTCAAGTAAAATATTCTGCACTCAAAACACCACACAATAAAACTTTAGTAAATAACCGACCCCATGGGCCTTTAACCATTGCTTAAGCAAAACATCGCTATAAAGTCCAAAACTTCTCCTTATATAAAACCTTTAGTTTCCAAAACAAAACATTACGTCTCACGCTATCACAACAAAAAATCAGTTCCTTAAATTTGGTATCCTATCAGAATTCTGTACAGTCTTTTAAAACAATAGAATTCCTTAAAACTCATCCGGAAAAAATTTTAATCTGCTCACATAAACATAAGTATAATTATTGAGCAATCGTTAGAACTCAACACCACCTTGTATCTCACCTTCATCGACTTTGAAAAGGCTTTCGATGTCATATAGAGCATTGAAATGGAACCCCCAGGGCAGAAGGAGCCGCGGACGTCCAAAAAGTACATGGCGGAGATCAATAAGGAGAGAGACGAACAAATCTGTCAGCGAACTTCGAGCAATAGCGCGAAATAGAAATAATTGGAAAATTTTTGTAGATAGACTAAGTTCTAAAATTGTTATATTTTTAGAACATGTCATTATTATAATAGTATTAATACAAAATTAAAAATATATATAGGTGTATAGTACACCTCTTAAAATTGGGAAATTATGCAACCTTATTCAAAAAAATTTAAGTATGCAAATGTTAGCCAAAGGCCTATATAGCCAGCGCTTTTTAATATTGTCTTATGTTTTCAAGCTAAATTATAACACAACGCCAGAATTTTTTGCCTGGCGTTACGTCCGTCTTGCAAATGGACTTAACGTTAGAAACGATATCGGATTTTATTATGATATTGTAAGCACCACTTTGTCTCGTTCTACTGTTCTGCCTGTGCTTCTTGAATTTCTTTTCATACGTATATAGTAGTATTTCTGTATAGGACACAATCCTGAACAGCGTCACGGTTTGTAACGCGTCTTGGGCAACGCTTGCGCAGGGGTCATAGCCTTGCGCAGCCTCATTGGAAGCGTCTGCTGTTCGCATGAGCGAACCAGGCTCCTCACGAGCACGTAGATAATGCGCAGGAAGAAATATGTGTAGGGTGCACTTACCTTGAACGCCTTGATCAGATTGTTGGTATAAAGCATCAATGCTGAGAGTCTGTGTTAACTGCTCCTCCTGTTATATCGGCTTTTTCGGTAATCACCAATGCAGGCAGATGTTGATGCCTTGGGCTGCACTTACGCAGCGCTCACAGCTATGCCAGACTCAACTAAGCCACCAATTGTTGCCAACAGCGAGTTGGAGTCAAGAGCCGGGAGCGTCGGATGCGCAATGAGCTATGTCGTCTGCTGGCTTTTTGGGAAAATTTTGATAATGCTTGGCACGGATTGATGTCTATCTAGTTGCCAATTACTTCAATGTGATTTAAACTGAAGCACGGTCCACTACGTATGTGAGTTTGTTTGATTAATTCCAAAGCGTTTGAGCTGCCTAAACGAAACAATAATTTTATTAACATTTGAAAAGGGTATGCATCATTGCTAAGACCAACACTTGCCAATTTGTGTCCCATGAAAATCTGATAGCGTCACAAATGAAACTAACTCAATGCAAGTCTCATTTCCAAATAATTTTCACTACGAGCTATGCCAACTTGCTTTAGTCCAAACAATTGCAATTTACCACAAAGCGAAATGTAAGCATTAAGACGATGGGCAGCACTCAAGAAAGAGCTGCCAATTTGTGCAAACGTAACAGCTGTACCTAACTATTCATAGCTTTCAGTACGCCGCGTTAAATTGGCTGCGCAACAGCGAGTTGATGGGCATCACTATTGACGTGAAGTGCTGCCAATGTGCAAAGCCGCAGCAGCTGATGTGCTTTAACTTGCTTTAGTTCAAACAATTGCAATTTACCACAAAGCGAAATGTAACCATTAAGGCGATGGGCAGCACTTAAGAAAGAGCTGCCAACTTGTGCAAACGTAACAGCTGTACCTAACTATTCATAGCTTGCGCACAGAGCAACAGACAAAAAGTTGACGCTGCAAGATACACATACACACCACACACATGCAAGAAATAGCCAAGCGAAATTTCAAAGGAAACACAAATGTGTGATGCCAACGCACAGTGGGCCATTAAATTAAAAAACGCTATAAAATTAATCATAAACACTTTCTTTAATATGAGTATAGATTTAAATTTTTGACGATTTTTCAAAACTATTCCAGCGCATCAGGTAGTTATTACATGTTTTAGGTGCATATCCCCTAATTTTATAATGGCAAAAAAATATTATTGAATACTGTTTGTTGCAGTCTTGTACGCAAGTATGTGAAAAAAATAAAGAAACTTAAAGGTCACTTAAGAGTGCCAACTATTGCTTCATGTGGTAGCCCACTCCAGCAACATTGTGCACATGTCCAATAGTAGGCTGCGCAAGTTGCCACTCGTACCAGACCTTCTCGGTATCAACGCGGCGCCAGAACTTTATAGATATGATATCCCCCGGTTTGACCTTGCACGGATGCTGCAAGCAAAAAACATTTATTTGAAATAAGTCAAGTCAATTATGGCATATCATACTTACAAGAGGAAAGTACATAGGAAGCCACGAGACCATGCCTTCTGTGTGTGTTAATGGGTTTATGCTAAGCTTTATATCATTATAGAGCACTGCTTCGAAGTAACCAGCTATGCCATGAATTACACAGTTGGCCTTAACCTTGAATGACAGCTCTTTGTAGCGCGAATTGTCTACAACTGCAGCCAGGTTAGGATGCGTAAATTTAAAGAGTGTCTGTGGCTCGTCTATATGATATATGTTTTTTAGTAGTGTTACGTAGCCGTGGTTGAAGTCTGGCGCATTCAGTTCGGAAACTTTATTATGAATCTTCGCAGACATTAGGGGATTAATATACGAGCTTGATTCGCACGGTATGCTGATGCCATCGGGCTTGAGCAGCTTTGCAGTGCAGTCAAGACATTCCGGTGAAAGCTCATTGTCACCGAAGGAGCCTAGCAACTCGGAAACAGTCATATCAGCTAATTCGGGTGGCAAAAAGTAGCGCATATCTTGCGAAATTAGCTTCACATCTAAAGGAACATAAGTAAAAAAAAATCAATCATGAAAATGCAAAACAACTGACACAACATATTAAACTACTTACCCTTGTCCGCCCACAGAGTCTTTACCATGCTGGTAAGCGTCTTTATGGCGCAGGGATTCTTTTCTATAATGTATAGACGCACTTTGCGTTTCGTCAAAACAGCTGCATTTAAAACGGCTCTGGCCAGCGGTCCACGTCCACCACCTAGTACCATGACAACCGTCTGAAAATCCAGTTACCATATAGAACACAAGTTAACACTCTAAACGAAGCTAAAAATCTTACCAACTTGGTAGCAGCTTCTGCATCAGTTACACGATTAAGCAGCGCCTGTTGTATAGCTGTCTGATAAGCCTTATATTTAACAGGATCGGTTTCAAAATTTTCGTAGCTAAAGGTATCCAAGTCATAAGCGAGTGGTTGAAGTGGAGGTCGAGGCACGTTTTCGCAGCTAAAAACTAAAGCGTTCTAGATTATGCGCATTATTTCAATATAAAAGCACTTACGCGTCCATAAAATGTTGCTTACAATGGTCGTCATACAGAGTTTTTATATCGTCTGCATACTGCGACACGGCGCTGTCCGTGGGATTAGCTGATATAATAACATTTGCGCGAATATTCAAAAAATTTTCAACAACGACACGCCACTCTTTTTTCAACACGTACTTATTCGCATCGTTTAATATGAATAACGTGGATGGTATCATTATAGCTTCAATGGGTTCGCCAAGCCAGCGGCGCACACATTCGCGATTAGGACGTTTAGCACCATTAAGGTCTAACACAACTTTTACATGGGCACAATGATTAACACCAAAGCGTAAGCTGTTCCACCAGGTCCAAGTGTCGACCGCTTGGGCCTCACATTTTTCAAGCTCCGAAACATCTGAATGATGCTCAAATGTGGCCAGTTCGGGATTCTCAATGGGCACATTTATTAACCATATGCCTATATATATAGCAAGTTGTATAAATAAATTTAATTACGAAAACCATTCAAGCTCACCTTTTGTTTTGCTCCTTATAATTTCAGCCAATTGTGTATTTTCTGGACCTTGTAGACGCGTCATAACAGGCCCATAGGCTTGCAGGTGTTCTGCCCAAGTAATGTCATCCAATAGAACACGCTTAGCGTACTTTTGATATGCGGCATTACGCGAATCAACATCCACATCGGAAAGTATCAAAATTACTTTGTTGCACCAGTCATAGGGGCTAAGACAGGTGGCGGGGTATATTGGGTCCGTTTCATATCTTTCAAAAGGCTGCATATTCGCGTTTATTGAAGTAGCAATAACAGAATAATTTTCGGAAATAGCTCTCTTTAAGAATGCTTGCACGCCATTGATGCCTTCTTGGTGCAAACATACGTAGAACGACATGATTATCCAAAAATATAATTTTTTATATACGTATTAACAATGGAGCAAGTGAAAAACGTGTATACACGACGCGTTATACTTTGAATAAATGCGAACAGTGAACGGAACTAGTTCAATTGTGCCAATTATGCACATGATGCAATCAGTTATTATCGAACTGAAGTCAGCAGCGAGTTGATGGGCATCACTATTGACGTGAAGTGCTGCCAATGTGCAAAGCCGCAGCAGCTGATGTAAACAAAAGAAATTGCTGCGCGCATGTTAAGTTGGTTAAGTTCTTAGCACAAATTATAAAGATGAATCAAGGTAAGTGCTAAAATATTAAAATAATAATCTGTCTATTTAATTATTAATTATTTTGTTGGGTACAGCAGGCCTCTGCCTCTTCATCCCACCAGACGATTCGCTTAATATAGGCCCCTTTTGGTTCATCCCGCGCATAGTCAGAGTTATGTATGCTGCTGACCGGATTTTATTTCTTCGCTCTGAAACTATTTGGTCATTTGTCCTTATCAATTTGGGTAATGTCAACAGCTATGGTAAGTTTTTGGATCATTGGATTTGAAGAAGATGATATTTTGTGCTTCAACAATCTTGGTTTGTATGCAATTATTGTTTTTGCCTCTATTTGTTTGATGTACTTATTGATGTGTTTTTGCAGTTGATGGATTTGTATCAGTTTTGACAAGAAGTTTGGAAATTACTCTCAATTTTGTGACAAGATGTGCATGTTACTAATGAAACAAAGTTCTTGAAGATGATAAATCGTATGCGGCATTTTTGATGGTAAGTGAAATAATATGGAATCACTTCAAGCCTTAAAATTATTTGCATACCAAAATGTTTAATGTGTTTGTTTGCGGATTTCTTCGCATTCTGACTTAAGAGAATGCCAACTCCTTCTGCATGAATATCTTGTACTTCCCTTCCCGAATATAGTAATTGTTCGCCTTTAAGTAGTTTGTGTTAGCCAAGACCATTTCGTATGCGTTCAAATAGGCCTAGTATATCTATGTTAAGACGTTTTATTTCTGCTACGGCTTGATATAATTAGCCAGCTTGAAGCAGGCCTTATGTCTTCAATCTGCTTCCTAATGTCGGCTACTGTAGACCTGATTAATTCCGAAGATTCTTTGGCGTATTTAAACAATATCGGGCGACAATAGTGAACAGATGAAGGGCGCGGATTTTTCCAATGTTCGAGTGTTTCACTTTTTAGTCGTAGGGGAACAACAGACGCCATGAACATGTTTGCATCTGTAATACCTTCATCATCTGTGGCTATTCTTTGCTTGCAAGCACTTTGGCCAAAAGATCCATCGCAGCCCCATTTGCTAAATAATGTGAGGTTTTCTGAAAGAGTCTTCATCTGATTTTCAGAAAAGCTTTCAATGAGGCGTTTTGCAGTATGATCCATGAGGTCTTGAAGTTTGACCTCTTCTGAGACTTCCGTTGGTTGTGGTACTGCGTTCAGTTTAGCCGATCCAATTTTGTTGTATGCAGGAAGAATATTGACATTGTGCCGAATTAGCGAATCCCGCAATATAGTATATTTTCCCTTGGACAGATTCAGCAACCGCTTTTGTTATATGCGACCTTATATTTTCATCATCCTTCCTGTACTTTAATGATAGAGCCTCCGATAGATGATCCTTGGCTATATCGGCTGTGGCATCGGCAAGTTAGCTCTTTCGAGTAAAATTTGAGCTCTCGTCCAAACATTTGGCAGGTCTTCCTCTCTTTCGGTGCGTAGACGTTTGAGGTTCTTCTGGCAAAATGTCAATATGGGTAAGTCCTTTTAGCCAGTTTTCGTGTCTCCTAACAAAATTTTCTTTGCAGCGACTACAGTTTTGCCACTTTGCTTTTATTTGGGCGTAAATAAGAGAAAGTTTGGCTTTTAAAGCATCAAACTTATCTATATTTGCTTCCTCAACGTTAAGTTCTTTCACGATTGCCGAAACGAACTCCTTCGGAGTTATGGAGTTTCTAAACAACTCATATAATTTTACGTTTTCCAAAGACATCGTTACACTTGTAAAATCACTGAATAAAATTTATATATTCGTGATCCTTGGAAAATTCTAAATCAGATACATGTATTGGTTTAATAAAACGATTACATCAAAATTTTGATTTTTGCAACGCTTTTGCGGCTGCCGAGCCACTGTGCGACGCTTCTGGTGGTCAAGCGGCTTCAGTTCTTGTGTCAATTTGACCTTGTAAGGATGTAGGCCAAGATCTTTGCGCAAAATTCGCCACAATGACGTCACAGAGATGCAATGGCGCCCGCAGAACTTTTCGCTACTAGGGGCAAGTCAAGTATATTAAAAACAAGTCAATATATTTAAAGCTGCGATTCTGAAAATCAAAACGCCATAAAATCAAGAGTTTGGTTATTTAGGAATTTTAGTTTCTTGACAAAAATCCAACTAGGGCCCAATGCGCCTACTGGCCCCTTCCTGCGGACGCCCTTGCAGTGTTGCCCAACGCTTGAGAACAACGTGTGAGAGACTGATTTGGGTCTTCCTCAATTGTGGATTCAAATTTTTCCACTAGACGCTCAATTGTTGATCTGGCAGGACAAATATGACGACCATAAATTGAACGTAGTGCTCTTAAAGTTGAGGTCACTGACTCCGAATTTGGTTAGTAAATTTTAATAATTTCAACTCGTTGTTGAATCGTATATCTTTCTATGATGAAATGACAAACCTTACTGAAGAGCAATATCAAGAGAGCGGAAAAAAATATGGCGTCGTTTGTTGTCCCTATACGGTTATGTTTACAAACGATTCGCAGTGGGAAATTCTCACTGGGAACTGCTTGCACTGCTTTATTTGAAGCTCTTGTGTTCAATGAATGTTTGTTGAGCTTTCCAACAAGCCATTAACTCTACTTACTCATTTGCCGCAATATTCAAATTTAAAACAAGTCTTTTCGGTACAGTCGCATCAGAATTGATTTATTTATTTTTAACTATATGGTATTACTTGTCTTTTCCTGTGTGATCTGACCCGTCCATTGAAGAACATCTTTAGCGTTAAGAGTGCACGATTTTATAATTTCTGCTGCTTAGCGTTAAAATGTTGCGGCACGTCTTTTGCTTACGAAGAATTTGGAATTAATAGCGACCCCAAGATGAGGGCAAACCTTGACCGTTGGGAAAGTTTTGGCTATTTATATGATCGCTCAAATAACGGGCAATAAACTCTTGGGGATCCGCTGGATTGGCCATCCGCATGGCAATCATAGCTTTTTCCATTAAATTACGAATGACGGGATCTTCTTTGCGTGATTTCGAAATGGTAAAATAGCTGCGTTGCTTTTGTGGATAAGCTGACTCTGTTGTCTCCTGTAGTGGACTCACTCGCATGATTGGCGGCTCCTGTGGCGCATCCCACAACATAGCCAGCACCCGCAGATCATTGTTATATAATAAGCCCGGCTGTTGATTGTTATTAACCCGATCCATGATGATATTTACGTTAAAACTAAAACTTAAGCAATAAAATTGTTTTTTTTTTTCGGAAACAATACTTTTTCTTGTGCTCTGAGCGAAAATTTTGGAATACTATTAAATGCTAGACGTTTGAAAACATTCTACATGCTTACTTGTATAAAGTAATTTAAATTGTTGAACATTTTAATAATACTAAGAAGCAGAAAGCATATCTAAAAAAAATATTCATTGCCTGCTTAGTTTTAATTCCCAAACTCAAACCCAAACGAGATTAGATCTCAACTTATTCCAATATCTCTGCAATAGCATCAGCATCAATTGGCTTTCAGCTTTATGTTATGCATTTTTATCCGATTTTATCCGTTGGGCCGCTCTGAGGCCTAAGCTCACTGCTTGGATGACAACTTACCCTTTTTGTATTAGTGTCTCCTTCTCCTTCTTCTTCTCATTCTCAATCTCTTTCTTTTATTTCGTAGCTTACTTCTTTCCACTTTGGTTGGCTCAGCGGCTAAGGCAGTTGCTTTAAAACAGCAGACAAAAGGAAGAGACAACTGTTCGTGAGTTCCCGAAGCTGGAATACGCTTAACAGGCATCAAGCCATATCCAAAGACGCGCTAGACTAAGCTGAATTTTGCACTCTAATGAAAATGATTCGTAGATTGCCTCTAAAGATTCAAAGTTTTTGGACATGATTCAACAAACTTTCTCAGCAAATACGTGGTGTGTTCAAAAAGTATCGCGAATATTCGAATTTCGACTTTTTTTTTGTGGCGTTATGTTGGTACTCATGTCTCTCACTTAACATATGCCGACAAGCTCGGCCATTTTGAATGTTCACTTAATTGTTGACAGCTGCCGTGCTTGCACGTGTTTTGGCTCGTCTTCGATTTGTACCTATTCAAAAAAATGGATCAAAGAACCTGTATCAAATTTTGTGTGAAAAACGAAATTAAGTGCGCGGCTGCATTCCGAATGTTGACTGTGGCATACGGAGAAGCTACTTTGGACCGAAGCAACGTTAATCGATGGTACAAAATGTTCTCAGAAGGCCGACGAAGAGCGTGCCGGACGCCCGACCTTCACCTTCAACAACAGACGAAAAAATTGATGAAGTGAAGAAAATGGTATTGGCCAATCATCGAATCACCGTTAGAGAAGTTGCTGAGGACCTAGACATATCGATTGGCTCCTGTCATTCGATTTTAATCAATGATTTGGGCATGAGATGGGTCGCCGCGAAATTCGTACCAAAATTGCTCAATTTCGAACAAAAACAACATCGCATCAACATTGCGAGAATGAGATATTGGACTCTGTCCGCGACGACCCAAATTTGCTCCAGAGGGTCATAACTGGTGACGAATCGTGGGCTTATGGTTATGACGTGGAAACCAAAGCTCAATCATCTCAATGGAGATGTCGAATGTGAAAGTTTAGCTTACAGTTTTCTTCGATTGCAGGGGCGTGGTGCAATAAGGAATATTACCTGCAAGTTATGCGCAATTTGCGCGAAGCAATTCGCCAGAAACGCCCGGATTTGTGGAAAAACAAAAGTTGGCTTTTGCACCACCATAGCGCCCCTGCTCACAAACAACAGACTAATGATGCCGCAGCCAGCGTATTCCCCAGATCTGGCCCTTTGTGACTTTTTCTTGTTCCCTAAACTGAAGAGGCCCATGAAAGGAAGACGCTATGCTACGATTGACGAGATAAAGACGGCATCGAAGGAGAAGCTGAACAAGATAAAATCAAATGATTTTTTGAAGTGCTTCGAAGTTTGGAAAAACCGTTGGCACAAGTGTATAATATCTCATGGGGATTACTTTGAAGGGCACTAAATAGATATTCATGAATAAATAAATAATTTTGTGAAAAAACACAAAATTCGCGATACTTTTTGAACACACCTCGTATGCGCATCAGCTAGTAAAATTTCGTATCTCTAGCTCCTATAGGCACCGAGCTCTAGGTGTTCATACAGACGCACGAACGGACCCGCTACCCGAGTTCATGGTAAGCATATTGGAATAAAGGAGTTGGGGTCTGCCACGCCTGCTTTTGTCCTAAGCTAGTATACCCTTTGTACCTATAGGTACAGAGTATAAACAGCTTATAAAAAAATCCAATTTCTCTTATTTTCGTTTGGCAAAACATATAGAAAGATATATTTGGTGTATAATAAATTTATATAACTATTGAAATCTTCCACACCTTTTAGGCTGATGTACTCCGTTTGCAGTGTACTTAAAGAAATACAAGCAGAAACAAAATAAAACTGAAATAAATTAAAAAATAATGTTTGAAAATTTCTTGGTCATATATTTTAAATACAAAAAAAAAAAAAAAAAAAAAATGTACCCTAGGGAGATGAGTTGCTTCTCACACGGACACGCACGCTCGCAAACTTCCTTTTTCCGTCTCGCCCATTTGCTCACTCTCTTGCTCGGATACAGAGCAAACAGGACACGTACCACGTAATGTGTATAACCTGGACGCTTCATCGTTGCCATTGCCGTAAAAAGAAACGAACGGTAAAACGTTAAAAGGTACAACGAAAAACAACAACAAAAGCTAAAGCAACAATAAGTAGAACCTGATAGAATCGAGAAGTTCTACGACTTTGGTATGCCCTATAACAAGCAGTTATAATGTGCATTAACGTAACAGTTTGATGACAAAGGATTTCTCCTTTTTTTTAACTACTTTAGACTGCTAAAATATCAACGGAAAAAGCTGCTTTGTTTTCATGTCTGAGATCAAACTTTTTGTCCGAGAGCAGCATAGGCAAATAATACAAACAACAATGGTACTCTAATGGTTACGAAGTGGTTTGCCTGAATTCCGACCTAATCTTCCAGCGCTGGAGTTGCCAAGCCTCTGTACAGTCGTGATGACCGGCCCAAGTATTCCAATCCGTGGCAGACTGATCTCGCAGAGTCTCATTATTATGAGTTAGTATCTCGTGTGACTTCTGTTGGAGCAAAGGACCTCCACCAAAGATGCAAAATGTATGAAAAGCTGATATAGCCAATTTATGATAAATATATATTACTGGCAATGTCCTTAAATTAAAAATCTGCGATAATGATGCGTTTCTAAATGAACATTTATAGAAACAACTATTAATTTTATATTGATTTTTCTTAAGTCTTTTTGTCATAATACACAATCGTAGTGTTAAAAAGATAAGAACAATTTTTGTTTTCAAGAACTCTTCATTTCATTTCCAAATGGTCTTTCGTAGACGCCTAAGGGGCACCTATTTCTGCGCTTCGAAATATTGTGCTTTCTGAATGGGACTTTTTATAAAATCATATATCATATACACAAACCAAGTTAAAAGTCGATGATAAGATGAAATCGCATCGTACATCCTCCCACTTTTCGTCACCGAGTATTTCAAAGCGTTAATGAAACGTTAATCAACGATAAGTCTCGAAACAAATATCAATCCACAACAAATTAAATACTGGTGCCTTTTTGGGAGCCAACGGTTTGGCGCCTGGTCTCCAGGTTAGATAGATTCTTTTGCTCATAACTGATAGAACTCTCTAAAGATGTTAGATTAGCATGAAAGCAAACCACAAAGAAAATAAGCTAATCCATAAACAATACTTTAAAGCTCTATGCTTCACTCCGCAATAAGGACTGCGCAGAGGTTATCCATGTAACCTTAGTGTCTATCAGTAGCTTCCTATCCATTGATTATTGGCATGTATCTACTCAGTGTTCCTTCTCGGCCCAAGCCGGTAAGCCGCTTTCGTATAGAAATCCAAAAAGAACTGACTGGATTGCATTTCAAGAACAGTCAGCTACACACTGCCCAACCCACCGGAAGGGAAGTTCTTGCTATCTAACACACTTGAAAACTCTCCATCAGCATTTCTCAAATCCTGTCCGGTCATCTCAAGCTCAAGGAAAAACCGTAATGCGTGGTCGACAACAGAGCGAGGCTTGATCAGAAGAGAACCGAGAAGGCTTTCCAACAGTCAGCTTGGAACACCCATCGGCTAGCTTCAGGATTTTCAAGAGTAAGTGCAAAAAAGCAAAGAGAGATTCTTGGACTAAGTTTTGTGAGACCTTGTCAGTACCAGCGAAGTATCCAGACTACACAAGGTATAGGCTAGCGGTCCATCCAAAGCGGAGCTACTATGTAGATCGGACGGAACATATACAAAAAACCATTAACAATCACTGGATCTACTAATGGAGACGCACTTCTCGGGTTGTCTAGACACTGGTAACAAGGCTGATACTATTAGCTTTATGGCCAGCGAGACTCCTATGAAGCACGAGGATATTCTGGCGTTAGAGGACAACATCACAGAAGAAAAGATAGCCTGGGCTTTCAAGTCGGTTCAACCCTACAAAGCACTGGCATCGGACGACATCTGAACAGCCACGCTACAGGCGGCGTTCCCGAAGCTCAAGGTACGCCTCCTTACTGCTTACATCCCATTGAGCTGGCGAGAAGTGATAGTTCATTCCCTAGGCGAAGAAGATTAACCACAGACCCATTAGTCTATACTTGTTTCTACTGAAAACAATAAAACGACTCCTGAATATACACATAAGAAACAAGCTAACTCTCCGTATGTTCAGCGATTCACAACATACCTATATTAAGGGTAGATCTGTTGATATTAAAAAGGCCCTGCATCACAAGGAGTTTGCATTGGTGGCTTTTCTCGACATAGAGGGAGCCTTCAATAATATATTGACCAAGTCAATAACGGCAGCACTTGCTAAAATCGGCTTACTACCGTTGGTAACCCATTAGCTAAGCAGCATGCTCAGCAGCCGGATGATAAACTCAAATCTTTGTGCGGGGTGGATAAGAAAGAGAGCTTCGAGGAGCACAACACAAGTAGTTAAAATTTCGCCACTTTTGTGGAACTTGGTGCTTGACGACGTTCTTCTCAAACTTGAGCTAACAGAAAGTAGGGTGACGGCTCCACTTAGGAGAAAAGAAATACAATAAATCGTCACCAACAAGTTGACTCGGTCCACAAGTGAAGTTTTCCAAAATCCTTTCGCACTGCTTATTCAAGCTCTTACTAAGCTCAAAATACGAGTTGTGATCAAAATGTATCGCAGATATTTGAATTTTCGCGGGTTACGTATATTCGAATTTCGATTTTTTTTTTGTGGCGTTATGTTGGAACTCATGTCTCCCACTTATGCCGACAAGCTCGGCCATTTTGAATGTTCACTTATTTGTTGACAGCTGCTTTGCTTGTACGTGTTTTGGCTCGTCTTCGATTTTTACCTATTCAAAAAAATGGATCAAAGAACCTGTATCAAATTTTGTGTGAAAAACGAAATTAAGTGCGCGGCTGCATTCCGAATGTTGACTGTGGCATACGGAGAAGCTACCTTGGACCTAAGCAACGTTTATCGGTGGTACAAAATGTTCTCAGAAGGCCGAGAAGAACGTGTGCCGGACGCCCGACCTTCACCTTCAACAACAGACGAAAAAATTGATGAAGTGAATGGCCAATCGTCGAATCACCATTAGAGAAGTTGCTGAGGACCTAGACATATCGATTGGCTCGTGCCATTCGATTTTAATCCATGATTTGGGCATGAGACGGGTCACCAGTTCGTACCAAAATTGCTCAATTTCGACCAAAAACAGCATCGCATGAACATTGCTAATGAGATGATGGACTCTGTCGGCGACGACCCAAATTTGCTCCAGAGGGTCATAACTGCTGACGAATCGTGGGTTAATGGTTATGACGTGGAAACCAAAGCTCAATCAACCCAAGACCGAAAAAAGAGCGCCAAGTTCGGTCGAATGTGAAAGTTTTGCTTACAGTTTTCTTCGATTGCAGGGGCGTGGTGCATCATGAGTTCTTGCCACAGGGTAGAACGATGAATAAGGAATATTACCTGCAAGTTAAGCGCAATTTGCGCGAAGCAATCCGCCAGAAACGTCCGGATTTGTGGAAGAACAAAAATTGGCATTTGCACCACGATAACGCCCCTGCCCACACATCGTTGCTTGTGAGCGAATTTTCGGCCAAAAACAACACACTAATGATGCTGTAGCCAGCGTATTCCCCAGATCTGGCCCCCAGTGACTTTTGCTTGTGCCCTAAGCTGAAGAGGCCCATGAAAGGACGACGCTACGCTACAATTGACGAGATAAAGACGGCATCGAAGGAGCAGCTGAACAAGATTAAAAAAAACTGATTTTTTTAAGTGCTTCGAAGATTGGAAAAACCGCTGGCATAAGTGTATAATATCTCATGAGGATTACTTTGAAGGGGACAAAATAGATATTCATGAATAAATAAATAATTTTTGAAAAAACACAAAATGCGCGATACTTTTTGAACACACCTCGTATATCGTTTTATATTCGAATATGCATTATCTTATAGCTCAATCTGCAGCCAGAGTATTGGCAGTTGAGCAGTTACGTCACAGCTCCATTGACCTGTTACATAAAGTCTACAAAATGAAAGTACTTCGACAACTTTTATGTATAGGGTATAAAAAGGTACATGACGGCAGTTTCATTTAAGACCTGCCGCTTACTTATATGCATACATATGTGGCAGAGTGTGTGTAAATTTGTGTATATGTGGGCGTGTGTGTGTGTATGTGTTGGATAGTGTGTATCTGTGTGTGCTGTTTTTTGTGTATCTGTGTGTGTGTGTGTGTGTGTGTGTTCGTTGCTACTTATGTTTAAGCTTTGTATTTAAGCTTTTTGCACGATTTCCTCTAACAAATGGATTTTCACTTGTTGCCCTGCCAAGGCAGTCAAGCCACATCTGTCTTTGTTAGGCTGTGTGTATGTGTGATGTGTGAGTATGTGTGTGTAGATGTGAGTATTAGGTAATCTCATGTCCTTGTTGTCATACTCGTTTTTCTAGATCCGCTTCAGTGTATCTTTCTGCCGCTTCCGAGTGCATGTAGATAATATTTTCTTTTTTTTTTTTTGCCTTATATATTTACTTGTAATGAAGTTGGTCAGTCGAAGAGAGAGAGTGAGAGTTGAAGCGAAATATCTTTAGCAAAAAGATATAGTTGAGTTTCTTTATTGGGAAGCAAAAGCTGCTTATATGTTAGCTACATATGTTTAACATAGAGAAGTATCTTAGGGTCTTGAACTTCACAAGGTTTCAAATCGGTCGGTAAAACGTCAAAGTATTCGAATCTTTTTTTTTTTTTGTTCAAATAATTTATTTTCGCTTAAGCTTACTTGTTCCACTATGATTATTTTTCCAAATCCTTTTCAGCGCTTATTGAAGCTCTTACTGTTTTTATACCGCATTATCCTGTATTAATTACAAAGTTGCAAATTGTCAATAAAATACACGCCTGTAATTTATTTGTTAAATAAAAAGGACATGTTAAAGATATGTTCAATTAATATGCAAGCGTTTCAATAAAATCCTTTAATCGAAATATTGCGCATACGTCACGTTTTCGTTATGCGTGCAAAGCATGCAAAATTTCAAATTATTAAACATGTCCTTTTTTATTTTCAATTTTTTAAATTATAATTGACAGTGGCTGCGTAAATTGTAATTCGTATTCATAAAAATAAATAAATAATTAAAGCATATTTTTGCTTATTCATTTTTGTACACTCTGAGCTTTAAGGATACAGCAAGAATGAAGTAGACGAGTTCGCAATTACCTCGGAGGGTATTAAAGTTCATTTATGTATAAAAAGCTAACTTTTGAAACTACCCACGCTAAGAGTTTCTGCTGCTTGTTCATATGATTGAAAGTCTCAAAATGTAGAGTGCACTCCAAGCCAGTTGTATAGGGCATTACTTAAGTCGGTTTTGTGCTGCTCGAAGCTCCCAGAGTACGTTCCATTACCCAGAGACACCACGCCCAGTTGACGTTCGATGGCAGTCCCACAGCTGGGCTAAGTCGCATCTGGCCAATCGATTGAAATAAAATCGATAACCAAAACCGACACACATGATCAAAGTCTACTGTAGAGGCTTGAAGATCCCATAAGAAACAACACAGGAAAAAAAAAACAAAGTAGAAGGAGTTGTCGGAGTTCCTTCAAAGTTACGCTTGGTCACTCAACCGGGTGGGAGAGGTTCTACGTTTATAACACATGCTCACTTATATTGGAGGCCCAGAAACAGTGAACCTTTTTTTTAAACTATTGGTTCCAAAATTTTTTTTATATACTACGTTTGGTCACAGAGGATGGTAGGAGGAAGTGGTACCAAAGTAATAGTAAAAGGCGAAGTGAAGGAGAAACTCTGAAGAAAGCATGAAAAGAGTGTTAGGTACTTATTACACCTGCAAAAAGACGTTTCGCGGAAAGCGGTTTACACCAAATCTCGCCTAAATAACCTTCAGAGGGTGTAAAGGGCGGCTTGCGTAGGTATCAGCGGATCTATGCGATCCACACCCCAAGCGGCTCTGGATGTTATTCTGAAACTGCAAGCAGTGGGAACTTTCCTGAAGTCGGCGGCGGCTGGAAGCGCAGCGAGACTCCGGTCATTAAATTCTCTCAAGCCAGCAACTTGTGATCATAGCAGTATCCTACTTGAGTCCTGAAATGAGCCATGGTTCAAAAATGAAACGACAACTTTGTCGCAGTTTTCCCGGAAAGGAATGATTGGATACAAAGAACTCCCATAAAAGGGAACGAGCTGACGAACCGTACTGTTGGTTCGGAGATGGATGAGGGCATAGGAGCAGGCATCTTTTCTGAAGAGCTTTCGACGAAGCTCTCATTCAGCCTTCTCGACTGGTGTAGCGTGTTGCAAGCAGAGATATACGCAGTCTGGCAAGCGGCTTGACTCATTGACACCTTGGACGTACATCCAAGGAACATTGTAATTCTTGTCGATAGTCAGGCTGCTATTAAAGCTCTGCATTGCACACCATAAAGATTAAACTAATCCGTAACACGATTAATATCCATTACCACTCAATAACCCTCTGCTGGGTTCCGGTTCATGCAGGTGTCCACGGTAGCAAGACGTCAAACGAGTGCGCCACGAACGACTCAGTGCTGGCAGCTAACCTTGCGATTACGGACATAAAAATACCCTTACAGTACATTGTATCGCAAATCAGGAATGCGGCTAGAGCTCTGAGGGAATGAGAATAGGATATGGTGTCCGGCTGTCACATCTTCCGAGATCTCTGGCCGAGATATGATTCAAAGCGAACATCTGAACTTCTGCGCTTCCACAAAAAAAGGACTAGTATGGTGGTTGTTACGGGGCACTGCACTATAGGCAATATGGCTAGAGGTTGCACGTTCCCCATCACGATTTCTGCCGCAGCTTCAGAGATGAGGATGAGACAGAAAGCAGAAAGCAGCACCTGCTGTGTGACTGCCCAGCGCTTCTTAGCAGACGAACCCAGTTTCTGAGTAAATCATTCTTTGAGGATTTGGATAGAATAGCCTTTGTACCCTTAGCGGATCTGGCTGCTTTCATCGAATACTCAAAATTGTTCCGCAACATGAGAGTCTTAGGCAATTAGGGATGTGCAGCTTTTGATCCTCCTCCAAGAGGAGGATCCCTGCTCACACCAAGGTTTGTTTTGGACTTTAAAGCAAGACATATTTTTTTCCTCGTATATTTTTGCAGTACTATTATTATCGGAAAGTTCTTTTTGGATCAACCTATGGGTTACGTATGGACAACTAATTTAAGATAACTAGAGCTAACAAAAACCGAAACTTTGACTTACTCTCAAAGCACCGAAGCTAAATTTGGAGTGGATACTGGTCATCTGTTATCTAAAGGAGCAGTATCAAATCTTAAAATCTGCTAATCCCAACCTAATATCAACTTGTCGCTGTTTCTACGCTCTATCAACGCTTCTCGGTAAAGATTAACAACGTCAAACGGCAGTTGAGCCACAGACTCACACACACACACACAAACACACAGGCGTCAAAGTGGCGCCATTTTGTGTGTTCTTTGCGTCATGGCGTAATATTTTTCACACAGATACACTGACACACATACATGTTTAAGCACATATGAGCATGTGAGCGTAGCTGTTGACTGCCAGGCAGATTTTTGTCTGCTTGATTAATTGAAATTTTCTTCCCAGGCACATGGCTATTTGTTAATACACACACTCACACACACACGGAAACACACACAGATACACTCTTAAATGCATGCCAACAGTACGCATTGTGTGCATTGTCCTTAACTGGTTATCCTTTTCTTTGCAGGGGGTTAATTGCCAGAACTTTACTCTGGGTGCTTTTGTTTATGGCACTGGGATTAATTACACTAGTTAACAAATTAAAAAAAATGTATAACCTCAAAATGTTTTAGTCTCCTTCGTAAAGCTCCATAGATATAGATATAGAAATGTCTGACTTTACGTCTATATGATCAGCTTTATCTTAGATATGTAAAGCAAAGAAAAAAAAAAGATAAGAAAGAAACTTTCGGATTAGTTAGATAGCTGCCATCGGGAAAATAAACAAAAGTTTGAAATGAAAATTTGATGTTCTAAAGTTTTCCCAAGCTCTCCAATCAATTTTAACAAAAATAATTTTTGATGCAAAAATCGTCATTGGAATGTTTTTAGAAGCTCTCAAGCATTGACTTTATAAATATAATCTGAAGTATTTAAAGAGTTTTTCATGAGCGATTTTGAATAAAAACTTTTTCTCTTCTTAATAGCAAACATCATTCACCAAATTCCTACAATAGCTCCAATGAGAATCTTCCAATCCGAATGAGACATAATGTAAACAGACAAATAAAAACCAGCCCTACCACACCAGCGGAAATTGAGAGTGCAATTAACAGCCTGAAAAAAGGCAAAGCTCCGGGAGCAGATAAAATCGCCGTTGAATGCTTCCTAGCAAATGCACATATGATGGCACAAAAGTTAGCTCCGATCTAGGAAGCTGTTTGGACCTTTGAAAATGTAGCTAAGTCATGGAAGGAATCGGTAATTATCAAGATTCCGAAGAAGGTAAACCGACAAATATGCTCTAACTGGAGGGGTATCTCTCCTGCCAACCATCATGAAAATTCTCAATCAAATCATACTAAGCCGCAGTTCCGTGTCGCTTAACAACGTTCTACGTAGAAATCAAGCTGCCTTTCGCCATCAAAGATCTTGGTATAGATCTAATAAACAATGTACGTATTATCGTAGACCAATTTTGTGTGGAAAACGAAATTATCTTCTGGCATACGGAGAAGCTACCTTTATCGGTGGTACAAAATGTTCTCAGAAGGCCGAGAAGATTTGAATGACGAAGAGCGTGCCGGACACCCGACCTTCACCTTCAACAACAGACGAAAAAATTGTTGAAGTAAAGAAAATGGTATTGGCCAATCGTCGAATCACCTTTAGAGACAGGTTGCTGAGGACCTAGACATATCGATTGGCTCCTGCCATTCGATTTTTATCAATGATTTGGGCATGAGATGGGTCGCCGCGAAATTCGTACCAAAATTGCTCAATTTCCACCAAAAACAGCATCGCATGAACATTGCTAAAGAGACTCTCTCCGCGACGACCTAAATTTGCTCCAGAGGGTCATAACTGCTGACGAACCGTGGGTTTATGCTTATGCCGTGGAAACCAAAGCTCAATCATCTCAATGGAAGCTGCCGCACGAACCAAGACCGAAAAAAGCGCGCCTAGTTCGGTCGAATGTGAAAGTTTTGCTTACAGTTTTCTTCGATTTCAGGGGCGTGGAGCATCAAGAGTTCTTACCACAGGGTAGAACGGTCAATAAGGAATATTACCTGCAAGTTATGCCGGAAACGCCCGGATTTGTGGAAGAACAAAAATTGGCTTTTGCACCACGATAACGTCCCTGCTCACACATCGTTGCTTGTGCGCGACTTTTTGGCCAAGAACAACACACTAATGATGCCGCAGCCAGCGTATTCCCCAGATCTGGCCCCTTGTGACTTTTTCTTTGTTCCCTAAACTGAAGAGGCCCATGAAAGGAAGACGCTACGCTACGATTGACGAGATAAAGACGGCATCGAAGGAGGAGCTGAACAAGATAAAATCAAATGATTTTTTGAAGTGCTTCGAAGATTGGAAAAACCGTTGGCACAAGTGAATAATATCTCTTAGGGATTACTTTGAAGGGGACAAAATAGATATTCATGAATAAATAAATAATTTTTGAGAAAACACAAAATTCGCGATACTTTTTGAACACACCTCGTACGTTTATAATTTATTTAAATTTTGAATATGTCCTTAATAAAAATAGCAAACATCTCTACTCAGTTTCGCAAAAGTCGATTTGATGTGAGTCCAAATCTCCAAGAAACTCCTTTTATAATTCTTATTATTTAATGTAAAATGTACTGCCACCCAAGTAGATTTATTGTACCACCTTCATTGCTCAGAGCTCTCCCATAAGTCCTATGGCCTGCTTGTATTCTAGTATTTCATTAAGACTTATGGTAACACCGATCTTCGGTGGGAGAACATACATGCCCAGGAGCTTGTTCGTTTTACCATGCGTTGAAGTTTCTTCCTCCATGCTAGAGAAGCAACTTAGTGCACTATCCGCTATGCCACTAAGTGGCTGCGAAGCCTACAATGTCCCGTCAGAAGGCCCGTCAGGATTCTTACGGTGTTCTTCCCGTGAGTTATCATGACTTTGAACCTCTTATGGTTGTAGTTAGAGAGGAGGGTTTTTGACTGTTTAAGACCTGGTATCTATGTTCACTGAACCAGTCGTTTGTTATGCTCCTCTATTCTCAGTAGGTCGCGTACCACGTGGTTACCAAACCCACAGTGTGGCTCAGGTCCGATTAAGTTTTAGTGCCGCTTATTTCCAGAAAGGTGGCTATGTCCTGGAACCCATCTAGTCGTGAGCTTACTCCTGGACGTCACTTCACTGACCAGCCTTGATGTAATCTTGGCTTTGCTTAATGCCTTTATCGTTGCTTGACTCTCAGACAGTATGCAAATATCCTTGTCATGGTAGTTCTTTTGGCAGATTGATTACTGCACAGACTTCAGCTTTGAAAATGCTGCTGTGTCTGCCTAGTGATTCGTAACTCCCCTTACACACAGGTACACACGTTGCATTTGTCAAGGACTTGTCCACCGTACTGAAGAGTCCTTTTGTGTGTGTGCATGTGTGTGTAAGTGTATATGCAAACTAAAAAATATTATTAATGATCGCAGCGAGCGGCAGTTGTCAGAGCTCGTTTAGGTCGCCTTTGGCATAACTCATACGCCGCATTGTCCGTGTCTTCCTGTTGAGATTTGTTTCCTGCGTGTGGATGTATGTGAAAGGATGTGTAAGTGAAGCTTGTTGCTTTTGCATGGTTTTTTTCAGGGTTTTTTTTTTTTTGACTGATTAATCACACACACTTAATGTCACGGAAATAAACCCAAAAAGATTAACTTTGGCTTGCATTTAATGTTTTATGGAACAGAGTTGAGTTCATTGTGGGCATGATTGAAAGATCTTTTGCACTCTACAAACTTTATTGGCAGTTGATGTATTTTTAAACTCTCTAAAAATAAGTGTTAATTTTAGCTTTAGACCTGTTTTTAATAAAGAGATATTTACTTTTAATGGCAAATATCAAACTTTTTATGCATTAAAAAAGATTGCATCCTTTTGAGAAATGGTTCTTTGCTATATATATATAGTATACTAGTGGGCCCGGCAGACGTTGTCCTGCCCAAACTTTTTTAATAATCTTAAAGTGTATAAACATCGTAAGATTCTCTAGTTAGCTTATCTAGGCAATCATTAGATTTTTGTATTAGTTGACTTTCATGACTCTCTAAAAAGCCGTATGGACGAACTTAAGTATTCTTAGAGAGCTCGCATCTCTAATAAATTCATGCCCCACAGAAACTACATTTCAACCCCTCTGCGACTACGATTCTGTCTGCACTGAATGTCCGATACCCAGTGTTGAACAATTTTCTACTACGCTATATTCACGATATTCACAAAAATGCGTATATCTCACTAACCAATACACACAATCACATGGCAAAAGGCTTAAAACCTCCGTATTGATAACTTCTAACACACACAAGAAATATACTTGAAATTCTTCAATGCGTTCATGAGAACACCTGTAACACGTAAAACATAAACATTAGTTAATCTGCCAAGGTACACAAGGCCAAACAAAAAAAATAAATAAAAGAAAATTTGTCGAAATATTAAAAAAATTTTACGGTTGGCAACCCTTATATCTTAGGGGTATGAAAAATGATGTTAGCCGATTCTCAGGCCTACCCAATATCCATAAACAATTTCATGAGAATCGATACAGTTAAATTGGTAAATATTTTAAAAAAATGTTAGGGTTGGCAACCGTAGGTATAAAAAATATATGTTGGCCGTTTCTCAGACCCACCCAATAAGCACACAAAATTTCATGAGAATCGGTCTAGACGTTTCGGAGGAGTATGTTCACACAAAAACCAATATTCAGAAAAATGCGTATATCTTACAAACCAATTCACACAAACACATTGCAATAAGCTTAAAACTTCCGTATTGACAACATCTAATACACGCAAAAATCAGATTGGAAATTCATCGACTCGTTCATGAGAACACCCATAACACGTAAAACATAAGTTTCGTCTTATATATAAAATTCTCGTGTCACAATATTAGTTACCATAGTCTTCCATGAGCCGCCGGCCCTGATGGCCTTCCTGCTGAGTTGTTTAAGGCCGGAGGCGATGAGCTGGTCGGGTGCATGCACCGGCTCGTTTGCAGAATATGGCTGGAGGAAGCTATGCCCAGCGATTGGAACCTCAGTGCCCTCTGTCTTGTCCTGAAAAAGGGAGACCCCACTATCTACGCCAACTACAGGGGTATAAGCCTTCTCCCTATTGCATATAAGGTCCTTACGAGCGTACTGTGTGAAAGACTGAAGCCACTCGCAAAGGCACTGATTGGACCTTATCAGTGCGGCTTTAGACCTGGCAAGTCCACCGTCGACCAGATATTCACACTGCGCCAAATCCTGGAAAAGACCCACGAACATCAAGTCGACACTCACCACCTGTTCGTCGACTACAAAGCAGCTTTCGATAGCCCAATAAGGGATCGCGTATATACCGCAATGTCTGAGCTCGGTATCCCTGCGAAGCTGATAAGGCTTTGCAGAATGACGTTGAGTAATTCCTGCAGCTCCGTCAAGGTAGGAAGGGACCTCTCCGAGCCTTTTGATACCTTGCGAGGTTTCAGACAAGGTGACCCCTTATCATGCGACCTCTTCAACTTCGTCATGGAGAGCGTTCTGCAGAAGGCCGGCGTACATCGCACTGGCACTATCTTCTACAAGAGTGTCCAGCTCCTTGCGTACGCCGACGACATCGACATCATTGGGCGTACCAAGCGAGATGTCACCGCGGCCTTCAGTGCTATTGAACGGGAGTCTGCGAAAATGGGTCTGGCGGTAAATGAGGGCAAAACGAAGTATATGCTGTCGTCAAGTAGGGACGTGCGGCGGCTTGGATCCCAGATTACGGCCGACAGCTATACTTTCGATGTTGTCAAGGAATTTATCTACCTTGGCACCGCCGTTACCACCGACAACGATGTCAGCCAGAAGATCAAGCGCAGAATAACTCTTGCCAACAGGTGCTATTTCGGTCTCAATAGGCAATTGAGTAGTAGAGACCTCTCTCGCGCGACAAAACTATCACTCTACAAGGCACTCATCCTTCCAGTGCTTCTTTACGGCGCGGAAGCCTGGACCGTGTCGCTAACTGATGCAGCTGCCTTGGGAGTTTTCGAGAGGAAAATACTGCGCAAGATCTTTGGTCCTATTCGAGTTGGCGATGACTACCGCATCCGCACCAACCAGGAGCTGTGTGAGCTCTTCAACGACATGGACGTTGCTCAGCGTATCAACATCCAGCGGCTTCGCTGGCTCGGACATGTCGTTAGGATGGACGAGGATGCTCCAGTTAAACGTGTGTTCGATGCGGTAGTCAGCGGCCGTCGGCGGAGAGGACGACCGTGTCTGCGTTGGAAAGACCAAGTGGAAGGGGCCCTGTCTTCGCTCGGTGTGACCAACTGAAGAAGGCGCGCGCAATGCAGAGGCGCCTGGAGAGACGTTTTAAGGCAGGCCGTAACCCGGTAATCGGGTTAGTATGGCCACATAAGAAGAAGAAGTCTTCCGAAACGGCTAGACCGATTCTTATGAAATTTTTTTTGCGTGTGATAGAGGTTGTCAATACGGAGGTTTTAAACCTATTGCGATGTATTTGTGTGAATTGGTTCGTGAGATATACGCATTTTGTCTGAATATTGGTTTTTGTGTGAACATACTCCTCCGAAACGGCTAGACCGATTCTATTCTAATTATGGGCATTAACATTGTGACACGTGAATTTTATACATAAGATATAAATTTTATTAAAGTTTATCTGCCCTTTAAAACAAATTACAAATTAATTTTTTTTTTTAATTTATAATATTTATTTAACTATTTTATTTTATGAAGCATATACAGCATGAACCAAGAGCACGTTATATGCTTTAAAAACTTTTGTAATTTTTAGCTAGTGTTTTTCATAGCCACCATTAGTTTGATAAGACTTATAATATAACTAAAAGAATTTTTAAATGTTTTTTCGAAAGAGCACAAATATCTAAAAAGAAAAAAATATGCACATAAATATGTAAAAAAAAATACATAAATTTCGAATTTTCAGCTTACCGATTATTTTTTTTATGTAACAAAAATGTGATCTCAAAGAAATTGTTTACATCTGCTGCAATGTTAAACAATTTCCGGCTATTTACGAGATTTTTTTGGGCTATTAAATTTAGTTTTCTTCGGCTCGATGGCGCGCTGCTTCCAATTGTTGGCCTTAATCTTCTCAATCTCTGCAAATTTTTCGTCTATATGGTCGATCTGCAAATGCATCATATCCCAGAAGCCTTGCAAATCGTTCAAAGTCACCTGGTTAGCACCGTCGGAAGGATTTTGATGTTGGCGACACAAGTCCTCAAATTGCTGCATCTTTTTGTTGGCCAATAAACGCGCCTGCCCCACTGTAGAGCGCAACAACCCGAATGTCTCCTCAGATTTATTGCGATTTTTATACAAACCCGACATATAGGTGTCCACCAAAGCGGCACCTTTCAATATTCGTTCCCGCTCAGACGTGTACAGTTCCAAGTAGTAAATTATATCCTTTTCTTCATCTGCTGCAAAGGAATTATTTGTAGATTGCAAAAGTGGTCAGAGTATCCCTGAAAGTAATAACTTACAGTTTTTATTAGCCTCTGGAACTGCAGTCCCATTGGCACCACCTTCGTTGTTCAGCTCCGAAACAACTGTCCCATTGCCACCACCTTCGTTGTTCAGCTCCGGAACAACTGCCCCATTGTCACCACCTTCGTTGTTCAGCTCCAAAACTGCTGCAACTTCTGTGTTAGTTTTTACTCCATTATCACCACCTTCGCCATTTGGCTCCGGAACTGCTGCAGTTTTTATGCTAGCCTTCAACTGGTTGTCACCCACTTCGTCGGACATGCTTTAAGCGTTCTTTTAATTTTTTCAAAAGTAGCAAAAAATATATTTTAATTTATTTACATTAAATAAAAACCAAAGCACTGACTAGTTCAAGTCATACATTCGTATTCAATGTATATGACTTAGGAATCAAAGCCTACTACCGAACCATAATTCCAAGACAACTTTCGATAGGCCTACTAGCTTTACGCAAATCGAATATTACTCCAATTGCTGGTAGGAGCAGATAACTCGTTAATGCGTCATATGCCCGAAATGAGCGATAAATTATAGTCCTTCCAATATATCCCTTACCTAATGCTCATCAGTTTTCTAGATCCCAAGCTGTAATAGCTGTATTAAAATGTTGATATGAACTGTGGTTTAGTTCCTAAGATACTTCAGTGATCTAATCGTCGTCAGTTAGCTAGATTACCGCGGAATGAAATGGCGTTTCGTAAATAGGGAAGAATGCAAGCTAAAACATCTTTTTATAGGAAACAGGCTGACGATCTAAGCTGTTGGTTTGAAGACTTAAAAAAGCACAGAAGCAGAAGTTGAAAAACTTGCGACGAAATTATCTCAACAATCTAGCAACGCGGGGAGACCTATTTACAACTTAGATGACAGTCCATGGAACTCTTTATTTCTTGACGATAGCCAGGCTTCAATCAAGACACTGGCAGAGTAATACCACTCATTCACCCTCTATTGGGTACCGAAGCACTGCGGGTCCCTGGGAATGAGGAGACGCAGCGCTAGGTTACGCATACACGCAAGACGTTTACATAACGTCGTATTGAAAATTATGGAGACGGCTAAACTTCAGGGGGAAAGCGAATGCGACTTTGTATCTGGTTGTCGACCGGTGGTTTCTCGACTACTCTGGCGACGGTGCAATCCAAAGCGAAATCAGATGTTCGTTCCTGCGTACCAGGATGGTGGAAGGAGTTGTAACAGGGCCTAATGGTTGAGAGACTGCATGCTCTGCAGCTGTGCGGAGAAGGCTTTTTAGAAGCCGAAGCCAGTTTACGTTGTAAACCAGTCTTCGAAGATCCCGGCAGTCTGGTAACTGATTTAATTAATGATTCTGCAATAAGAGATGACTAGAAGTGCCGGTTGACGACCGGTAATCTCCCGACCACTCTGGCGACGGTTCAATCCACGGCGAACATCTTGGCTCCAGCGTTTTCACAAAAACAGTACCAGGATGGTGGAAGGAGTTGTAACAGAGGCTAATGCTTGAGAGGCTGCACGTTGCGCAGTTGAAAAGAAGGCTTCTTAGAAGGCGAATACCTGGGCAGTCTGGTAAATGCGCCCATTGCGGATCTGGCCACTTTTGTCGATTTCTCAAACTGATTCTGCAATAAGAGAGACTAAGAGAATAAGAGAAGTGCCCCATAGTTTTTGATTCTCATCTACCCCTCCCCACCTTCGCATAATGCTTTTTTCCCTGTTTACAATAAGGCAAGACATGGAACTTTATGGTCATTGGAAGATCTCAGTTACTGATGCATTGAGCAGACTATTCAACCTAACCTAATCCTGTACACAGATCCATCCATTTTCTATTGTTGTGTAGAGCAGATGTCACTTGAAATATTATTCGAAATATCTCTCAGCCAATAGCAAATGATCTGAGGCCAAAACTTTTTGAAAAGAGCTTTCGATTTTTGGACATATAAGTTATAAATCACGACTCGTTACTTTTTTTTTAACTCCGCCAATACACTACAACGCCGACAGATGGCGCCAAGAAAAAAAATAAAACCAATGACTTTGGACGCGATGGGAGTTGTGGCGGCTTCAGGGTGGCTTCGATTACGTGGATCACCTATTTTGGGACTTAAAGCCCAACTCGAGGAAGCTATTCCAATCGGCTAGAATATAAAAGCCACTCAATTTTCATTAAAAAACAACAACTTGATTGTAAAAGCAAATATTTGAAAAACATTTTTTTTAAAATTTGTAGCTAATTTTTGGAAG